>BJKM01000034.1:1597080-1987080 GCA_015082035.1 Chaenogobius annularis
TTAAAATAGCTTTTTTTTTTTTTTTGTCACACAGAGTTCTTCAGTTAAGGTTTTATCAAGGGTTAGGCTGGAGCAACAGGTTTGCTTTCTATTGTTTCCAATTTTCCCATTATAAATATAAATTAGTTAGTTTGGAATAAATAATAAGAAACTATGAAACAATGTTATTGCTCTCTAAATATAACTCTGCTCTGTGTTTGTGTGTATTATATGTTGAAATTAGAAGTTTGAATGGTTGCATGAGCTAATTATGAATATTTCTTTAAAAAAATTGCAGACTGACCACTCTGCCACATGTGTGTATGTGGGTTTGTGTGTGTGTGTGTGTGTGTGTATAGATATATATAATATGGAAAGCGCACATGTTTTTCCAGGGATCTGCTGTAGCCTCTCCTCCAGTTTGGGGGTCACTGCCCCGAATGCTCCGATGACCACGGGCACCACTTTCACCTTCACCTTCCACACCTTCTCCAGCTCTTCTCTGAGCCCATGGTATTTTTCCAGTTTCTCGTGTTCCTTTTTCCTGATGTTGCCATCACTTGGTATTGCCACGTCAACCACAATGGCTCTCCTCTGCTGTTTATCCACCACCACAATGTTCGGTTGGTTTCCCATTACCATTCTGTCTGTCTGTATCTGGAAGTCCCACAGCATCTTGGCTCGGTCATTCTTTACTACGTTTGGGGGTGTTTCCCACTTTGACCTTGGGGTTTCCAGTCCATACTCCGCGCAGATGTTCCAGTGCACTATGCCAGCCACTTGGTTATAGCGCTCCATGTATGCTTTCCCTGCCAGCATCTTGCACCCTTCAGTTATGTGCTGGATTGTCTCAGGGGCCCCTGTGCACAACCTACACCTTGGGTCTTGTCTGGTGTGCTAGATCTGGGCCTCTATTGCTCTGGTGCTCTGGGCTTGTTACTGTGCAGCCATGATAAGTGCCTCTGTGCTGTCCTTCAGACCGGCCCGCTCTCGCCATTGGTAGGATTTCTTGATATCAGCCACGTCAGTTATGTTCCGGTTGTACATCCCATGTAGGGGGATCCCATGTAGGGGGATGTACAACCCCATGTAGGGGATGTACAACAACAGTCAGTATCCATAGCCAGTCTTGTTGATTATTTGGCTGAGAGGGTTCAGACCTATGCTGAACAGCAGTGGGGACAGGGCGTCTCCTTGGTAATATGCCACATTTGATGGACACTTTTGCAAGTGGTTTGCCATTGGTCTCAAGGGTGGTTCTCCACAGCCGTTCTTAGAGTCCTATTGATGTTGTACATCTCCAAGCATTCAGTGATCCATGTGTATGGCATTGAGTCATGTGCTTTCTTGAAATCAATCCAGGCAGTACATAGATTGGTGTGTCGGGTTCTGCAGTCTTGAGCAACTGTTCTGTCAACCAGGAGTTTGTGTTGTCTCTTCTGGTGTCTTTGCCGATTCTCTTCTGTGCTTTGCTCATATATTGATCCATTTGCCCACTTATCTCATGTGAGTTTCTTTAGCCAGTATGCTTGAATCTAGTCAGGGCCCGGTGCTGACCAGTTTTTCATACTCTTTCAGACTCTTTCTTAGATGTCTGCCAATGTGATGGTAACTGGGTTCTGTTCAGGGAGGTTTCTGTGGTCCGCTCTTAGATCCATCAGCCACTGTGCATCGCTGTTATGTGTTGCCTCTTTTTTCCCATATACTTTTCCAGTACCTTTCAGTTTCCAGCCTTGGTGGATCTGCTCTACTGTTATTACCCTGCCATTGAGCGTACACCTTTGCGGGTTGAGTTGCGAACAGCTGGTTTATTCATCTGGCTTCATTGTCGCTTGTGTGCCTCTTTAGGCGGCTGGCCAAGGCTTGGAGCCTTTGTTTGGCAGTTTCGAGTGCTTCAGGTATGGGCATCTGGTTGTATTTCTTGGGTACTTGTTTTTTCATTACACCGCTCTCAGCCTGTCAGTTGGCTCAATTCTCTAGATTGCTTGATTTTAGTCTCTAACTATCGTTTCCATGGTGGGTATTGTTTCTCATGGCTCCCATGGTAGCTCTTATAGCCAAGCATCTCTAGGATCACTGCTGCTGAGGTGTATATCAGCTCATTGGTCTCAGTGATGGTTGTGGTAGGGATTGAACTCAATGTTGCATTCACATCGTCCAGGAGACTTTCTGATGAATCAGAATCAGAATCAGAAGGGGTTTATTGCCATTGTCAATGAACAAAATTCACAACATAGGAACTTGTCTCGGCATTAAGGTGCAACATAAAACACTGATCAATAGTAAAAACAACATATATGAAATCAAAAGGGCATGCATTAAGAGACAATTTAAAATGACTATAGTATAAAAATCAAAATAGGCTTAGTATGTACACGAGAATTGCAGTTAAATTTACAGCTGTAGTGCAGAAAGTGACAGTGCAGTGAGTGATTGAATAGTTGCAGTTAAAGTGGCAGGTGCTAAGAAGTGTTCATGAGTCTAACGGTAGAGGGAAAGTGTTGGAATAATTGTATAGATTTTATCTTTCTTTTATACATTCCTTATTATTTTATGATTTTGTGTGCTTAATAAACTGCTGATAAGACTGTGTTGCAGAAGTAAACTGCTGAGATAATCCAGCAGCCTGTTGGACTTTGGAACTGATGACCAGTAAGATAAAAATGGAAATTCCACTCAAGATGATTTGCTGGGAACCTAAATTCAACCAAAGTTCAACAGTCAATGGATGAATAATGTGTGCACGCTGTCGCCAATTATTCCCTATCCCTTTAGGGCGTAGCTGATCATGTAAACAGGGCGTCCCTTATCTTTAATAAAAGAGGAAGGCGGATGAGAGGGATGCTTTAGGAAGCACTGGCAGATGGAGCACGAAGCATCTCTCTGCCCGTCCGTCCTCCTCCGGAGAAACTATTTTGATTCCCTTGTCTTTCTTTTCTGTATGTTAATATGTGGGTTTGTGTCGATTTTAGACCCATCAGACAAAAACTATTCTTGTGGCTGGAGGTTCTGGCCCGGATGGACCATAGCCTCCTGCCTGAAGGGAGTGGTTCAAATAGACCATGTCCAGGGCGAGAAGGGTCGGCTATGATCCGACCTGCTCGTCCCAGAGCCCTGGAGACGTGCAGGTCCTGCAGAGATGGAAGTCTGCAGCCGATCACCTTCTCAGCAGAACGCACAATGCGCTGTAGTCTCTGTTTGTCCCTGGCTGTGGCTCCAGCGTTACCACACGGTGATGGAGGAGGTGAGGATGGACTCAATGATGGCCGTGTAAAACTGCACCATCATCTGCACTGGCAGCTTGGCTTTCCTCAGCTGCCACAGGAAGTACATCCTCTGCTGGGCCTTCTTGATGAGGGATGGTGGG
The DNA here is from genome assembly GCA_015082035.1 of Chaenogobius annularis. Classification (NCBI taxonomy): domain Eukaryota; kingdom Metazoa; phylum Chordata; class Actinopteri; order Gobiiformes; family Gobiidae; genus Chaenogobius; species Chaenogobius annularis. The sequence goes on from BJKM01000034.1 coordinate 1,600,427, forward strand.
CTCCCACTTGTGATCCTGGGTGATGGTGGTGCCGAGGAAGCAGAAGGAGTCCACGGTGGTCATGGGGGTGTCTGTCATGATGAGGGGGCTGGGGGGGCTGTGACTTTCCTGAAGTCCACGATCATCTCCACTGTCTTCTGGGCGTTGAACTCCAGGTTGTTAACGCTGCACCAGGATACCAGCCGGTCCACCTCCCTCCTGTAGACAGACGCAATCTTGATTTTACGGAGTCGTGTCTGGAGGTGCAGCAGTTTGTGTACAGGGAGAAGAGCAGAGGAGAAAGTACACAGCCCTGTGGAGAGCCTGTGCTGATAGTCCGAGTGTCTGAGACATTCTTCCCCAGCCGCACGCACTGTCTCCGACTGCGATCCGTCAGGAAGTCAGTGATCCACCTGCAGGTGGAGTCGGGCACGTTGAGCAGGGAGAGCTTGTCCTGGAGCAGAGCAGGGAGGATAGTGTTGAATGCAGAGCTGAAGTCCACAAACAGGATCCTGGCGTAGGTTCCCAGGGACTCCAGATGCTGCAAGATGAGGTGGACCAGGGTTGGGTTGGCAGAGGTGGCCACCGTGGGGGAGGGGGTGGTCACATCAAACCTGGAGTAGAATGTGTTAAGTTGCTCAGCCAGTTTTTGATTGATGGCATTTCACTTAACTGTCGTAAGGGATGACAGGGTCGCCTTGCATTCATTCTCGCCATGATCTTATCTTTCAGGTCAGAACGCACTTATTGGGGCCTTAGCGCAGCAGTGTTGTACCTCGTCAATCTCACGCTGTGATAGCAATTGCCATATGTGGATATTGGAACACTGAACCACTAGTTGTTTCGCGTTTAGCTTTGATTGTGGGTATATTTTACTATATTTAACAGCTAACAATCCTAAAAGTTTAATTTCCTCTTACTTTAGTAACTATATTCAGTAAAAGTGAATTTGTCTGCCATATTCAGTGCTGCCTCATAGTTGTGTTTCTTTGTTCTCAGTTTAAACAGTTTAATATACTGATAAATAATCACAAAAGAATAATAACAATAATTAAAGCCGATAGGTCCTCACCGCCCTTGCGATCGCTGGGTATGAGCCACCGCGAAGAGCACACCTCCAATCCCGCCGCCTAAATCACCCCTCACAAACAGGACCAACTTAATACTACTTCATTCAACATTTTCACGACCGCACGGTTCGAGATAGAGTTATGTCCCCATTGGCTTTTATGTTCAGTGTGATGTGAAGAATACGTGTGCCAAATGTCAACTGTTAATGACAAACTAAATGCTTTCATCCCATTCAAAATGCCTATAAACCAAGACGTCAAAGTCTATGGCAGTTTTTGTCAGGTTGCCACGGTAACATGCTTGCAGCTAGAGGTATGCCATCATTAGCTTTATTGTTTAGAGTGTCAAGAAATGAAGATTGTTATCTTAAGTTCGGGAGCAGGACCACACCCCTTTCACACCCCTTCCTGCGGCTGCACTATTTAGGCATCCAGGTCACACACCTCAGCGTTCGTGACTTCGTGCCCCTCCCTCCCATACTCTTCTAATTATTATTATGATTTATCTCCGAGATGGGGGTATGGAGGCCCGGGTGCCTACAGCCCACTTCGCCAGAAGCCCCAAAACTGCATCCATTTCTGTACACTCGTGTTATTCATGTTTCTCTTCTGTCAATAAACACTTTGTCTCGGAGCTGGGGTTGTGGTCCTTGCTAGTGAAGGATGTCGTGCCAAATTTGATTTGTCTGTGTCCAAGTAAATGTTTTAATCCCATTCAAAATGTTTGTAATCTAGAACCTATGTAAATCAATGACAATTTTTGTCAGGTTGACAAGGTAACATGCTTGCAGCTAAAGGTATGCCGTCATTGGCTTTTTTTGTTCAAAATGGCAAGAAGAATGTCTGTGCCAAATTTGATTTGTCTATGTTGAAGTCAATTTTTTAACTTGGACCACAGCGCCCCCTTGAATCCAAATGTTCAAGGGGGCGCTGTAATGGACTTTTGTTTGCGCTGTGTTTGATCTAACATGGCCAACTTTGTGTATGATTTAGGGCGGGGCCATAATATCACATTTTACAAAGCCCCCAGGGCTCAAGCAGACGGCCCATTCAAGTCAATGGCAGCTACTCACTGCCGCATGTCGCCAGTTAGCCTTTAGCATTTTGGACTCCATGGCCCGGAAGTTACTTAGGCTCGCATACCATGTGATTGCTCTGACCAATCACAATCAGAGCTAGAGTTACTAGAGCTGAGCAGGGGCCAGTGCGAGATAAAGGGAAATATAAAAAAATTGGTTTTAAGAAAACTGAAGGATTTTGAACCGGAAAAAAGTGAATGACCTGATAAAAGGCGTTATTTTAGTAGCTCCACGGTGCGCACGGAGCCAGAAAAGAGCCTGCTGTCACTGCGTAGTCATAAAATCAAGCCAGTTCACCCATGGGTCCATTGAAATATCGTGTTCACTTCACAGTCTAGCTCATGGTCTGGCTTATTTTGTTTTTATTACGCCAGTTGAATAATTATGTTGTATACATAGTGCTAAACTGTATATTTTGTATATGTATTTACCAAAATCTATTTATTGTCATGGCTCTATCCGTCAATATTTTACTGTTATTATTCAGTGTTTTGTGGTGTATCGTAAATAAATATAAAACCATAAACAAATGTATGAAGGCTATTTTGTAAACTTTGTTAAAACATGCTGAAAGTCATCGAAAGTATTTAGGCTTCTTAGATCATTTGTGTGTCTACATACCATGGGTAACACAGGCAACAACACTGATGTACACTAAACGTAAGCATCAATTATTTCATACCTGGCTGGCAATACATTCCCTTCCCTTGCTTTCCTTCCGTAGCATTTCTTACGTTCTTTAGTTTTTCATTCATAAACATTTTAAGACAATGCTTCTGAGTCGTAGATCCATTGCCCTCAGATCCATTGCCCTCAGATCCATGGTGGTCACTAGTGCCATGATTTGTTCTGTTAAACTTATGGACTTACCATAGTTTTAAGCATGCGGCTCGTTCATGGCACATCATGCACATCACCTGCACGCGCTGATTGGGCTGGACGGTTACCGTTCTGGCCAATCAGCGCACGAGCTGGGCTAGAGCGGCACACTAGAGCGTAGCCGAAGCTAACGGCTTGCGTTTTAAAGACAACTGAAGAATTTTGAACCGAGAAAAAGTGAATGAGCCGAAAATAGGTTAAAAATGCCGCTATAGCCGATATTTCTGCAAGCCGTAGGTGCCCTGTCAGCCGAACACGAGCAGTTTTTTTTTTATATTGCGCTCTAGGGAAAAAAAAGCTTTCTGGGTCGCCCGATTTTTTTGCTGCAGTACCAATGGACTGGCCACTGGGGCCGCTACGACATGTTTATCCAGTTATTATAATAGAGCCATGGTCCTCACATGAACTATTTTTTGGAGTGAGCGTCACATTTTTACTGCAACTTTTTTGGCTTCGGGCTCCCATTGGCCCTATGTTAATCGATTTTTGAGGTGGTGCTACTGAGTTGTCTTTCAATATTTTTTCACGGGGTCTTCACTCAAAATTAGAACTCACTGAGTTCTAATTTTTTATTTCACTCTCAAGCATATTCATCCTCGTGTACTACGTTATTACGTTTTTCCGGCCCCCGGATACAATTTCCCAAGTCCCTAACTGTGATAATTCTCGACCTTCGGCTCGGGCCTAATAATAATAATAAGAAACAATAAACACATCTAAACATGTACTTTTTAACCATAATATTTTTAGCTACATTGTAAAAATGTTTGTGCACCCAATACAATATTGTAGGCTGAGTAGATAATGTGACTATGAGTGATGGGTGGATCGAAACCAAATTTCAATATATCGATACTGACAAAGGTAGTGAAAATATCAACAATTGTATTTTAAAACATAAATTTTTTGAATATATATTTGTTGAAGGATGCTCAGAATACAATACATGTGAACTTCTGCAAAGAATGTAAAGTGCAGATATTTAAAAATGTCACTTTAGTACAGTAATTTTACTTTTGTACTTTTTTACAACACTGAAAATATAAAAAAAAACTTTGAGTAAGTGCTGATAAGGGAAAACCAATTATAAAATCAATTTGGCATAACATGTTTCTATGAACAAAACGTGATCCAAATTAAATTGAAAGGAGTTACAACCTCTCATGTGGTCATCTACAGCAGTTGTGGGCCTAAACAACTGTAGAATCCAGTCCCATGTGCTCCCCTTTGTCTCATCCGTCACAGCTCTCTGTCTTCTGCTCGGTATCTCTCCTCTTCCCCTCTCTCTCTCTCTCTCTCTCTCTCACCTCCTTTCTGGACGTCCCACCATCAGCCCCTCCCTCCCTCCCTCACACCTCTCTCCTCTCCTCCCTGTACCATCATCACCACAGCAGCGCCTCAGCCTTAATCAAAATCCTCCTGCTTTTCGCCCCACTGCACTCCCCCTTTCTCCCTCCTTCCTCTCTCTCCCCCACACACCTCCCTCACACCCCTGCAGTTAGCATCTGCCACTGCCCGCCTCTGCTCATCACTCGCCCATGCACTTAGCAACAAAAGATGTGTGGTAATTTGCCCCCTCCTGTGCGGCCGCGGTGCTGGTGGTGGTGGTGATGTGTGTGCCGCAGTCCGTCGAGCTAGTCTCACCATCAGGGAGGAGAGGGGGAGTTCAATCGTGAGCCCCCGTGTCAGCGCTGATGGACGTGCGCGACAGTGGCAGGAGTGAGAGCGTGTCACGGTCAGAGCGTAGCGGCCAGGTGTGTGGGGAGGTGTGCCGGGGTGTAGGGGTGTCGGGGAGCGCTGGTGTTTGCTGCCGCTGCTTCTCCTTGTTTGTGAGTGAGGACATGTATGCGAGGAGCAAGTAGACCTCACTGTGTAGAGTTTAGGATGCATCAGGGTTAAGAAGGTATGGGGTTCCAATTCCAATCCCGGAATGGAAAAGTTGAGTGGTGTCACTGCTTGATCCTCAAAAACCTGGTGCACGGAAGAAGTCTTTTGGAAATAACATTCTATTCCATTTGACTTTAGAACAATGTATCTCGGATGCAAAACTCTAACAGTGAAAACGATAGAATGTGTGGAACATACTTTGTCAAGGACGGGACTTAAATATCTTTGGACCTTTACAAAATGGAAAAATGTGCTTAAACCTTTAATTTAAAATATTGACAGATTTGCCAGACATTGGGACAGATAACTTTCAAGGCTGTTTCATCAACCCTATAGCTAACATGCTACTTTAGTTCTTTGGGTTATTCCGATTTTTTAGGCTTCAGGGCGCAACATTAACTGAAAAAGCAATGAATTGTGTCACCACATCACAACAAATTCATGAGACGAAAGTATAAAAGTATTCGGACTCCAGTTTAATACCTGGATTTAGCAGTAGTGATCCATGAGTTAACCGACTTGTTCCATGTCAATAACTATTATTACAAAAAAACAGCCCCCAGCCACCATCCAAAAATGTGAAATCACATTCAACAAGCAATGATAGATATTTATTCTGGTTGATACGTTTGGTGCGTGATTATCTGCTCCTTGGTGCCTTAAGGCTGTGTTGAATTAGTTCTGATTACGCTTTTATACTGCAACGTCATTGAGTACTGTTTCAACTGCTCTAAACACAAACTCCTTCAAACATCTGTTAACAAGTAAAAATCTGCCATTAATCACTTTGGTTGTTCCTTAAAACATTTCCCCCTGATATACAAACCAAAAGAGTACATCATACACAACCAGGTATCCAGGTATTTTGGCAGATAGCGTGTGTGCGTGTGTGTGTGTGTGTGTGTGTGTGTGTGCGTGCGCGTGCGTGTGTGTGTTCTTGTGTGTGCGTTTGAGTAAACGGGGGAGGAGGAGACGAGAATAAACCGCAGTACGAGGACACCTCCATCCAATCTGATCAATGGTGATATTAATCTGGGCACGAGTCAGCCTCGCCGCGCCACAGCATTTGATTAAAACAGGGAAGAAATATGACGTAACCAATAAATCTGTTTGTCACAAAGGCACGTGGCTGGAGAGGAGCGGAAATAGAGGTGCAGATAAGGCGAGGAGGAGACTGGATGGAGGGAGAGGGGGTTTAGTGGAGGGTGGTGTGTTGGGCAAGTGACCTCCTCAGCATTTCCGCGGTATAGGCTAACCACTGGAGCTGAACCAAATCTTCACCTCCAGGACCCCTAGAGTCTGCCGTTTTCTGCGCTGTGTAAGTGCAGCTATCTCAGCTCCCCGCGGCACACCTCTGCCCGGATAACCCATAATCCTCCTGTCCCACACAGAGGGCTGTGCAGGGCTTTTTATAACAGCACCATAACAACACCAGGTATGTTCGAATAGACAACAGCCACAAATCTGCCATTTAATTGTATTCTAATAGCATTTGTTTTTTAATGTAATGTATTATTTTAAAGGACATGTATTATGCAAAATAAAATTTATTCCAAAGCAGAGTTAATCAAGAACATGTTCAAAAGGCAATAACAATACAACAAATGCAGAACAGGATCAGTCTTTTTTCTATAGATTTTATAGGGTTGCATAACGGAATTGAAAAGACACAAGACATCCAACCTCCACATGCATGAACGTGGTGTGAGTGAGTTTTGGTCAGCACAGATTGTCAGGCCTTCTTCAGTCAGTCTGTCCAGGGGCAGCTGTGGCAGTAGTTTATCATCAGGTGTGAAGTGAATATATAATGCTTTGTGGAAATCACTACATAAATCAAATGGATTATCAAATTGTGGATTCAACCATTACCTAAAAACGTCTAAACATGTTGGTCTTGTGGATTATTTTGAGATTTGAGAAAGTTATATTTACTTAAAGAATAGTTCATTCACAGAGAGATTGTGAACACAATCCCTACAGCTACTAGAAGACAGAAGAAGAGAATATTTTTCAGCAACAGTTTCCCTGAGCATACAGTATGTTTAAACACATTTCAGAACCATGGACAGCGCAAACATCAACATGTAACCTAGGTGGTTCTTAGCCTTTTTGAACTCGAAGCCTGACTTTTTATGTACAAAGTATCCACGGCCCAATCACATATTAAACGCATTGTATTTGACTGATTGCGCGGCCCTCAAGGAGGTCCTCAGGGCCCTACTTTGGGCCCCAGCCCTATGGTTAGGAATAAGTGACCTATAAGTATATTTCTTCTCCTTTTTGTTCAAGTATAGATTATATCTAAAGTTAATGATTTATGTTAGATTGGATATTATCCAAAGAGGTCATGTTGGTAATAGAAATATTGCATATTTAATCTGTAATTAAATAAATCAACACTGTATAATGAACAATCATAAACATATTTTACATCATAAACAATATTCTCAGTACAAATAATGCACATTTCCAGGCGGTTTGAGGCCTTTCTGTGTAGAGTTTGCATGTTCTCCTCATGTCTGCGTAGGTTTTCTCTACCACTAAAATAGTGGTTTTACTTTATAACTATAATGTTTTGAAAAATATATGCTCTTTGTTTTGAGCAGACTGGATTGGTAGGCCTTCCTGAATGGTCAGTGTTTCCTTTAGTAGGAGGGGATAAGACAAGTGCAACAAAGCATTTTAGAGTGCAGCAAACAAAACATTTTCTTAATTCTTTTTTTTTTTTACAATGATTACATTATAACAAAAAACAAATAATAATGACTGAAATGTAAAAAAATAATAATAATAATAATAATAATAATAATAATAATAATAATTTTTTTTCTTTTTTTTTTTAAATACCGAAGTAATTTTGTACGATCTTTCCTTATTTAAAATGATTCCATTCGGGTCGTTGTAAAGCCTTCTGGTATGTCTCGTGTATAGTGGACACCGCAGTAAAATACATCATGGACTTTATATCCAAGCAGTGAAACATTGTCTTACCATAAAGTTTTAATTCGGTTTTGTTTAGGATGGCTGCCCAAGAAGATTGAATTGGCACAGTGCCCTTGGGCAATCATTCTCACAAAACTGTAATAAAATTGACTTCATAAAATCTGCAATCTGATTTAGAGTGCTTTATGTTTCCTCACATCGATCCATATACAGAATTCTATGATTGGAGAAAATCGAGGATGTTTGCTGTCAACTATATTTGTGTTGTAAATACTAGAGACACTGTAAGTATTCAGTTCTGAGGTAAATGATTAATATGTGCATGTTTTTATAGAGATCGGGATCGAACGTCAATGATTTTACACCAGCCAGAAGGACAAAATGTTCATACTACAACAATACTACAAAAATACCCCCACTGGTATAACTTTGTGTGAAACAAGTGTGTTCCTTGATTTGTCAAGGATTCATCAAGAGGTTCAGGAAAAGTCCATGTTTCTGTTGTTTGTGTGGTGATGATGTCACCTTTAACAAGCCCACAAGTTGTTTTCAGACCCTTGAATGTGATGAAGCGGTTGTGTCTAAAGTCTGAAAAACATTTATTGTTATGTATTTATCCATTTATTTTTTTCTCACTTCAACATTAGGCCTAAAGACTGAAGTGATGTCTTTTCAAATCCTGCAATACTGATTCTTTACCCTATGAAATTTGTTTCTTTGGCCCAATCCCCGAAATCCTGTACAGGTGTAACTAATAAAACAGTGAAATATAGTTCTTGAACATGCAGCACCAATTAAAAACCCTTTGTTCTGATATTTGTGGGACGTTCAGACATAAAACGTACAATCTACAACTGTCCACAGCGATATGGTAATGCACCACACTCTTTGTATGTGAAGCTTCAGCCGTGTGAGCTGTGACGCTCAGGCCGGACAGTCTGTCGACAGCAGGAAGCCCGGAGCACCATGGTTCTATTTACCATCAAGAAATCAGTCAAAACATAGGGCAATCACATGAGCAAGTGTAAAATGACATTAGATTATATTTTTTATGACATTCTTCTGATCTGCACAATTTCAATATAAACGTTTTAGCTTATTTTTGTCACAACTACAATGCCATACATTTTTCTGCTGCCCAAAATCCCAATAGCTGTTGCCAAAGTAAGAAAAATCAGACAATGAAATAGTCATTGATCAATAAAAGACAAACCAACATTCACGGAAAATAAGCAAAGAGATAATTGTCCCAGAGCATCCTTTTGTCCTCAGACCGAAAAACGGCAAACAAAAAAGTGGGGAAAAGGCTAATTTATCATAATTTATTTGCAGTATCTTAAGGCAATCTTTATTGTGATTGTGTGAATGCACTTGTCTCTAGGCTTTGGATCAAATGGGACTTATACATTGGACAAAATGTACAATCTTTTCTTTTATCTCTTGCTCTATGTGTTGTGTTCCAAGCACTGTGCTTTGTGTATATAATATATATATATACATAAAAAATAGAAAAATATAATAGAAAATCCACCTGCCACTAACTCAGAGCATATTTCAGACTGACCTACAAGAGGAGCGGTAAGTGTCTCTGAGCATCTACAGCGGTATTACACAAATAAGCATTATATATCAGCAAAACATCCTCACAAGGAGAGATCACAATTAGATTTTTAGCTATTTCACCAATATTTATGCTTACTTTTTGCAAGCTAAGAGACAGGTATCTACTTTACTGCTTGAATCTTGACTGTCATGCATGAGACAAATGGGTATTTTTGATGCAAAATTATATTCAAACCCATTTGAACTTGAAGATATTCACACATACACTCAAATAACACTCAATAAGGACAGTAGAAAGAAGAAACCATCAAAACTTATCTACAGGCTTTTGGTTTACACAATTTTCAAACACTTTTGGATTATAAAACTTCTGATGACCCTGATGTATGTGACAAATGTTGTTTTGCCTTTCCCTGGTCGTCATGGTAAACTGCCTACCTCCTCTGGGCCTCAGTCTAAGCCCCTGTTGTAAAAAACCTCGGTGGTTGGCGCTTGCCTTTGCTCACATGAAACAGTGCTCTGACTGATGGCTGTTTGTAGCACAAATCCCCTCCCGCCTCCGCTCGGGCTCCTGCTGCAGCCCATCTGAGGAGGCTGTGCGGCGGCGTACAAATCTGGGCGCTCAGTCAGTCAATAGCGGAAAGACCATTTGATTTCCTGGGATAAAGAGGGTAAGGCAATTTACAGCCGCGCGCTCACCTTTACCAGCCTTTAATTGTACCGCCGCTGCAGCTCGCGCCGCTGTCTGCTCAACTTGTCATTCACGACAGATTTTCTCCTGTGCAAGCAAAGACCTATTAGGATTTTGCCTCTTTAGAGATTGGATTTATTACTAAAATATACACAGAAAACCTGAGAAATGTTTCTTGTTTTTCTTAATGGCGATGTTATTGCACCTTTTAATCTTTGTAAAAGAGGTCTCGATGGGTTAAATAAAGGTTAATGAATAAATCATTAATTAAGTAAATTGCGTTGTCTGAAATGTTCAAATGTATGCAAATCAATGATCAATCTCAGTGTTTCAAAGGTGTGGTACGTGTGCTTCTTCTGGTGGTACACAGACACCTCTTCTGTTCTCGTGTTTACTGTACATTTTACAGTACATTCACATGTTTGCTCTTCCTTGAGTCATGCCTCTGTTAAAACTACTGTGGCAATTGTGTATTCGTACTTAAGACCAGGTTTAGCCCTAATTTGGACATAAAACAGTCCTCAGTTATAGACCCGATGTAGATCTGGTACTAATCAGTGAGCCAAATGTTTTCTTTGGACGTACTGACCTATCTTGTATTTTTTATTGTTCAAAAATAGACACATTTGCAGGACATTGGGACAAATGGGACTGATACAAAAGGGAGAATATGACTGACTTCACAGAGACTACTCTTTTTGCGTTCATTGTGTTTCCATTTTGTTTTTGTTTGTATTATAATAAAACAATAAAAAGAACATTTAAAAAAGAAACGTATAAGAGAAAAGTGAAACTTACAAGATGAGAGGGAACAAAGACAATAGTTGGTTGGTGTGAAATGCAGTACATACAAAACATGTGAAAATTATTTTGATTGATTGATTTGCTTTAGTTTTGGCTGAATGACAGAGAATATGGCACATTGCAATAGGTTTGCAATCATGACAGATTGTCCGCATACATGTGCAAACAAACGCATTCACACACAAGATCATACACAATTACACCTGCATTTGAATGTCCCAAGTAAATAATAAACCATATTCACTCAAAACGGGAAAGGTCGAAGAAAATTGCACAAACGCGCACCCCATGTACATTACTTTGGATTGTATGATGAGCCTGGATCTGTGTGCACGCCACTGATGCACAGGATGTCAAATAGCCTCACAGCAAGAAGGTCCCAGATTTGAGTCAGGTTTTGAGTTTGCATGCTCTCCACAGGCGGAGCAGGCTTAGTCTCCAGCGACTCCAGAGTCCTGACCAAGATGCTGCTTCAAGATCTGCAAACGAGTTGCTATTTTCAAAACGCAAAGGCTGTTAACCCTGTAGTTTACAGCTCTACGAACACAATCTGATTTGTGTAGGACAGTATAACGGTTCATGTTTCAATCTTCTCTAAAATGCTAATACGTTTGGATGTGCACCATAAACTAAATCTTTTCTCCAATACCGTGCTGCTTAAAATTAAATATGGACAATATATTGTACAAATACTTACGATCTTATCCTTACATTATGATTATTGATAGTATCTTGACCCAGAGGGAGAGCTACTATACTCTATTACAGCGATCCCCAACCTTTTTCCTTCCAAGGACAGGTTCAGTCACAAGATATTTTTTCAGGGAGCGATTGAAGGGGGCAGAGCCTGTAACAACGGTGTAAAATGTTTACAAACCGTTCTATAACTTTTACAATACCTTATTATATGTTTACTGTTCATTAGATTGATTTGCTCTGGTAAAACACACATAGAATATAGAGACATAGCAACAGACTATAAAACAAAATAATAATACATTGTAAAACATAGGTTACATTTCCCTCTGAGGACCGGCAGCAGATGGCCCGTGGCCTGGTTTTGGGCCCCAGCCAGGTGGTTGGGGACCCCTGCTCTATTACACTCATTCTTCATCTATTCCTAGCAAACGGTGGATACGTGGACATTTTTGGGTTGTGAGACTGCTGGTTAACTTCAGAATGTAAATATCATACCTTTATTATCACAAGTGCAGACATTTAACATTTTTCCATTGTTAGGATGTACAAATATGATCTCACACAAAGAACACAAAAATGTCTTCAGATGTATTAACATTCCCCCGTCGTCTCGAAGAAGCATGTGTTGACTGTTCCCATCCATCGCTAAACGGAGACTTAATCAGGCAATAAAGTCGCAAACCAAATGATTTTCAGCTAATCTTCCGGCCAATCATGAGCAAAGGTAACGGCTTGTGTGGCGCCAAATGAGCCGCTGCCTCCGATAGCGACGCGCTAATGACATGATTATTTGCTCATCAGCCTGTGTGTGTGTGTGTGTGTGTGTGAATATGTGTGGCGGGCTAATATGCAAAGTGGTGGGCCTGGGTACGCTTGTGGTCACATCTTTGCATCGCTCTTGTCAAAAAATTCGACGGCGGGCTTTTAAGTGCTGCCTCTATTCTCAGCGAGCGGCAGACACATTATAGGGAGGGGGCACGGAGAAAGAGAGAGAGCGGGTAGGAGGGTAGTGGGGGGCGTTCGAAGGCCTGTAGCTGAAGGATTGATTTTAAATGTTGTGCAAAGGCAGTGTTTACTATCCTCTCTGGCTAGGCCCCTGACAGCGCCAGCATCAAAACAAGATTTGCACCCATTGCACCCCCATTCCCTCCCCCCACCCTCCCCCCACTCCACAGGAGAAGCCACAAAAGCAGCAGGAGCAACACTTGCTCAAAATGATAGTTCTGCTTGGACCAAATGCTCAATGCACCCCTGAAAAGCTGTGATGGAAACCTTTAAATTGGAACGTCAAAACAAAGTCTTAATCAATTGGAATGTGTATTTAAGCTCTTTATGGACATATTTTGATTGACTCCTGCATGTCTGAGTAATTCTGTTTTGTCCTGCAACTGAGGCTCAAGTGATCAGAAAATTCCTGTTTTCACCTATCCCTTATCCCCACCCACAGGCCTGTAGATGAGATTTTTTGACAAATTAAGACTCAGAATGATACATGTTGGGTTCCGAAATGTCACATAGTTGCATTTCGAAGATAAAGACATGTGAATGAAAATCTGCTGCTTGTTGAGGTGTTATGTCACGATGAAGAGGCGGGGCTTATTCGTTCTTTTGAACAGGAAGCCAATGGAGGAAGTCGACAGGATGGACCTGTCTTGATTACTAAGCTATTTTAGACCAACATTGTGATGCACAATGAACAAAATGTAAAATAATTATCTATTCATGTTATAGTTTGTTATAGTTAGAATTATAGTGTAAAAAAAAAATGATATGTCTCCTTTAAGAAGAGGGAACAAGACGAGGGGAAGGAGAGGCGGCTAATGCTTCTGCTGCTGCAGTGGTAGCTTCAGCTAAAATAGAACAAAAATGTAAAATTGTCATACTTTGTTTTCAATAGTGCATAAATAAAAATTTCCAACACCCACAAAATTTATTTGTCCATGATTTGGTTATGCAAAGTGCTGTTGGACATTTGAGGTGCGAGGCGACCTGGAAGTGGGCAGTATTAAAATATCTGCATAAAAGATGACTTTTCCACCACCATTTTTTCATGGGACTCATTAACCAGTCGACCCAGTGAAATCATAATTGTCCGGCTAAAATGTTAAATGAAACAGCACAGAGTCATTGCTAATAGCCGGCTGGTAATCACTTCAAAGACAAGAGTAATTTTTCTTTCTCCTGGCGTCAAACTCCAAATAAAAAAGCACGCTAGCCCACTTTTCAGAGCTGCGTGAGTGAGAGCTGGATGGAAATCAGCCTGAACGCTTGACTTGATTTCAAGGAGAAAATTCCGTGTGGCCTCACTCATTATTATCCAACTGTTGCCAGGCATTAGGATGGTGATTTATTGTTCTTTGGCAGTCCGGACCGGGGATCGAAGCATGTGTGAAATGCTGAGGAGGATCTGTGAATGCCATATGTCGGGGCTGTCAGTTAGCCACTTGTTAGCGTATTACAGACACAACCTTAATTACTAAATAGCTGTGTCCATCTGAAGAGTGGAGAAGGTTCTTAGGGGTCCACAATATTCCACAGAGATCAAGAGAGCTTATATGGAAAAATGGGTTCTTCTTGTAAAGGAGTTGAGCAGATTATGATCTTCTTTGCTATTAATAAAGTGTGTAGTTGTGTCCTAATATCTCAGAAATGACCACAGTAAAGCATGAGAATTAATCTCAAATGTTAGTTCTCTAAAATGTGTTTTTTACCTACACTTAGACATGCACAGTATGGTTCATCTGTAGCTGCTAGACATCTCTCATACATTTCATTTTATCGTGGCAATATTCAGTTTAAAAACATATTTGTTAGAGTACCATTTTAAGTAGTAAAAGGTATTAAATAAATAATTCTCTTTGTTAAATTCATGTTCCTTTGTTTTATATTTTGTGGAACCGCACGTTAGAGGGGGGAACCTTTTATTTTGTTCCGCTCTAACGTTGCTTGGGGGAATGTTTTATTGAGCACTGCCTAATTGAAGAGCCACACGAGGTGTTTGCTCCGTGGCGTCTGACGACGAAAGTGTTTTATTCCCTTTGAGTAATGAGGCCAATGAGGTAATTTTTCGTTGTTTTGTCATGTTTAAAATATTTGTTATTAAAACTGTTCATTTAAGTGTGTATGTCTTTTTAGTTCTGGCGGCATGTGTCGACATTTGTGAGGCATGATTTGTAAGACATGTTGAAGACTCCTGTCCGATAATGAATGTCTGTTATGAAACAAAGAACGACTTGGAACTTGATTAAACTCGAGGGGAGTAACATCATCCTTTAGGCCAGGTACTTCTGACCAAACCTAGCCAAAATCCATTGCTCTTGACAGGTTGGACCATGTAGATAGAACGATAGAAAAATGTGTCCACGGGGACAATAAAGTAAGCTAAAACTGGACTTGTCTTAACTTGTTTGTAACTTATTTTTCTACCATAACAGAACAATTATTGTAGGTGTGGTAGTCAATACTTGGTGGTGTGCTTTTTATAGGAGTTGGATTATAATAGAACACACAACATTTTGCAGCTTAATTTAAAGAGGATACGTCTGTACATTCTGTCCACAATTTCTCATGCGTGAGCTGATTTACAGAGCATCAATTTTTCCTAATTTTGTCATGTTATAGCCTTATTCCAAAATAGACTGAAAACTACAAACAATACCCTATAATGACAATGTGTTGCAAATGTTTTTTTTAAAAGCCATTGTTCGTTTTTCCACTGATCATCCTTGAGTTGCTTCTACAACTTGCCTGGAGTCCATGTGTGGTCAATTCAGTTGATTGGACATGAGTTGGAAAAGCCCCAGTCTAGATAAGGTCAGGGTTAGGGTTAACCGTGTCACAGCACAAACCAAGCCATGAAGTCCAAGGAATTGTCTGTAGAGGACAAGACAGGATTGTATCAAGATCTGGGGAAGGGACAGAAACATTTCTGCAGCATGCACTGAACTGGTCAATCTTATTGTAAAAAAAACAAAATCTGTGCCTTCAATTGAAACTATAATTCATTTATAAATAGAAACTATGGTAATGGGTCCACTTTTGCCTTCTGTTCTAACTTAACTGTGGGACCATTAAGTGGGATAGATTCTAACCATTATATATAAGTTCTGGCTCAAAGGCTTTACCCAACAGGGCAGCCACATTGCGAAATGGGGAGCAAGGGGGCACAGACACACGGCAAATGGTCAGAATTGAACCCATTACACTGTGGTGGAAACAATCACACACACGCCCACAACCACTGCACCACCGAACGCCCAGTCCAATCCATGGACCTTACCAAACCAGGGTGGCGCAGTTCAACTGTTGATCAGTTGGTTGATTTGTGCTCATCTAAACCCACCTTCCTGCCACATAAGCAGCCTGTGTGAAATCCTAAAGTCGCAACCAGTCACTGGACGTATGTTGTCCAATTATTTCATACGATACTGCACTGCACAAAGACGTCTCGCTCCTTTATTTTGCAGTGAGCAACATAACGTCTTTATTTATTTTTATTTTTTCTTGGCCCCGTAGGCTGAATTCGACAGGACGGTATAGCGTGAAATGGGGATGAGAGAGGGAGGGACATTGCAGCAAAGTATCCTGAGCTGGATTTGAGCTCAAACACTTCAATGATCAATTTTCTGTCCACAGGCCGCATGGAAACCAAATAATCAATGTTCATTTTACTTGTCAACGATCATACTATCTGATTAGTATACACTTAGCTTACTACTTGTCACTGTAACTGCCACATGTTGTACTGAATAAAGAAATGATTGGAAATACACAATGTACGCATTAATAATGTTATAACTACGACTCTACAGTTCAGGACCAGAGCTTAAGACCGACGCAAAACAAACTAACGTGGCCTTTTATCAAACGAGCAACGCTTATTTACTCACAACATACATTTTGTCTTTTTCTAGATCATGTTTGTGTGCTCATAAAAGTCCATCTATTTTCTTTATCATCCTCATTCCTGCCGTTTCACGCACGGAAAGAGTATCTCCGCAGCATCTCTCCCTAATCAATATGTGTCTGTTTTTATTTCAGCTGCATTGTAATTAGCCAACAATCAGTCAGCTATAATTATCAATTACAAGATTGAGATGCCTTGATAATTAGCGAATCACATCAGGTTTACCCTCGTCATTTAATCCACAATTAGTCTTGTTAGGGTCTTGTTGCTAATAGTGACTTTGGTGCCACGAGGATGTATAGCGAGTGAAAATTCAGATGTCGAATACCAAAAATACAAAATGTGTTGTCTTGGAGGTATTTGGGCTGTGTTTTGTCTGCAGTTATCAGACGGACTCAGGCGCACATTATGGCTCAGCTGCTCCTTGACCTTTTCATAACTCTCTTGTTATCTGTCTTTGTGCTTAAAATGGCTCGTGGATGTGGATGGTTAAAAACGCTGTGCATATACTGTGTTTGTTCTCCACCATCCCCCGCTCTGAGCACCGCTTTGGAGACGCAGAGACATGTTCACCGTGATGTGGGACGTAAAACAGTGTCCTTCAGAGCCAAGCCTTTTTATTTGTCTTAAATTTAAATTACGATAAGACTTGAGCGCTCACTGGTGGTTTAAGGCCCTGCACACACTGTGTCCTGGCCACGACCGTTTGCTGAATGTCTCTACCGGCTCGATCCCCATCTCAACTTATACAATCTTTCCATGTAAATTTCAGGAAAAAACAAACAAAAGTGGGCTCCAAAGTATATTCAGTCTTGAATTCAAAGTCTTTCATTATTGATGTTTGAACAAACTTAGGCATGTGGCATTGGTCTAGAAGAAATTCTGACTTTTGTAAGCCTGAATTTAGTAAGATTGTATTATTAAGTGTATTATCTGAGTGTGAAATCTGACTGAAATAAGATCTACTTTTATATTCACACTTAATTTAGTGTGACTTAAATCCTCACTTGCATTAATATCACTATAAATGTATTTAATCCAGATTCAACAAAGTTGGACCTTAGTTATTCTATCTTTAGTTATCCAGGCTTTTTATACTGATCCAGATCCAAACGATCCAGGTTTAATGAAGTAAAACTTTTGAATAAGGACATTTTAGTGAAATTGTCTTATATAAATATATCTTTATCATTCATATATCTTTATGTATTTAAAATGGTGTCTTTCATGCATTTGAACACAAAGTGACTATACAGTTTACTGTAGGGCAGTATAGCATGTCACACGTTGGCACAAGTGCGTAGGTCTGTGCAGCTCTTCTGTGTGAACCTTGTGACTTCTCTCATTTCTCCTCCACACACTCGCACACATTAGGGCTGGCTGCTAACACATCTGAGCGCGCTCAGTGCTGTGGAACAGCCATCAGTCAGAGCGTTGGCGCGGTGGGTCCGAGGGCATTTACATAGATAGATGATGGAGAGATTAGAGGCCACTGGGGTTATTAATCACTCAGCTGAGGAGCAGGAGCCACTGCCGGGTGTCAGCTTGCTCTCAGGGGACCCCTCTGTGCTGCGGAGATGTCTTTGTGCCATTTGGACTGCGCCCCGCGTGCAGAGGGGACGCACACTGGTAATTTGGTGACGCTGCAGTAGGAGACAGGCCAACAGTGATCAGCCGCAGAGACACAACTATTACCACGCACACACAACAATATTTGCACCGCAGACAATTTGATGGCGGCTCTAAAATACAAAGAAAAACATTTTAAATTCACATTTATAAAATCCTAAGATGTGGTAATATACCAGTTGTTCTGGGTGGTTTGGACTTTCCGTAGCAGATCCATTGTGCACATGTACCATATCTGAATGGTGCATGTTGGTGGTGGGGCTGTGGGCCGAATGTGATAATGCAATGATGTGGAGTGACAGCTGAAGTGCTCTGCTCCTCTGCGCTGTTTGCTTTGGTAAATGTAGTCGCCGAGGTCTGACCCCAATGGGACGTGACACCTGCACCCTCCACATGCAGACCATAATAAACCAACATCCTCTGTGGGTTTGGTTCTATGGATTGGTGAATGATGCTTTATTGTCCCTTTTGGGAGACTTGTCTTCTGCATTTGACCCATCCTGGATTCAGTGCTGCTTGGATGAAGCTGTAAGGAGCAGTGCAGCAACGGGCGACCCAGATCTCCACCCGTCTGTGTGAGTGTGAGTAAGATCAAAGCATCATGATAAATAATAATCAAAATGTACATTTATTTCTGCTTTTTTTTATTTACTTGAAGCTGTAAAAAAGCAGGAGAAGAGATACTGGTAACACATTATGCAAAACACTTTTACACAGGGTTTATTCATAGATTACGACTTCCTGTTTTTGGCAACATTTGAGGACTTTTGGCCAATAAGGTATAATAAACTAGAGGAATCATCGCCATGGTGAGCTATGGTAACAAACATGCAGTTCCTTCCAATTAATGGCCTAGTTTTTAGTTTATGTTCCATTAGAATTCCTCCAATAGGGTATAACTTTATTGTCCACCGTGGGGGAAATTTGTCTTTGTTGGTGTCATGTGATGAGAACCAATCCAGCTTTAAAATCAATAAATATGTACTTCAAAGGTTTTCTGCATTTAAAAGAAGTGTGCTGCACATACACACCGTCAGTGCTTATTTAACAAACTGACTGCTTTTATCCCTCTAGTTTTATTTATACCACATTACATTTGACCATTCAGAAGATTGAATATTTCATTTTGATCTATTAATTACTATGGCAAAATGTTCATCACTATTGAAATACATGGATAAAATTGCTCCCATCAAAAAACGTTCAGAGTGTCAAACCACAAGCTTTCTGGAAAGATCTAGAAGTGTAGATCTCGGCTCACTTAGAAGAACCTTTGTTGAGGTAAAGGATGTGTCTGGGGAGCAGGAAGGTTGAGCTTCTTTTGGCTCACTTGCCTAAAAACCGAGAGCCACATATAAGCCATGAAAATATTCAAACTTAAACATGCTTCAGCGTCAACATGCGGCGAGGCTGGAGTTCATGCACAGATAACTTGCAGTTTCAATTAAAACTTGGAAGCGAATCATGTATTAGTGTGTGCGAAGGTCAGAGCAGCACAAAAGATGAACACAGGATCAATGGATGGACTATTTAGAAACACATATGGAGAGATTAGTCAAAGAATCGCCTCAGAAGTGCAAATGTTTCCAATTTATAACCTCTCATAAACACTGGTTTTAGATATCTCAAATCTAGTCAACTTCACAGTACGATAGAACATATATGGAATAATGTGGGCTGGAATCTTGTGACATATGATCAATAGAACAATAAATGCAGTGACTGGGGCGATATGTTTAGGAACAGAGAACATTGTTTTGCCTTGTTAAATCAGTGGCGGAGGCGAGGAGACATTTTACCTGAGGCCAAACATTAGCATTTTCTTTTTGAGTCGTCGCAAAGTCAAGAATTATCACATTTAGTTTCTCTCAAATGTAAAAGAAAAAAACACGTTGCAGTGAAAATAGTGCTGGAAAATGTTGCTTTATTTCACAGGCGGATTGCAGTTTTTAATCTCATCCCAATTCACATTTCTTTTGCAAATAAACAACGACCCAATGAACCTCTGGCTTTGTTCCATGCATTTCTGGAACTTCTCAATATTCTGGTAAAAGTTTCCTGAGCGTTTACGACAAAAGTACCTGCAACTTCCCGGTGTCATTTTACTTTCTTGTCATGGCTAATAACCAAGGCGCAGTGCTTTGTACAAGTTGTAATTTGCTAATGGCTGAGTTGGCTTCAGAAGAACTAAGCAACAGATGAAGCAGAATGAATGAGTTTGAGAGTCTCAGTTTGCCTTGTCTTGACCAACCAAAGACCACACGCTTTTACAGTGTTTTACAAAGTTGTTTTGGGGTGGAATCATATCCCGTCTCCCCGTGACTGACCGGCGGATTAAGCAATCAGAGAAACACATGGTCCGTCCGTGTCTGAACAAGGAGAAAAAGGGAAAACAAAGACCACAAAGGTCGGGGAAACAGCGCGGATTTGTGCAGAATCGTCAAGCGAAGCACTGACTCAGCTCTTATGTTTCTGCGGAAAATGAAGTTGGATATTTTGTTCTGAATGTTGCGAGGATATTTGAGAGGAGACGTCTTCAGCATTTGAGAGACACGTGCTACAAATTGGCAGCTGTGGGTGGTCCCAAAGTAGGAGGTTTTCTTTACGCCATATATGGGCCGAGTCCAGACCCTTCTGCAGTGGAACACAATGCAGAAGGGTCTGGCTGGTGCACCTTGTTTACTTGTATGGAATCATTTAGAGATCAAGTTTAGGAGATTCTCATTCTATTAAAAAAAAAGTTGTGTTGCTCATCATTTTCTCCACTTGCAAATCGCTGACGTGTTTGAGTGTAAAGCTGGGTTTTTATTGGTCTTCTCCATCTTCTAATATTGCACACCGTAACACATTTATTTTTGTTCACCTTTTAACCCTTTGAGTCCACAATTTGCGTCAAAATCCAATCTGCGCTTTCCAACAAGTACGTGGACAACCTACAACTAATCTGATGTACTATACATCTTTAAACATGTACATAAGCAAGCAGATCAGTACATCGAGGTGAACTGTTTTGAGTGTGATATTTAATGTGTTTGCTGACTGTGGCTCGCACAAGATTTGACTTGTCTTAATCGAAAATAAACGTAATGAAACTTTATTAACAAACTATCTAATTTCAATGACTTTTTAAACTGTTTCTGGCTATTTAAATAATGAAAATATAGTCAAGCTAATTAATTGACTAGCATGAAAAAAATCGACAAATGACTGAAATTGGGGCATGCCAAACCCTGTCCAGTCCATCCTGACACAGACAAGAAAAAATTTAACTGAATTTCTTTCCAATATTCATTTTGGTTTCCGTGTAAAAAAATAAAAATCAACCCTTAAAAATTGTAACTAAACTAAATAATAGAATGTCTCTTTTTAATGACCAACCATAAAATTGCTAAATAATTTGTGTGATCAATTTCCTACTCTTATTAAATTGGCTGAATGTCTTTCCCCACTCTTCACTCAAACTTTATGCCCACATCTGTACTATCCAATAATGCATATATAGTTAAATTAGTCTTGGCTGTCGAAGGCCATCATGAAAACACATTCAAAGGGGACAAATCTGGGAGCAACAATACTACAAAAAGAATGACATTTATTGTACAAACCAGCTGATCAAATACCACTATTTCAACTAAAGTTCCCCATACTTTGTGATAGTCGCCGAGGTTTGGAGAGTTCCCGGCTCCGCCCCGGCTGCGGCCCGCTCACTTTGATTACCTAATCCCCGAGCGCTCACTCTGCCAAGCCCGCTGTGACACGATGTGGAGAAATGTCACCACCAGCCGTCACCAAACCCATCGGTCCAATCCATCAATCACCCGCGCCTGTTTATACCTGCGTGTGCATGCGTGTGTGCGTGGCGCTGGGGGGGGGGGGGGGAAACACACACATACAGAGAGGGACCCTAAACACACCGTCTTCCACATTCATCAATTACAGTGCGCAGGAAGTGTTGTGCTGTCAGGAGATGGAGCGGGCTGTACAGTGTATGCATGTTTGAGAGAGGAGACGCAGCTAGAGATAGAATGTGGATTTTTGGAGGGCTACGCGGCGTAATGCAAGAAGGTGGAGAGAGGAAGAAGCTCCTGAGTGTCTGCGGACGGCTGAATTCAGATGAGCACTTTAAAGCCAATTTGTGGCTCTTTAATTTGCTTGGATCGTAAAAAGTCTGAGAAATCAAATTAAAAGTTGCAGGGATATTTTCACATCTCAACTTCAAAAACAAAGATGTATTTTGTTTTACTGCACATGGACACTATGAAATGCTCCTGCACATTTCTCAATCCTGCTTCCAAAAGTTTGAAACACATTAGATCTTGCATTACCATTAAACTTTGCGTTTGTTTTTTTTTCAGCTGTGTTGGTGGTCAGTTGTGCAGTGCAGATGATGCGATATTTCACATATAAGAACGCTCTTGTTGGAGGAATGGCTGAATATATACATGTGTTGTCTTGGAAACATAAAAAGGCTCACACAAATCTTGATATTCAACTTTTCAACAAAAAGATTTGGAAAAGTATAATATCAATTCATCATTCATTCACAGTTTACTGGATGTTTTTCTGATGAATTTTCGGACACATAAATTGACAGCAAATACGACATTTAACAGAGAAAAACGTGTCTGGAAAGGTTTTAACTTTGAACTGAGATTTTTAGAGGTGAACTTGAGACAAATTCACTCAAAAATCCGTCTCTCTCACCACAAACTTTGCCAACTTGGGTAAAGGTATTTTCCAGTGAGTGTCGCTTGTGCGATTCTTGCCTGTTCTTTGGCTCCCTGAGTGGGGGATGTTTTTCCGCTGCCTCCTGCTCTTAAGTGTGTACCAGCGGTTCTAGGGGCTGTCATATTGCATCAGCGCTCTGCTGATTACTTCCACCTTGTCTCCCTCGTCAGGAAATGATTCTGACACACACTCACACCCTGCTTTCTCTGCATCAATATGCGTGCCATGGAAAAACTGCAGACAGTAAATAAATAATGAAAGACAAGGTGGGGAGCGGCAGTGTGCGTTGTTCTCTGGCGGTCGCCTTCTCTGTCCTGTGTGCGTGGTGTGTTCGTGTTCCTCCCTCAATATGAGAAACAGGGATTTATTAGACAGGTGCACGTTATTGAAGGGTAAATAAGG
Organism: Chaenogobius annularis; assembly: GCA_015082035.1. Lineage (NCBI taxonomy): Eukaryota > Metazoa > Chordata > Actinopteri > Gobiiformes > Gobiidae > Chaenogobius > Chaenogobius annularis. The sequence goes on from BJKM01000034.1 coordinate 1,623,686, forward strand.
CGTCAGATCACCGCCAAACTCTTCTCCAATCACATTCATTTTAATTAAAGCACTCGTTTAATTAGAGCCTGCGAAGACATTTAACTCTCGCTGCTCAATAATCCTCCTGTATTGCTTTCATTCACCTCTGTCCTTTATGGGGAATAGGGTGTGGATTCGGCAGACAAATATGCCAGCGAGTAAGCCTGGCATTTTTGATTCCAACTCCCTGAAGGGATTATGAAAGCGCCGCCGCCGCATCCTGCCAGGGACACACAGAGGGTAAACACATGTGATTGGCCCACTAACCTCGGGCACCTCGGGCACTACTTGGTCTTGTTTGGCTTTTTTGGTGAGAGACCCGTTGTTTTTAATAGCACAGAACTCTGAGAAATATGGAGCGGCAACAACCTAAGAAGCAGAGATGCAGCGATGACCTAAAGACCCACTAATGATTAGTTTGTGTGGATGCCATCACAACTTCCTCCATGTGGTCAATAGAAGCTTATTCCCAGTAAAATGTTTTGCTTTAACTGCACAGTCCACTGCGGAGAGTGCAAATAGGGCATTTCAAGTGTTTATGTGTGAAGGAAGACAACTGGGTTCAAATTGAGTCCACAGCTATAAAACAATCTTGGATCATCTCTTTAACTTTAACAGCATTCTTGTCATTTTATAGAGCAGTGAAAAGAATTATTATATCATTATTTGTTAAGAACTTTTGCTGTGCGCAGTGTTAAGTATGCACACTTAACCCACTGTACCACTATTGACCCAAAACATTAGAGTCGCTTGTAAGCCTGTATTTTGAAATATTACAGTTGGGTACGCAAACAATATTCTGAACTATTGCTGAATGGTTTCACACCACACACTCTAAACCAGTCCAAACCAGTTTGCTGAGCGTAAACTACACTGAGATGAAAGTGAACATGAAAAAGTTGCACTTCTTGTCAAATTTACCCGCTTTGTAACCTATCACACTTATGTCTGGCAGCACATAATGACAATTCAGAGTTCTTTTAGTTGAACGGAAAAAGCTTGTCAGTTTTTTGTTACATGTTCTCTTCCAAAGAAAGTAAAAAAAAAAAAATAGCATACTTCAAATGGAAAGCTGCAAGTAAAAAAAAATAAATAATAATAATTACTTGATTTCTTATTGGTCTAACACCGCATTTCAAATGGAAAAACTGGTCTTATCGGTGTTTAGCAGTTGAAATATGTTGATCAATTACTTCTTGACTAAAATGAACATCTAAAATATGTTCCCATCTTTTGTTTATGTTCTATTTTGGCCAGACATTGAGGAAAGTGTTACAAAATGGCTGGACTGGATAAAATCATCAGGGATGGTCGTGATTTTTCTTTTCTTTTTTTTTTTTAACGATTTCTTTGGCCTGTAGGCTTTATTTGACAGGACGGTGCAGCATGACATAGGAGGAATGACATGCAGCGAATTATCAGAGCTGGATTCAAGCTCATAGCACATACGCCTGCCCCACACAGCAGGCATATGTGCTATCCATTCGAGTCATCAATTCACATTTATGTGTCAACTGAGATCCTCAGGGTTAGTTTGGCCTGGAGTTAAACTTTGCCACTGAATGTTGGGCTCTACTGGCAACAGTTCGGTAAAGCATCTTGAAATCACTAAAAACACTAATGAATAAATACTTTGTAATAACAGCAATTTCAATAGTAAAATATGAGAGCAAGTCTGTGTTAATGCAGGACATGAAACTGTCATCAACATGTCATCATAAATATGTTTTTGCAATCTTTAGATATTCATTTCTTTATGCACTGGGTCACCACATTTTGACTTGCTGTTCTTTGGCTTTAGCGGGAGGTCGGATTAGTTCACACTGCTGTTCCTTCTTTAATGTGGGTGAACAGTCCAAGAGCACACCCCTGGTGCCCATTTTCGACCTGCGCTGACCGAAGACAAGGCTTTTCTCCACCTGGACGCTGTAATGCTGCGGCTGAAGACTTGAGCGCGTCTCCTGGCTAGCTCGCCACTTATAGTAGGCGAGCAGCAGCAGCTCAATTTGGGCGATGGCAGCGTGCTCAGTCAGGGGAGAAGTCGGTCCCGGATGATTTGCTCTCTCTCTCTCACATGCTGACATCCCTTCGCACCTCAGCAACCGCCCAAATGTGCCCGTGTCCTCCCGCTCCCCTTCTCCCCAGTAACTGCTGCTGCCTCCCATAGCTGAGAATCCCCGACACCCGCCAATTGCTCATTCGCGCTAGCTATCTCGGGAGCCTGTCTCACGTCACCCCCACCCCCACATCCCGACACCCCCCCCAACCCCCCACCCCTCATGAGTGCATTCCGGCATGACAAACCACATGGGATTTCACTAGTCCTTTAAAGTCTGCTGCCGGTGGGAAGCGCTTCTCTCTGTGCAGCGTTTTAGTATTCCAGGAGAGACGTGACCGGGGAGGTAACCAATGCTGTTACAACTCCTCCTCTCCCCCCGCGTCGCATTTCCACCACTTATAAAGAGGAGGAAGAGAAACTTTCTGGTGATCGTGGCTTTACATTACATACACGTATTAGGGACGTGTTAAAAGAGGGTAGATGTTGCAGTTTTTATTTTTTACGAATATGTTCTCATTTGTAACATTCATTTATTATGTTAGGATTTGTCTGACCCAAGAATTGAATTGAAAATCTCTCGCCATAAATAAAATCAATTGTTTCAAGAGTTTGTAATAAAAATTTTTTTTAAAAAAGATATCAAACACAGGGCAAATAGTATATGTAGCAAATTGATAAACCCAGGTTCTTCAGGCTCCTGGAGTGTTCCACAGTAACCAAGGTCTCAAAAAGTTGTCTTCTACATCTAACCCAATGCTCCTTTACAGTAAATGACTTGCATGGTGCAGTATACTAGCCTAGTTGTAAGGTCAGTCTTATTGTAGCTCAAACTGAAAAAGGATCTCAAATGTATAGATGATGTTTATTTGTTCAAATGAAACCCCGTCATGTAGAGATGTTCAGGCGGTTGATGGTTCTGCTACTGCTCAGGAAGGATTGGGTCCCATCGCTAAATCCGTAGGAAAAGAGGGAGAAACGGTGGATCCACCAAACTCCCAAAACGTAGCTTGATGGAACCGAAATGTTAACACAAAATTTAAAACTTCAGAAGCCTATTATGGACTCACATTGGAGTGTTTACATCAAACAATCTCTTAAATATTTTTTGTCAATTCTTTTTTTATTTTAACACATAAAAGCATCACAACAACAATATACAAATTCTTAGTAATCTTTAAAACCAAAACACATTTACACATGCAACAATAGGGTTTAAGACAATGAGTAAGTTGAATAATTTTGAATTTGGAATGTGTTTATCATTGTAGAAGAAGGGGCCTTATTTCCATGTATTTAACACTTCCTTTACTGGCATTACCCTCTACCTATTGAACAATTACAATCAATAGTTTTTCAAACTATAGGACTAAAAGTGATGGAGCTTAAAATTATGGATAATTTTGGAGTGAATGACCTCCAGACACCACTCTACTCTGTATCAATCATTTGGAGCTGTCAAAATCAAATGATGGCTAATCAAATTCAAAGAACCACCCAGACAATGTGCCCCAGTAAATTAAAGCCTCAAAATGCTCTGGCATTATTGGAGGGAATATAGACGGAAATATGTTTACGTTGTAAAACATTTAGAGCTTGCTACATTTCGTTGCATTTAAACCATATCAAAAGCAGCTACAGTTCATTCAAATGTCGATTTTTCATTTCCTTTCTTGTTGGGTTCATGGGATGAAGATCCATGCTAGGTAGAAATATTTTTAATCAGTAGTGGACATTTTTACAGAAACATTATTTGCTCCAAAATATATCCCGTTGCAGAGATTTTCAGATTTTGGTGGCCATTACGTTAGACAGATTCAGTATGGTCGTATGATTGTCTGTTGATTCCTTTAAATGGGGCAGGCTGTAAAAACCTACAGCCATGACACTGAGAACACATTCATAGACACCAAAAATATACATTATGATACTGTCAAAAGGTACAATAATTACACAGAAAAGGAAATTACAGTTTAAAACAACACTTTCCCATGTATCTTTTTGTCAGTCCACCTCAGTGTTCGTACTTTTCCTCCAAGTGTTTTGGAGATAATTTGGTTCTGCGTTGAACCGATCAAGTGCTCCTGGACTTTAGAGTCAGAGTCTCAGTGTCTGTGTGTACAGGGCTGCCTTCACTAGAAGAACCACCGGAAAGCTTCTCCGTTGCTGACAGGCGTCCTCTGTGAAGACATAAGATGAAAAACAAGTTAAAAGAACAGTGAGTAAAGTGTCTTATTAGTACACGTGTGAGTAATGCAGAATGTATGCAGAATAACTGATATACGCTTTGGTGAAGGTGTTTCTGAAAGTTCTAAGGTTTTTTTCAGGAAACAATTATGTTATAAATAAAGCAGGGGTATATGACAATAAAAATGGATCTGATCCCTGATTTCAGCCTCAGCAAGAAGGTCCTGGGATTGATTCCTGATCCCGCATGGGGCCTTTCTCTGTAGAGTTTGCATGTTCTTCCTGTGTCTGTGTAGGTTTCATCCGAGTGCTCCGGTTTCGCCTACCACTAAAACATGTATAATAGGCTCCTCCCCTCTGGGGCCAGCACTCTCCTGCAAAAGAGATTCTCAATCTCAGTTTGACTTTCCTGGTTAAATAAAGGTCAATCAAAAAATAAATGATGTGATTTATATTGTCCAGCTGACATGAGCATGACGTGGAAACAACGAGCACAGGTAGAATGACCGGAAGATAAAAAAATAAATAAAAATAAAACAGGGTTATTTTGCTGTATAACAAGGTCAAGTATTTTTCCACTAACTCAGTTTTCCCGTGAACTCAAATTACCACCAGGCCTATTATTACCGCACGCCTCACGAGCATCTCTCCTCGTGCTGTTCAAGACGTCATCATTCATTCACACGTCGACTGTTGAGGTCACGTCAATGCCGCATTTAAAGCGCACGTAATCAGACGGTGAAAACTATTTTAGAGAAATTAATATTTGCGCCGCACGCCTAAACTGAGTATTTCATCAAAGTGGCAGCCAAGGTGATTACATCCATGTCCCACCCACACCCAAATAATCATTACACTGGATGAAATATTCAATACAAATTCCCTAGAAACAACAATGAGGCATTTAATTACTGCGTGCCGGAGCAGCAGTGAGGGGGAACAGTGCATCATTTCAATTTGAGCCCTCGCCAGCCTCCGCCCGCTGCAACCTCTACGATGCTCTGACAACCTCTCCTTCCCAAACTCATTTAGAAGTCACACACCGAAAATACTCAAGTTTCCAAGCAATCCCCATGACCAATTAGCACATTTGCTTGATATTTTTTTCTCCTTTTTTTTCTTTTTTTTTTTGACAGGCTGGGGGGGCTGGGGGGGGAGGAATGGCACATAATCGCAACGAAAATCACTTAAGTCTGAGAGGAGGGCAATTTGACATTTTAATACCAAGTGTCATCTGTGGCTGCTGCTTAGAGGCGCGCAAAAGAGAGCGGAGGAGCAGCGGCGTCCTACAGCTGTGCAGTTTATGAAGCGCATGGGGGGGGGAAACGCACAAAAAACACATTACAGCCTATGGTGGAGCTGGCCAAAACATTAGAGAGGACCATATACTCGAGCTCTGTGGAAAAGGGGAGAAACCGCAATCTTATTTTTGTGGTTTGGAAACAAAAGTGAGTATTTAAATAGTGGTTAGTGTATAGTTGGCAGGAAAAACATACAGATGCACGTTTACTGTGTGCTCATAAAACTTTATAAGAACTGGACTATAGAGGTGGGCCGTATCAAAATTTAGATTATATTGTGAATGTTGTTTTGAAGATGTGCAACATTTTAGTTTAAAAAAAAAAGAATGCAACAAAATGTATAAAAAGAAGTGATTTCGCTGCACTTTTGTGATTATTTGTATGAACGTTTCCCATTTGTCTGATGAATAAACCTCAACAAATAAGTTCACAGACGTGGTTTAATACATTTCTGTTGGAGTGACATAATATTGTTTTCCATGCAAATAATGCTGACCGATTTCATGGGCCTGTGTTATATTTTAAGTACAAATGAAACTACACAAGAGGCAATAATTATACAGTACAACAAACAGGAACAGGAGAATGTTCCAATGTGGTTGTCGAAAGGTTTACGGAGCCACTACATCAACGAGAGCAATTGGTTTGACAGTCCATGTAACTGAATTCTGAAGATGTTCGTCTCATTGCACCATTTAATGCCTGACTAACTTCCATTATAAAGACAGAGAATTGCATTTGTACAAGCCTGTATGTAAAAACAAATATATAGCATATAAGCTAATTACTGCAACAGAAAATGCCAAATCCAGTCCATGTAGATTAGCTCAAGACAAAGATAATCATTTTGTCATTATGAAACTCACAAAGCTACAGTATGTGTCACACAAGCCCTGTAACTCCAGAAAATGTCCACTACATCTAATAACAACCATATAATAAACATGCCTTCAAAGTACCGTTATGCTGAACGACAATGCACCAATAATACAGCGGGCCACAACAATATTGAAGGTAAAAAATGTTATCATTTTTATCAAGCATCACAAATCCTACTTTACTAAGTGAACTTTAGAAAAAGGAGCTTGATTGTTATGACTCGTTAGCAAATGTAACATATAAAACAAAACAAATCCTTTATCTGCGCTATCTACAAATGGATTTTTTGCTGCCTCATTAAAATGAACGGGATTGAATGTTTGTATCAGTGCTGAGCTGTTGCACAACACTTGCCAGACTCGCTGAAGACCAAGAGCGTAAAAAAAAACAAACAAAAAAACCACGGAACGTAAGGCGTGGCTGTATTTAAATTCATTCAGTTCAATTTATTTTTGTAATGCCCAAAATCACAACAGCGGTTGGCACATCGACAATGAAACAGTAGCTCTCCTCTGATGACAGACCAGCCCCCTCCTCTAACGCAGAATATGTTGAAGTTGAAGATTTCTCACAAGACTATAACGATTTGTCACTGAAATATGTTGAAGTTGAAGATTTCTCACAAGACTATAACGATTTGTCACTGAAATTCAGGACTTTCATTACTATTACTCTAAAAGTAACACATTTGACATGGAAAATAGCCCTGACCCAACTCACAAACAATATTTTTCGCATGCGGCAGCTCTTGAAAAGCCATCCAATTCTGTGGGAAAACTGAAGATCTGGGAACAGTTCAATTGAGGTTGATGAGCATGCCGGAGCAGACCAGACAAGGAACTAGGGAGATCCAAATGTGTTCAAAACATGTATTGTGCGCCCATCGCTAGTCACTGACAGTATTTGCAGACATCCCAACGTGACACTTTGAAACTTGATCAATAAAAGAACATTTATAAAAAAGAGTAAATAAGGTGCAAGGTGCAGATTTTGGTCTCATTTTCAAAAGTAATGAAAGTACAGGATGTCTGAGCAACAGGAACAGACAATAACTATAAGAAACATACAATATGATACAATGAACCTTTTCTTCCTCCAGCACTTTGAACCCTTAAAAAAGTCTTATCTAGCGGCTCATATATGATTCGTTTTTACATACACAACACCTTCCCTCTCAACAGTCAAATCCATTTGCCTTTTATTTCCAATACATTAAACAATGACTAGAGTCTTTCAGGTGAATAATGGAACTGAACCGTGGGACGCCATCAGCACTAATTAAAAGTCATGAACGAAATGGACGTCTTGTTTTGAGAGGTCATAATGCTCTCACAGTCCATGTTTTTCACAGCCTAATTGTAGTCAGTGGACACGTCTTTTTGTTCTGGAACTGTTCATTGGTAAATAAATGTTTCTGTCATTTCCCTTTGAAAAATAGGGTCTGCATGACATGAAATTATGCTGCTTGCTTTTGGTGAACGTATAAACAATAACATACCTGGTGTTAGATTAAAACCATTTCAACCAGGATGAAGGAGCAGACTATTTTTGTGTCTTTTTTGTCTTCAAATTCACCAGGAAAGTAATTTGATTTGTCATTAATAAGAACTTTTTTTTGTCATAATGTCCAGCCTGGAATGTTCCGTAATATGGCAATAATCGTATTTGTCTCATATAGTGACACCAGGCCCGTCAGATCTGAGGAGACCTCACTCATTGAAAGACCTGCAAAACACATTTAATGCTATACAGTGGAACACTCCATGCAAAGCACTAACATCTCCATGACGAGCAGGTGACCTACCATCCACCAGAAACGCTTTCAGTAAAATTCCAGTATAAAGGCTTACTGTTAAAGTGCTGTACTTTGCCGCCACAGTAACGCTAACAACAACTAGCATGCTAACAGCAGTGAACAGCACGCTCTCGCAGCAGACAGCGCTTTTAGAATATATCTGTGCAGAAGTAAAACAGATTTTACTTTGTTGCATGAAAAAGGCACAGCTCCTTTAATGATATGTTAAAAAACATGTCAGGAGCATAGTCAGTATCCATGTTTACTTACCCTAACCCCTAACTCTGACAAAATACAGTACACTGCACTGTAGAAGAGCTTAGAGAAACAAGAGTACACAGGTACCTACACGCATCACTATAGAACATGAGCTGTAAAGCCTAAAATGTAATCCAGTCTCTTAAAAGTGTTGGATCTCACTGTTCAAGAGCACTCTGTTTAATGTACAACTTATTCAACTAATAAACGGTAAATGAACACCAGTGCAGCAGTGTGCGACTGAAACTAATTATGGAATGATCGGAAAAAATAAAATAAATAAAACCCCTGCAGTCCGTAACGTAAGAACACAAAACTCTTTACAGCATTTGCATACTTGGAGCCAAAGTGAGTGTTTGCCATCTTCAATTTCCAATTGGATTATAAATATAAAATCCTTTTATACTGTTCACCCTGAAAGGATTGAAAACTCATCAGGGCCATAAGAGAAGCCTCCGTGTTTACACTTTGGACCAACAATTCCGTGCTTTACGAGATGAGGGGGAGCCAGCGCGCGTGGGGAAATGAGAATGTTTTTCTGGATCCATATTCGCACATTGATCAGTCCCTGGTGGAAGTGCTGCTCGCCGGAGACAATAATGGCCCTGCTCCGGGCACTCGGCATGTCTCTGTTTTGTTAAGTTCCCGCATTATCGATCCGGAGAGGCTCTTGAGTGCTGCTTGGATTCACTCCCAGGTCTGTTCTGCTCAGCACACTGCAGTGACCAGGCACAAAGAAGGCTCAATTAGCACTGCCCTGCGTCATCTGCTCGTAGACCCGTGTGAGCCTTTCAAATCGCTCACACTAAAGACACACCTCATCTCAAAAACGTGACCTAAACATAAACCTAGACATGTTGGTTTTACTGATAACAATGTTGATTTATTCCCAATTACAAACACATTTAACACAATGTTCACAAGTTGATTATTAGAAATGAGTTGGTGTAATCCCTCATTTGTCCACGGTAGGAAAGGTTTCAAAGGCAATCAGACGGAAAAGGAATTATGGATGGCTGTCGGAACGTCTCGATCTCAAAAACAGTGTCCAGACGACCTTTTCTACCAAGATGATTATCTAAAATGAGCTCCTAAACCAGTTAGCCATAATCCTAAAAGGGCTTTATGTGATATGACGTGTCCTCAGCTCATGGCAAGAATTTATATTTGATATTAAGAAGTCTATAATGTATAATATCCAGTTATACTTGGGTTTAGTTCTGTATTTTGCCTTAAAACAATATCTGGCTTTCAGAATGCAGGAAAGCAAAAGTTTTATTCAATCATGCAGAACCTGAATACTAAGCAAAAATAATTTAATTCAATCAATAACACTGTTCTGTCTCTGGAAAATGTAACTGGATTAAGCTTTGAGCTCGACAGAAGTCCAGGTCGACATTAAACATGCAAATAGTAAAATAGGGGAAATGTCGGCGTGTCTGCTTTTGCACACACACACAAACACAAGCCCATTTTATGTTTCCGTTCTAATCTTTAACAGTTCAACCCAAATCCCCGTGTGGAAATTAACCTTGAGTCTTGGTTTGAGCTGGTGTGATCTCAGCTCCAGCAGAATTCATAGAACAGCGACCCAGAGACAGAAAGACATGGTATGTGAGGGGGAGAGAATGGCTGGAGGAAGGTATTGGTTTGATTGCGTTACACGGGGGACGCAGCAGCCAACACCACACTTTCCGCTCAAACCGAGATGCCATGGCAGCTGCTCAACCTCACGTCAACCGGCTCGGCGGCACAGCATACATAACGGCCCAGCTACAATGACACGCCAAGGGAAAGACAATTTCCCGCTCCGGCTCGGCACACGACCGACTATTGAACTGACTGAGAAGGCGGGGGCGAGGAGAGATTTGTGTAGACCTCAAATTAACCTCAGCGCGCGGCGGCGGTAAGCGGTGTATTCTAAGTGTCTGCCCGTGGCTTTTAGTGATAACGGCACAGTTAAAGTGACATGTGCCGGGAAATTTCTCCGTAGGTTTTTACTGGCGCTGGAGTGAGAGTTGTGGGCAGCCGGAGCGCCCTGTGATCCTAAACCAACCTGGCAGGTGCAGTTAATGCCCGTGTCCATTTTGCTTGTTTAAAGTGAGGAAGCAATTTATTCCACGGCAGGTTGGTCGAATGCAAATATTTTTTATCATGTATGTGGTTGTGAAGAATATAAGTAAACCAGCAGCTTGTCTTTCTGAAGCAATTTATTTTCATTTTTCAAAATTAAAAACAAGACCAGAGAATGAAAAAGAAATAAAATAAAAAAAGAAGTGGGGCATGTCAAGTCCAAAATAAAAGTCCCATTCAGTCCAATTAGTCCCTTTTCATGTTGAGTCCAAAATTGTGATCCCCCCCCCCCCCATTTGCCGTATGACAGTTCTGATGTCGGTTCAAATTCGTCAGCGCAATTTGCAGTTGTGTGTCGTGTCGTGTGATGGCATTTTTCCCTGCTGCCAGAAGTATGTCCCAAAGATATCCATTTCTGGTGTCCATGGCAGGGGTTTTGAGGCCTAAATGCATAGTTCCAAAATCGAGTGTGATGGTGACGTCATAAATAGTCTGCAGTGCCTTGTTTATCATTTTTGTGCAACAGGACAGTCCCAGAGTACATGATGATGGTGTGCTTCCTGGCAACCACAGTTTCTATAACATCTAGGATTTCCCTGTGAATAATGAGCACTTTGTTAGGAAGAAACTGGACACATTCGTCCAACAGAATTCTTTCCAAACATGTGACATTGTGCTCCTCCATTGTGAGGTACATATATTTTCCCATTCTTCCTCCGTCAAAACAAAATAACCCTCTCTTTCCCATTTAATCTTAATATATTTAGTACATTGGCTGTCCAGGTCATCAATGCATTTATATGCTTTAGATATTATTCCCCTTGAAAGCTCTGATTTATATGCTTTAATAAAGATTTCAGTCAAAGGGTTAGAATAATTGTTACTTTATTTTATTTCTTGATTATAGTAACTTCTTATTTGTAAATACCTATAAAAGTCCTGTTTCTCCAAGCCAAAGGATTCCTTCAGCACATCAAAGCTTTTCAGTTGGTTTTCTTTTACAACCTGGTAAAAAACTTTAATATCTTTTGTAATCCAGACCTTAAATAAGGCTGTAAGGTGCAAAACCTTGGTCATAAACCAACCAGTTTAAGATTTTAACATCTTTGTTTAGTTTTGATTAGCTCTTTTGACGTCGTACGCACAGCTTGTCAAAAGTATCAAAAATATCCATGCAAAAAATCAAATCAAAAAACGAAAATAAATGAATCTTTCCTGAAAAATTTCAGAATGACCAGGAGCTTCATCAAAACTAGTAAAGGACTACATGGTAACACAAAGAAAGTACTATTAGTTTGTGTTGAAAAGTAGAGTTTGTTGTCGTTCGAACCTAATCCATAGTATTGAAATCCAGTTTGAAATGTTAGTTTTGAGACAATGGCATATAAAGGCAACATTTTGTTTAAAAGTAAACCTGATGCATCATCAGAATAATATAGAGCTTTATGCAAATAGATGTAAATACTGATGTGGTTTTGTTTCTGCTGTATGGTGCAGGGCGATCGTAAACTGAGCTCATTCAGCCACAGAAATTCATTAAATCATTGAAGATTTTGACCAATAGTTAAGATTCTTTAAGGTGCCTACAATCTGCTGGTCCTAACTATCATCATATTGTTCACACACAGTTGTAGCCTTAAAGGTGCACAAGATGTTTTTGCTTTACAAGGAATGGTCCATAGTATGGCATTAAATTAACCTTTCTTTATCTGTATTCAATGCGATGTGTCTTTGTAGCAAAAAACACAAACAACACAAACCTTTCCGTGAGCGGACTCGCTTGTCCACAGATCTAACCTGCGTGTCTCCAAGGAGATAAGTTTAAACCCATGCAGGGCAACAATTCCGTCAAAGCAATAACAACTGCACTGGACACTGGGACAGAAACCTACGCCCTGAAACTCTTGTCAGGACAAATGGCACCATGTTTTATGTTGGTTCTAAAACAGAAATGTGGATCGATATGTGTTCTCTGCAGTAATATAGAAATGTATTCGTTTATCAGCTGTTCGTGCGTGTATCTCCGCGAATAAGAGGCGGACTGACCCAAAACAAAGACGGGCTAAATACTTATGAGACACAACAGCATCCGCAACAGTTTCCAGCGTTGTCGATATTTGCGCTATATGCTTTAAATGACCAGGCGCGTTCAGGTGCACGTATGACATTGTACACAGCACACGGAGCAGAGGACGACGCCCCTCCCATCACTGTGCGGCTTCAGCATTTGCCTATACTCTCTCTCCCTCTACTACGATCCGGCTCTGTCTAACAATTAACCCTCGACTAATACAATTAGAACCTGTTTAAAGCATTTTGGGGGGGATTTACATAATATCGTCCGACTTCCATGATCGTGATTCTCCCAAAATATATTGCCCCGCCCCCCGCCCTATCTACAACCGGCTTAATGCAACAGCCCTTCACTAAAACCTAAAGCACAATCTTGAACCTCTGTCCCTTTGCAGCCTTGGCGTCAGGCTGAGGCGGGGACGCAGATAAACCACTCACCGCGATGAGGGCGATAATGGCAGATGCCACAGAGCCTCAAAATTCAATCAGCGCCGGGACGTCAGTGTGGATGAGTGTAAAAGTGAAATACGCTGGCAGGCAGGAGTTTTAAAGGCGCCACATTGGGCTCACAGAAACAACACGAGGCGATGAATGAGGATGATGAGGAAGGAAGAAAAAAAAAAAAAAAAAAAAAAAATTAAATTAAATCAAGAAACGAAAATAGTGCGTCTCTACTCGTCTCCTTCCAGGCTCAATCCAAGTGGCATTCAGCGCAGCTCTACTTTAACCGCAGACGGTGAATAAATTACCCTTTTGAACTTGGGGTGATTGCAAATGTGCCCTGGTTTCTCTTGAGACATGTCTGGCACTAACCTCCAGCTCTTAGCTCCCAGCCAGTCTTGTAACAGAGGCCTCTCTCCCGCGCACAGCCAAGCACCACATCATAAAACTTTTAATTCCCTATAATTACCGGAGTATTTTTTTTCCACCGCTGACTACAAATGTGCTCTCTCGCTCTCTCTCTCTCTCGTTCTGTCGAGGAAATTTGAAGAATCTTGTCTCAGTCTGATGAGAAAGCAGAGGCAGCAGGAGGAGCGAGCCAGGCAGGTAGAGGTTACCGATGTGTTTCCAAATGCTCATTACAACCCATGGCCCATACATTACCCTGACAACACCCATTATTTATTAACTTGGAGGCTATGACCCAGGCCACTTTTCATAATGGTAAGTGATGCAAGCTCTGACAGGCCGCTCACAAAATATATATAAAGTGGTATCGCTGTCAACCCTTGCCTTTACAAATTGGCTGATGCGTGTCAGCAAAATATTTTATAATTGTGTATTTCAAACATGGACACAGAAAACAAACTTAAGCTTGCGTTCAGCACCACAGTCTGTTTCATAACTTCAGGCTTCATAATACGGGTGGCGATATTGATAAAAACATTGTCTCGCAATATTTTTTGAAGTATCCCAAAAAATCAAACTAAAGCATGTCTCCAACAGTCTTTAAATGTATAAGCTGAGGTTTGTATATCAGACAAAACTAAAATGTAACTGTACAATTATGATGTATTATTATTTGTTTATTTGGTTGGGACAGGGCATGCTAATGAACATCCATGACACACATGCTGTGAATCCGATGAGATCGGGCATTTAGAAGGTGGTACGACCACAAAAGTGAAGAAATATCCATTTATTCTCTAAAACAAGTTTTTTTTTCCATTTCCTTTTTAAAATTACAAACAATATACTCGATTTTAAAAAACATTCCCTATAAAATGGACATCTCCATAATCTGACCACTTCTACTTCAGAAGCAAACCGGAAATAAGATGTAACTTCTATGCCTATTAACTTAAAAAAAAACATTTCAATTGTAATCATTATTTTAATGATCAAAAAAACACAGCAAAAGTGGACTTGACTAGAACAACAAAACGTACAATAACTTGCAAATCCTAATCTTTCCGAACAAAAATGAATATCATGAATGGAATACTTAGCGTATAATTTGATATAAAATGAGCTTGCCACAGGCTCACAGTTGACGCTTGAGCTCCGGAAAGTGGGAGGGAAAGTTCCAGCGGTTCACTCAGGCTTAACTGATGTGTTATATATTGCCTGTCACTTTATTCCACAGGAATATTGGGGCGTTGCCAGGCTCAAACCTGGAAGGTATAGCAATCCATCACCTGAGCCGTACCAGCGCTGGTGGTGGGGGTGGAAATCTCATCTTGAAGCTTGTAGCCAATATTCTAGCCACCCAATGCGTATAAAAAGGTAGCTCTCCAAGGCCGCTATCACGGACAGACTACTCATCTAGTCATCCACACACCAGTGCCCCAGGCCTGCAGCAACGGAACGCAAACACAACATACTCCTGCCCCGGCTCCAACCGGTATATATCATCCAGATACTTCTGCAAACGCACAGCAAATTCACACAAACACTTTGTTTTTGTACTAATATTACATCAGATTTGAATTTTCCATGTGCACAACACATTATGTAAAGAATTTGTCATGTTTTAGAACTGATAATTATTTATAGTCAACAAAGTGCTCACTGGCTTTGTTTCCTTGAGTAATAAAAAGGAACTCCAAAGAAATAAACAATGATTGATTAAATGAATTTACATTAACAGAAGTCCTCAAAACAGAACGTATAAAAATGTGATTTATTAGAAAATGAGGAATAAGGGGTGGGATTACATCACTTTTTACTTTCACCCACTCCTTTTCGAAGATGTATTATTTATTTATATGTCACGAACCTAACTAACCTATGTCATGAGTGTTATGAAGTAATAATGTTATTTGTTTTCTTACGTGCCACATGTCTGAGGGGGAGACCACCTGAATCAGAATGTTGTTGTCTTCATGTGTTTTGACTTGACATTTGTGTTTGAAAATGTTTATAAGAAAAATTAAAAATTAAATGCTGAGGTTAATTAATTAGAATGAGAAACGTCCATGTTTGTAACCCTGTGCCAGGCGTCCAGAGGAGCAAATCAAGCTAAGTGTATTGCGGATGTTTGTGAGTAATGAGGAATTTGGGAGTTTTTTGCCGACACAGCGCCTATGGACCGGTGGAAGGGGAAGTATGATGGTGTGTTAAGCTGTATGCCTGCGAGGGGCAAAGGAGTGGTCACAGGGGGGAGATTAGGCTGAGGGGCAGCGAAGCAAAACCAAATCCATCTCCATCTCAGCAACATCCCAAAGCAGATTACTTACTTGAGGAGCGTCGGGAGGAGAGGCGCGTAAGACGAATGAAGGAGCACCGACGGGGATCGAGCAATTAGCATAGATGCAATCCTGGCACAGTCCTCTGACCTGATATTTGACCTTCTGCGAGAGCTGTGCCAAACGCGGCCCTAGAAGTGCAGACGGACCATATGGTGAAGTGCTGCTGGAGGCTGAGTGCGGTGTGACTCCAAGGCGCCGTATGCTAATGGCGGAATGTAATTACAGCACAGCGGTCCAAGAGGACGTACATTTTTGCAGCCCTCCATAAGAGGGGATTTACAATAAGACTGGCCGAGGCTCAGTGGCTTTAGAAAATACACTTTCTCCAAATGGTCAGGAGGCAGTAAAGTGGAAAGCAATACAGACTGGAACGGTTTAATAAAACACAGACATGTTCTCAGCGACAGTCAGTGCACGTTCATAGCACGGGCAGCAGTGTGACCAATGAGACATATTTAGCTCAAAGCAGCGGAGGTGCCAACAGTGATGCCAAGATGTGTAGGGCTGTAGTCGACGAAAGACATGCCATACAGATAGAGGTGGGCAATATATCCACATTTTTATTGTATTGTGAATAGTGTTGTGAAGATAAGCACAATTTGAATATGGTTTATATTGTTGAAAGTAAAAAAAATGACACGAAAGCTGATTAAAAAGTAAACATGTTATGTTGTAAACTTTGAAATAAGGGTATGAAGGGGGGATAATGCTGCATATTTGTGAATCATTTTTCACTTTTGTCTGGTAATTAAACCTCAAATAGTGCGTTTTAAAGACGTATTCAAAAGTTTTAGGATCTCGCAGAAAGAACCATGTACACAGAGAAGTACTCTTTAACAGCATCTTCAGTGTAACATTTTAGTAAACTGTCCAGTCACTCTTTGCTTTTCCCTGTCTGCTGCTGTTCATTTATTTAATTCCTTAAAATCCTAATAAAATAATGATTTAACTAATAAACTACTTTGTTGACCATCAACAAACCCAGTTTTATCAACTCTTTTGCGTTGCTGGACAATTATGATTATTTTTTTTCAAATATGCCATGGCACAACACCTACTAAAACATTACCAAATCAGGGCTTTTAGTAAGAAAATGTGGTAATGTGGCCGGTCACTGTCAGACACAGAGTCCTGATATCACACTTCAATGGCCCACTCTCAATCAGCTTTCTCTCCCTATGCTCTGCTCGAATTCTTCGCAGGCCCAGCCCTTAGTCACCCGGGCCGGCCCATGTCAGGCGACAGAGCAATGCTGGACGCAGCAGCGCCAGCCCCGAGCGCCATCCATTTTCGTGCAGAGAAATCGATCAAAGCGATTTCCGTAGCCGCGCGCACCGTGCTGACATGATCTCAGCAAAGGAGAAAAAACCTACCAGCAAGTCTGTGAAGCCTGGTGTTTATGGCCCACTTTAGACCACCGCTGTTCACTGCGGCACACCACCTCCAGGGGTGTCTCTAACAAGCACACTCTGGGGGCACGAATAAGGGACCTGATGGAAACGTATTTTATGTAGTAATTCAATTTGGATAGTTATATTTGGATTTGCATACCAGTTAAAAATCAACAGTAAAATAGTTCTAGCATTGTTTTGTTTTAAAGTTGTAATAGCATTGGCTTATACTGTAATAAAAAACACAGCCTTACAGCATTTGAGGGTAACGCTACACTACGACAACAAGCCATGCCAAGCATTATTAAGACAATCTAAACTGCACTAAAACTGAAAAACACTCCTGTTTTGGACTGAATCCCTTCAATTACATTTGGATAAATATACACAAATATTAAGTTAGTAAGACTGCAGACGGAAGTGAAGCAGAATTTGGATGGAAACAAAACAAAGAGGCATCTCTGTAGGTCAAGTGAGATGGGCATTTATTGAAGGCGTTGTAGCCGGGAAGGGAAGGGAAGCGAAGGGGGAGGGGAAAGGGGAGTATGCAGGACAAGCATTTGAGGTTGTAGATACCTGAGGGATTCGCAGTGGAAATCCCCAATTTCTCAGCCAAGCGGTCTTTGAACAGCCAGTAAGCGTGCTGCTTGGAAGCCATGTGGGTGTAACGGAGCGAGGGCTAAGCGAGGAAACGCGCTGCCAGGTCTGTGAAATGTTAAATTGAAATGCAAAGTAGGAGCAGGCCTTCTTGTTTTGAGCAGATTTCTCAGCATCTGTGTTGGAGCCCTTAAACGCAAAAGGTCTATAGACAGGACTTAGTATGTTTACTGTAAACCAACATCGTATTTAGGTTAAGATAAGGGAATACGCAGGCTTTCATTACGTACGTAGGTTACGTATTTCACACACAAGGGAAAGCAAGTGTCCACACACTGATCTATAGCCTTCATGATATATTACAACGCTTGTGCTGTTTCCATAAAATCATACATGAAGAGTAAAAAGTATTCATTTTATTTTACTATTATTATCTTAAAGAGAACTTTTAGTCAAACAATGGAGAAACTGCAACTGCTGCACCAGCAAAGTACAAAAAAGCAGCAGTATAAAAATTATTAAAAAAAAAAAATAAAAATCAAAAGCATCAGACATATTACAGAAAAAAAAATTCAAACAGACAAATTTAACAGCAATATAAAAGATAAAAGAAAAAGAAAGAAATTCTACAATTTAGACCACAGTGTTCAGCTCATAGAACCCTAACCCCAGGTTAAGTGTCTACACTTACACACAGCAAAAAAAAAAAAAACACAGGCTGAATAATTTTACAATAGGCCTTTAGCAAAAAAGCAAAGATAAAAAAAACAAGAGTGATGCGGTTTGAGCAGGGCAATGTAAAATATGCTAAAGGCGACGTTAAAGAGAGCTAATCCTGCAGCCTCCCCCTGCTTCGTTTCACTGCGCATAAGCAGTTTGCACCTACACTTGAGCTGTACGTTTACAAGAAATTAACATTAAAAAAAAGCTTTTTGCATTAAAAGCTACGATGTGCATTCAAGTGGTCTGTAGAGAGATCCGCTAATTATTTAATATAAAATATAAATATTTATTATTTTTACAGTATTTATAGACCATCTCAGTGACATCACATTAATTGTGTACTGGGGGGCAAAAAGCTATCAAGCTATCAGGAAACAGCTGTTTCTCTTATTTAAACCACGTTTTTAGTACAATTTCTCTCTGATTTTCAGAGAAGGACAGTCCCGTGCCAAGTGAAGTCCCAGTCATCTCTAGTTGAAAACTGTCACCGCTGCTTCAGTCTCGTAGTGTGGAGCTGTTACAACTGGACTTGCATCGGAATTGCAAAGTGTGCACCGAGAAAGAAATGACTAGAGCCCAGTAGCAGGCATTTAAACATGTAATAAAGACTATTATGGCCGTGCTCCAGTACAGCAGACTGTTTACAGACACTTCCGCACACACGGAGCCCAGTGGCCAATGAAAATGAACAGAGGACACACTGGAAACAGCGTCTGGGCTAAAACTTTCTATTTTCATCTTTTTAGAAGAGAGAGATGCACAAACAATGGCAACAGTGAGGCACATAGTGATATTTCTGCCTGAATACCAAACGTATGATGCAAAAAATGCACTTTTGCAGACACTTGCAACCAAAGCTCACACGTAAATGCTGGCACTGCGGACACTGTTGTAGCTGTGAACTCTGTGCTTATTGCCACCCGTGAATGTCACTTACGAGCAAGTCATGGGATCAGTGACGAGGGTTGAGAATGGTCTATATAGCACTTTTCCACATCCAAGACACTCAAAGCACTTTACGAGGCAATATGTAGGTCTGGCCTAAGGACACAACTACATTTCCCACCTGGTGCCCCACTGTGGCACCAGGTGTTCCAGCGGTCTCCCATCCAAGCACTAAGAAGGCCCTGTCCTGCTTAGCTTCCGAGAGTTGACGAGATCAGGCATCGGCAAGCAGAAGCAGGCCCCATGGCCGCTAAGAGAGATCATGGTTAAGTTAAGCTGAGGTGTTCCTCACTTCCACACTTATACACCTAAACGCACAATATGCCACATTAAGGCTTTTTTTTTCTTTCTTTCTTTTAATCATTCTAAAATGTACCAGACTTGGCAGTGCTGCCGCTCCCATTACACACATTACGCGCAGTGCGTAGAGCATCAAGTTATCCAAGGGGCACCAGCCTGACTATCATTTAAAAACTCTAGGACTTGAGTGACGTTACCACTCTCTCTCTCAGGCAGCTCCACTGTACAAGCCACAGACGCACACATCAGGGGCACAGCTGAAAGCGGTTTAAACCCCACATGCTTATTCTACGGTCCACAAACAGCAAAACGGTCTTCAGATGATAAAATTCGGCCTCATATTCAACTAGAAACAGTGAAAAAGAGCAAATTAAGAAAGACATGCGAGGCCTCCTGGCGCGGCTCCGCGAAGCTGACACCACGACGCGCACAAAGCCGAAGTGGTTCAACTTCTTACAAATGTCTAAATCGTGTTTTTACAAATGCAACAGAAATCTTCAAGAGTTTTTAGCCTGTAGTGTTTTCTAGAGCCTTGATCTGTTCTGCAGAAGAGCAGGAGAAAGGCTTCGGGTGATGCTGGAGCAGGGGCGGAGCAGGGACATTTGGGGACTGTGGGGGGCCCTCAAAAGTAATGTGTTTCTAATAATATTACTATACTAATATTCCTATGTGAAATGCACCAGAATACAGTGAATTAGGATTGTAATTTAAAATAAAAAAATGTATTCACACTTTGTAGTTAAGTTTAGTTAATTTGTTTATTCATCAGGGACAAAGGACATAAAAACATTGGCCTACAGGCCCTGAACAGGTTCATGTCCAAAA
This sequence comes from Chaenogobius annularis, assembly GCA_015082035.1. Classification (NCBI taxonomy): domain Eukaryota; kingdom Metazoa; phylum Chordata; class Actinopteri; order Gobiiformes; family Gobiidae; genus Chaenogobius; species Chaenogobius annularis. The sequence continues at coordinate 1,644,301 of BJKM01000034.1, forward strand.
TGGCATACATGCCCTCATCCAGTCATCCATTTAGTAAAACTAGTCCCACTCCACAACACAATCATACCCACATTCATACAATATTTACATACAATCAGTGTACGTGTTAGTTTAGTTAGAAGACATCATTTGTCAGACATGTAAAGATTTCCTAATTTGTACATGATATAATGTCATGAGGGAGGGTGTTCCAGAAGGTTTTGGCTCTGTAGGAGAATGAGGACTGACCAAAAGGAGCGCTGCATTCTCCTTCTCCATCATAAAAAAAGAAAAGAAAGAAAGAAAAATCTGATCATGAAAAATATATGTGATGTAAAAAGGTATCATTTGTATATTTACTATTTTTTAAACTACTTTTGAAAACTATTTAACCCAATGACCCAGAAGGGCTTTCAGAGGAAAAATTTGCTTTCGTTTAAAAAAATGAAAACAAAAAAAACCCAAAAAATTCTCCTGTGAAGATTTTTGACTGAAATCAAGTGTTAATACTGAAACAGGTGTCTTCACTACTGTGAATGGTTAGTGGTATACCTTCTTCTTTCTTCTTTGGCGGTGTTTTATGGCGGTTGGTATCCATGGTGTTACATTACCGCCATTCTTTCAATCACAAATTAAAATATCCACCTTATGTCATCAAGCGCTGCATCATAAATCCAATCCTTAGCCCAGAGGAACAGACAGACTTCACGCCTTTGTGACACTCTCTAACCCCAGGCTTTCTATCAGAAAAAACCTTGAAATATCTTTCTGGGCATGGTGTCAGATGCACGCCATGAAATATTCATATTGTGAGAGTGGAGCCACAATGGAGGAGGTGGTGGCGTGTGAGGATTTGACTTGCAGAAACTGAGACGCTTAAACCACGCTGACCGATTTCTATGCCAGCTCCGGTTGTCACTCACGAATTCACTTTCACGTCACTTTTCTCAGACAGATAGCACAAAAGCTGTCATTTAGTGACTTTTAACCTGTAATGGAAAGCTTTCACTGTGTCTTAAACAAGCCACATAAAATAGCTAATTGACTCAAACATGCTTTCGTGGTTCAGCAGAGAAATAAATAAATAAATCATCTGTTTCTTGTTCTAGCACTATGAACTCAGCTTTAGTTACTTGACCGGTGGCAGTAGGGCTAGGTATTGTATCCAAACAATCAGCATCTTGATACATACAGAGCCTTAGAAAAAGGGTCTAAAAAGTTTACTGAATTTATGTTTGCCTTTATCATGAATAACAAAATGCTGTCTTGTTTTCTATTGCTCTTCGTCGACCGTTCACGTTCACTCAGAACATGTTTAATGTTGCTAAGAAAACAGCATACATTTCACACATTAAGAGTAAGTAATGAATTCTAAATGGTACTTTTCACGTGATGTCATCTACATTCCTTGGGGGTAAAGCTAACTGAAAGCACTGCTCTTACCAAAGTCACGGGCTGATTCCACAGCGCAGTCTTACGCAGCCAAGTGAATGACGGCAGTTCCACATCCCATGAATGAGCTGCGCAGGTCTGCGCCACGGCTACGCCACGCCACTGGGGTCTGACCAAATTGCAGATCAAGTCTATTTTCTTCTGTGACCGGCTTAAGTTCCACGGTTCAGGACGCACCAAACAAGAACGTGAACGGATTTGCAAAGTAAACACCCTCCGCACAGACTCTATTTTGATTAAATGAATTATAGTTGATGTTTTTAAAAATTGTTGCCTTGATAGTTTGACTCATTAGGCTGTTAACTTTCACTGTAAGCCGCTGAAACATTGACCGGAGAAAATTTTGATTGGACTTGTTCACATAAACTGATGTGAGTTGAAGAGCGATCCCAGACAACACTGGAGGTGTCTGCACTCCTGCTACTATTTTGGTCGTAATTAAGAACTATTATTTCACAAAGTCTACACACGAGCTCTTCTCGAGCTCGTCGGGACTCTGCAGCCCTGTGCGGCACAGCCGTGAGGAGACAAAACACATTAAAAAAAACAGGGTCTGCTCCCTCAGACGGAGGCGTTCTGTGGTGCAACCGAGCAGAGCTGCATGATGTGGAATCAGCCAGTTAGACTTTAATCTGAGTTTTGTTTGAACACAATCTGACCATTCAGAGCTGACTTAGTTGAAACTACACCATTTTAACTGATTTGTGCTGTAAAACAAGCCAAATTACAATACAGTCTCACGCCATTATTAGCCAACTGCTTTTCCCTCTTTTTCAGTTAGTCACACTGAGACAATAAGTGGTGGACACCCCTCCGGAGAAAAAGCATGAAGACCAAAGAAATTCTTGGTCATCTAAGGCCCTATGCATCAATTACTTTATAAAAGGGAGCGCGGCATCGTGCTGCTCTCAAATGGATTAGGATCTTGCTCAAAAACAAAGTACACAGAGAAGTACTCGTAAAAAGCATCTTCATATGTGAAAAGACAGATTCAACTGTCCAGTCACTCAAAAAACGATTCTTCTTTCTGCTTGTCCATATAAATCCTTATAATCCCCAAAAAATAGTTGCTCGAACCAGGACACCATCGACTGATGACTTGACTAAACGACTAAAGGTCTGCAGCCCCACAATAGTCTTTCATTGTTATCTCAACTCAAGTCATTTTGAGTAGAATACATGTCTTGGAAAGCATGTGATTGAGCACATCTTGGTCCAAAGAAAAAAGACAGCAGAGCAGAAGGGAAAAACATAGTATGGAAAGTTTGCAGCTTTTTGTAAGATACAAGTCAAGAATCAATGACTGAACTGTAATATCTTGCCCTTTCAAATAGATCAATATTGAAGCGAGAGTGAGGGACAACTCTGACAGGCAAGACTGTGAATATACAACATCCAACACAACTTTGGACTGGTTCAAATAAAGTTGAACAGTGGCTCAATGCAAGGTCATCAGATGTGAATATCAGTTTACGGCCAGACTGACCTGGATCAAGAACTCTTACACAGAACAGCTAAACCTTTTCCTTATTCATCTCAAAAAATGGTTACTTCATAAAAAAAGTTCAATGTGTAACGTTAATCAAACATACTGCGAAGAATTGTGTCAAAGTATTTTAACAGCTTCAAAACGAATACATGAGGAATTTAGTTAACTGGGTTGACTATGCGGATATTTGTCTATGCCAGGGCTATTCAACTTTATTTTCCAGAGGGCCAGATTTTTTGGACGACCAAGGTCTCTGGGCCGGAGGTGCACAAGAGGCCACTACTGTAACAACATTTTGGGTTGCACATCCATCCATCTTCTTCTGCTTATCCGGGGCCGGGTTGCGGGGGCAGCAGTCTAAGCAGGGACTCCCAGACTTCCCTCTCCCACTTCCTCCAACTCCTCCGGGGGGATCCCGAGGCGTTCCCTGGCAGGCCGAGAGACATAGTCCCTCCAGCATGTCCTGGGTCTTCCCCGGGCCCTCTTCCCGGTGGGCCATGCGCGAAACACCTCCCTAGGGAGGCGCCCAAGAGGCATCCGGAACAGTTGCCCAAGCCACCTCAGCTGGCTCCTCTCGACGCGGAGGAGCAGCAGCTCTACGGGCTCTACCTATCTCTAAGGGAGCACCCTGCGGAGGAAACTCATTTCGACTGCTCGTATCCGCGACCTTGTCCTTTCGGTCATTACCCAAAGCTCATGACCATAGGTGAGGGGAGGAACGTAGATTGAACGGTAAATCAAGAGCTTTGTCTTTCGACTCAGCTCCTTCTTCACCACAACAGCGTCACTGCAGACGCTGCACCGATCCGCCTAGGTTGCACAATTTCAATAATTTGAGTTAAAACAATAAAATAACCACTGCTGGATACATTTTTTGTGAGAAATAACATACAAAATACTTAACAGACATTGCTTTGCAAAATTGCACATCCAGAACTGAACCAGAATTAAATTAGGACTAGACTAGTAGCAGCCAGGTCTGAACCAGGACTAATCCAGAATCAACAAGGACTCAACCCAAAACCAAACCAGGTCTAATCTAGTGCTAACCCTGAATTAAATCAGTAAACAAGTTTGGAAGATGGGTCGTGGGCTGGATTAAATTGCTTGGCGGACCTGATTTGGCCCCTGGGCCTTAGGTTGAATAGCCCTGGTCTATGCTTTGAAGAAAAAGATAAACAAAAAACTCAGAGAAAGGGATTAAAATAACTTTCAGAGAGAACAATGAGCCAATCAGTAATCAGTAACTTTAGATATATTTACCTTGATGATGCAAAAAGTTATAATGGTTCTTTGCATTATACAGAATGTTTATGGAATAAAAAATTTGAAATATGTTTTTGTGCATGTGGTTTTATACGTATACATTTTTTTCAGTTTGAGAAAACTGATTTCAAAAGCTGCCACACACATTTTAATGCTATTCCATTAAAGCCAGGGCATCAAAAGCACCTTGTTATGATGCTAGCCGTTCATCGCAATCTCCTGCTGGTTTCACTAAGTCTTCTCCTTTGCACTTTTTTATACGGCTTTGGGTAATGACGAGATACCTTTTAACTTCTCTGCCAGAGTCAGCATCAATAATTGATTTTCATCTGTTTAAAATTTAAAGTGCCACACATTAACGTCCTCCCACACCTGCTCTTTCGCGCTGTCCAGCCTGCACAGACGCTTCTACCCCCAGCCCCGCAGCATCCCTGTTCTTCTACACTCGCACCAGAATATAGACAACGACAATGAGCTCTTTTTCACCACTGAACCATAGATGTTAAATCAAATCGGGGAAGAGGGGGGCGACAGACCACATAATGTAAGGGCAACGTCCATACGCCTCCCATTATGAGCTGCCCTTAATTGGTGGCAGTGGCGAAAGCAATGAATTCTTTAAGAGTGCGGTGCGGCTGCGCCTCTCGCAGTGAGGCACAGGCCTGAGGAGGACAGCTACTTTGTGCAAATGGAAGCTGACAGAAAATCCACAGCACGGCACAAGTAATCTAGGGGAAAAAGGGCATGACAATGAATAAGGTGGCCAATGGTCTTAAGTAGCCCGGGCCCTGCTTCCAGGAAGATGTGTATAATTAAGCGGTCCGTGGCAAGATTCACAAGCTAAAATCCTATTGTCTTGACAGGCGCTTAGGGTTGGCCTTTGGGTTGAGATGCACGCCGGTGTACAGGCACATTTTTTTTTCTCTTTCACACCCTTTAGACCTCTGCGACCAAATTAATCTGCAGTTTTAAAGCTTGAATAAATCCAGTAGGTTTGCGATCTGCAGATCTAAAGGGTGCACGTCCCTCAGGCTTTTCCTTGACTTGCCTTTTTATTTAGCTGCCCACAGAGATTGGCCGGGAGCACTTGGTGTTATCTCCAGGGAAGCAAAGGTTGGGGGGAGGGGATGAAGGCCACAGATTTGTCCTTATCTATTCTGAGCACACCTAAAACAAATTAGCGCCTGCTGCCAATGCTTATTTAGTTTTGGCGCTCTCATTAAGGGACTGACTCTGAACTATTTTTCCTCAACGTCCTGCTTCCTTCAAATTTGGATCTCGTCTTTTATCAAAACAGCAAAGGTTGTCAGGGGCCCTGACACCTTTTCTTCCCACCATTTGAGGCATATCAACAACACACAAAGTGGACAGGAGGAACCAGAGGTGGCAGTTTTCTGCACCTGACTTGAAGCTGGCTTTTGACATTAGTTAATGAACAGAATAAATGCCTTCAATTGGATTTTGTTGTGCTCTTTTTGTCTGTTTCAAATAAACATAGCTAACAAAGCAAACCAGTGTAAGGTGTCGCTTTTGTTATTTTCTTGCAAATAATGCTCTTGATACACACAATAACAACAGAAAATCTTGTAAATCTAGAAATGTAATAATCGAAGAGCTTAACCTGAGGAACTAACCTCATTAGCCCAAAGTAAATGCTCTCTATACTTTCTATAAACTCTATATATTGCCCAAACATGGCTCTGAAACAATTGCTAATTAAGCTTCAAACATTGTTTAGCTTGCAAGCGGAAGTGGAAACTTCAGAGCTGCCTTAAAAACACTATATAACAAAGGGTATACAGTTTAAGTAATTCTTACAGATCATGAAAAATGAAAAAAAAATACATCTCTGTACCAGTTGTATCTGTTTAGTCCTTGTGTGTATAGAAAGGTGCTGATTAATCAAATTAATTACTAAAAAACAGACTCTAACTACATGAATCATTTCATATGTACAGTCACTTAGATTATGATCAATATTATTGAACAATGTCAACTGTCAGCAATACATGTTCAGCGCAAGAGTCTAGACTAGAGTGTAAACATTCAAATGCTGTTGGAACAATCAAAATGTATTATTAAACAGACAAACAAACAAACCATTGCATCAACAACCAATGTCAAACTAAAGCACAATGCCATATATCACAAAAGGCACTTTTAAAGGATTTTTCCGCCCGTGAGCTTTGATGGACAGGACATTGTAGCTTGAAATGTGTATGAGAGAGGGAAAGACATTCAGACAATTCGTCAAAGCCAGAACCTAGCTCCAACACAAAATGTTTTATTTTGTTCAGATTACAATGTGCTCTTCTACTAGTTCTGATATACAGGGTGGGCCATACATTTCCATACATAGGAAAATGTATAATGTACATATTTTTTTATATTTCTCACCCAGTTCCCCAGATCTCGCTTGTCTTGATTTTTTATCTTTAGGGGCGCTTGAAGGCCATGGTGTATCAGAATCACTGACGCCATTTCAAGCATTTCTAAAACTGTTAGGAAAAGGTCACATTTTGCCCTGTATCGATACTTGTTCAAATGAGTTGAAATCTAGCTTCATTAGTAGTTTTAGAGTCGAGTAGTATCTCAGTTTTGATACTTTTGACAACTGTGCAGGAAAAAGGTAAACAACAACAACAACAACAACAAACAAACAAACAAACAAAACATACATCCAGATGTGTGCAACAGGTAATAAATTATAATCCATTGTAAATTAATGAAAGACCTTTGGGCCATAGCAGCCCTGGTGATGTAAAGATAAGTGCCGTGGAAATGTTAGGTTAAAAGAACAGACTAATCCATCGTTGAGTCTGAGCGCAGCAAAGAGCAAAATCGGCAGCAGAACCGTACGCCAATGACACGGGGCAATTCTCCGGGGCTTTGCATTAGCGTGCTAAATTAAAGGGGGTATTAGATTAAATTGGCTCTCCGATTTCAGGAGTGTGAGTAAAATTCTGATTTGCATTTTCCTCCGCTGCTTAAGATATAATTAGTTCAGGGTGATTCCCATGTGGATCACAGTGACAGCCAAATCTAAGTGGTTGCCAGTAGCTTATCGTTTGTTTCTGTGGCAAAAACGTAAAAAGCAATGTTCCTTGTGCATTTATATGTTGAATGAATGTTTGGTAAGTGTCAATGAAGTTACCACAGCATCCGAAACAGTTTTCTTTCCAAACTCATTTTTCTGCCTTAAAATCTCATCGATACAAGCATCCCTTAACACCCTTGACATGGTGAGAAGCGCATTGCCTCTTAGTGTGGTTTGTATGAAACTTCACACCTAAAAATGCCTCTAAACCAAAAGCCACTTCCGCAGCAGAAGGTGCACCTGTATAATTATAGATACAGAGTCAAAAATAACAATTACTTAAGGTGGAGCCCTACATAATATAAATGACTGAAGCCAGCGAAGGAGTCTTTAAAAGCATGTGTGGATTCGTTTTGGAGTTTTCACACCCTTAGTAATTCTAACTGTCTTCGTAAATAGATGTTTTCTAAAAGTGAGTCGACCCATGCATTATAAATGTAAACTTCCTGGACACCTGTTTAGCTAGGACACCTGCATGTGCACAGTAATAAATAAGTGTCCAAGAACCTCGCGTCCCACCACCAGTATATCACCACATGGTTGCATGTTGCTGTCGGCATACCGTCTTATTAATACAGAATCTTAAGGTAATGAAAAAACCTAAATTAACAGGCATCTATTGAAAACACAAACACAGATCGGTTTTAGCCATATAATCTCGCAAGACAAAGCAATGAGCTCATTTAGCTCATCTTAAGATATAATGCAAAATATAATGTGTTTACTTCATCTGGGGACACTTACGACCCTTACTAAATCTAACAATCAGAAATTCACATAATAACCCAATACTGACTAACAGAAAGACCCTTTGAGGAAACAGTTATCTACAGTTTGGACTAAGACACTTTTCCTAGTTTGCTTCCATTTCCACAAACAGAAAAATGATCATCAGGTCAATGCTGTTGACCCAGCCATAAAACCAAAAGATTCCATTAACAATGGTTCATCTGCCCTTAAAATGCACCTGGCAAAACCAGTAAAAACATTACACTTCTCTCCTGTTAAGGATCTGTTTATTGATCTTCTATGCAAAATGACATTGGCAGAGCGAGAGTAAGTCCAGTGTAATATCTGGTGATTTCATCTCATTGCTTGATCACCTGACAAATCAAAAAGCTTCCCCTTAGTGGACCAAGGGCTGTTTAGACCAACGCCATCAGCAGCCCTGCCATCACTCACACCATCACTTGGTGGTCAGAGGCTGAGGCTTTGTGGGATATTGATTCTCCCCATCCAGAGACGGTTTCCATAATTGGTTAAAATGACCGGGTGCAGAGAGGGATGGCTCTCTGCTGAAAACCATTTCCCAGCCCCGCTTGGAGCTGAGCCAAGCTCAGGGTTGTTCGGATGCGTTCCAGCCCCAGCCTGACTGGCAGCAATTAGGGGTGTCTGAGCCAAGCTCAGCTTGCGCTCCGCACAAACACCCCTAATTACTGCCAATTAGGCTAGGCGGGTAGGCAGATTTCAGAAGCCAGGGGGATGTTCAGGCATGGGTGGGCATGGAAACAATTTTCAAGGGCTTAGAACGTGACTGGATGAAAAGGTTAATGCTTTGGAGTGCAAGGGGATAATAACAAAAGAAGGGGAAGCAGTGCCCCAGTTCTCACCTCCAGCGATGAGCCTGGCTTCTTTTTCAGCTCCTCGCATTTCCTAAATTTGCAGATCTGGTGGCCCGTTTTGCGGTTCCGACAACTGCTGCAGACACCACAGTTGATTAGCCGCCTGCAGGGTGCACAGACCCCACACCTTTTCCTTTTCTTCTTCGCTGGGTTTCCACTGGATGCTGAGGAATTATTCTGTGGGCAGTCTGCCAGATTGGCAATTTGAAACGCACTGTCTGTAACGGCTGCTGAGGCTGCGGGGGAGTGAAGGGCTGTCATGACGATGACCCCGGGAGGTAATGAGATGCCCCCTAAAGCCGGAATAGCGGAAAAAGTTCCAACGCGTTCTGGGAGATTCATTATCTCTGCTTCAGCAGCGCCGCATTTCAGCTTGTTCATGCATTCTCCTGCTAAAGGTCTGCAGTGTTCGGGGGATAAGGTAGAGAGGAAATTATTATTTGCCATTTGCAGCGTCTCTGGCGGCACGCCAGGCTTTCCCGGCCTCTGGGAGTCATTTCTATGCATGCTGGTCCTATTAGGGTTTATTGCCGCTGATTTCCTTCCCCAGAGCATGGCGTTATCACAGTTCCAAGGGGACATGCCAATTCTCGCACTGGGAAAAATGGGCGTTGTGATGCGAGCAATCTTAGCAGTCTGTGAAAATGCTCCATTTGTTTTATAAAAGTTTGCAAAAGATCTGTACCTTTCCATTTCGGCATTATAATCCAAAAGCTGGCTTAATCCACCATCCTGAAGATTATCCTTTTGTAAAAGAGACACCTCTGCATTCTGTCCATTTTCAATGCACAAGGCATTGTTTAGGTTAGACATGGCTGGAGAAGACTGGACAATGTCTAAGAGAAGAAGGTGAGGTTCCTGTAGCCTTTGTCCAAGGTGAAGCTGGTTACAAACCCTCTGATACCATCCTGGTTTACCTCCTCCAATGCTACACGCTAGAACAGACAGAAAGAAAAGTTACACACAAAACAAATTAAAATGTAGTTGTTGTTTTTTCTGTTATCAGCACAATTTGAAGATAGCCCTGGCACATTGTTTATTCTTTGACGTTGTGTAATGAATCAGACAAACGATCTTCATCTGTTGACAGTTGCATGCTAACTCTGACAGACCAGCGTGCTGTGTTGTTTATATTAGTGAAAACAATGGCACGATTCAAAATGCCACACTTTCAAGATGCTTTAGATGTCTTGGCAGTAGATTTCACCAGATTATCATATTCCAAATGAATGATTTTATTTTACAGTTTGAAAAGCCTCGCTGGTACTGGTGGCACATATAAGGGGCCACAGTAAACAAAGAGAAGGCACTGACCAGCCTCTCAAGTGCACCTGCTGTTCATTCAGAGCCTCCATCCCATTTACTCAATGACAGCAGAGATAGCCAGTGAGGATTTACATTAACATCATGGAGCAGACCTTGGGCAGATCCAGCTGCCCTGGAGCATGTGCGTGTCGTCTGTGCGTGAGCGGGAGAGGAGCGGGAGAGGAGCGTGAGAGGAGGGTGGGGGTCCATTTCCTCGCCTCGCTCTCCTCTCCAGTCTGTCTGGATTTGGTTTCCACAGATAAAAGCCCATTAGACACATCTCCCCCTACTTCCATTACCTTTTCTGGGCTTTCTCTGTTAATTGCCAAAGCTGATCCATTGCTGGAACACTAAAGCATTTCAAATCACTTCCAGGGTGATAGTCGGCTGCTGTCTCCAAAAAAAAAAATGAATTATAAATATGCACATGGAAAACAAGCAAAAGTGCGTGATGGCGCTATTCTGAAAAGTCCAGTGAATACTTCCTTCCTATAGACTGTGAGGATAAGTTTGTCTTAACACTGCAAACATAGAGTCGCCTAATTGTAAACCAAATAAATATATATCTTTTAAAATATTAACAAGACACTGTGCACTTTGAAAAGCTATGTGTGTGTATGTGTGTGTGTTTGTGTGTGTGTGTGTGTGTCCCAAACTATAATAAGAAATATTAAAGCTTTCCTGCAAATTAATAAAATAAATGTTAAAACTGTGCTGGGCTGTCTGATCACATAATGAAACAAATGTTACGCCATAACATTGCCATAACATATTCAAATGATCATGGTCATATTCAGCAGCATCCGCCGTGTTGAGGTTCAATGTCAATGTGGAATCCCAAACAACCCGCAGCCACCAGTAAACAAAACCTTCTCAGCTTAATGATCAGCCTCCTCGGGTCATTATTACTTAATCAATGCACCCCTGGAGCGAAATGCTCAGCCCAAAGGCAATCAAGTCACGGACATTGATTTTCAGCCTGTAAACAAAGTTTAGAGAGACAGAAATGTTCAATACTTTGAGCTGCATGGCGAGAGACGGGAACGACACGGAGGAGAGATAGATTGAGGGGGGGGAAAGTAGGAAAAAAAAAAGAGGATAAGCCTTTGTGCCGTGGCTGCAGCACGGTGCCATTAATTACACCGTGGTAGACATTCAGATCAAAGGTCATGCGCACGTAAGCCGACAGCGGCGCAATAGTGCAAATCAAAAAAAACAAAAACAATTCACCCTGACTAAACGGAGACCACTTCAGAACCACGTCGGGCCGAAGTAAAACGGAATTAACAATGACTTTAAAGCAACAAAAAAAAACCAACATGGACGGAGAACAGAGACAGACATGGCAGGAGAGGAAGCGTGCAAAGCGGCGACAACCTACCGGCGGCTCCTGCTGAGAAGAGATGCTAGAAGCGCGGCACCGTGGACCGGGACATCACTACGATTCAAAGAAATAAAGAAAGAAATGAAGCGACCCCGAAGAACAACGAGGACAGAGACGGTTTAGTTGGCGCTCAGGACAAAAGAGGCATTTTCCCCGACTTTCGCGACTCGTTCGGGAAAGGTCGGCAAAGTACAAAAGAACTGACGACCGCCAACAAAAAAAAAAAAAAAAAAAAAAACTCACAAAAAACAACAAGGACCGAGCGGTGAGATGAAAAGGTCCGGTTCGCGGGGTTTCTCTGTGTACGTTGTTATTGTGTGTGCCGTGCGCGGCTCTGCGTGGCTTGTGCGTGGCTTGTGCGTGGATGCGCTGGCTCCGTGTGCTCGCCGTGGCCGCTCTTCGCCGCTCAGCCCGTGTCTCCTGTCGCTGTGTGTGGCTGATTGGCGCTGAGGTGAGGAAGCGGGGATGTGGACACCTACTGATCATTGGCTGGAAATTACTATAGAAACACACGGGAGGAGATGTGGGAGGGGAGGCGGGCTCGGAGCGACCCGCGGCGAGAGAAAAACACGTCTGCGGGGGAAATTACGCGCGTCCTTAGCTCCACTTTTTTTCTTTTCTTTTTTTTCCCCCCCTTTTTCTATTTTGAAGAAAACGAGGAATTGTGAGGAGTTCGTGCGGTTAGACTACGTTAACCCGTTAACGTGCAGAGCATGAAAAGCGGCGTTTTGTTCAGTGGGATATTCAAGATGAGCTATGATTTCAAAACATAATAACCTATCCAAACGAACTGGCAAGGTTATGGACTATAAACTGCTCATTCTAGTCTACATTTGCTTTCTATTGAGTTTTTTTTGTTTTGTTAAATCACTAACAGTGGACAAAACCTACCGTTAGGCGGGGTGGCCTACAGCACTGAAGTGTGTAATCCAGAGATACAAGGCCACCACTTAACACATTTTTGTTTTTGTTATTATTTATTATTTATATTATAGAACACCCCCCGCACACAACAACAGCAACAACAACAACAACAACAATATTCAATAACAATATAATTTATTCCCAGATATTATTCCAGTATCCTCGGACTCAGACCTGGAAGTGACGTTTTCTCAAAGTGTCTGTGTTCCAGGAGTCAAGTTGGAAAAACACTGACCATTATATTACAATGACGACTCAGTCAAGTAATAAAAACAAGGAAAGTGCTCAAACCAGCCAAAAATGGGGGTCCATTTCAGTTAATTTATTGACCTGGATGTTGTTATTACATTTCCAGTTTATAAAACAATGTTTCAGAAAGAATGTTTGCTTTTGTTTACATTTTACACACTTAAAACAAAAAGATGAAAGGACGTTTTTTGACGTTCCATTCCAATCTCTATTTTTGTTGACTTGCTTTAACGATATATATATTTATAAAGGTCATTATACTGTCATCTCTGACTGTTAAGTGTGCACTAAACAGGAAGGTCAGTCACCTGCTTTTCTCCCTAGATACGTTACTGTTTTACCACTGTATGAACTTATATATCCAAGTTACAGATCAGATCTGTGGAGCGGCGGGTTCACAGTAAAAAATCATATTTTTAGAGGTCTCTTTTTAGCAATAAAATTACCAGTATTGGAATAAATGCAAGACAGCCATTCCAGGCAAAACAATAACATCTCCATGGAGACCAGCAGGAACAGACCCCCACCCGAAAAGTTACAGAGTGCACCTTTACTTTTCCAAAATCATTTCAATACGGTAGGAGCAGCGGATATTGAGTTGTGTTTAGGATGTGTGTTGAAGCGTGTAGTTTATCGAGGCAGGGGAGGGAGGGGGTTGTCATTTGCCACGCGCGCCTTTTAATAAGGATTGGGGGAAACTTGTCAAATTAATTTGAATGGAGCTGAGCCGTGATTAAGATAAAATGCCTCCGCTCGGCTGTACCCCCCTCTTCTTCTCTTCTCTCACTCTCTCTCTCTCTCCCGTCCAGCGACAACCATAATTACCAAAACCTCCAGGATTCATCACCATTAGAAGTCCCGCCCGCTGCCCACCCATTGCCCATATTTGGCTCCCACAGGCTCGCAGCGCACATTCAGCCCAGCGTGAGTCGCACTGTGCGCTCATTCATGTTGATGCAAGCCTGCAGTTACGATATAAAACTCCAGGATTATTGCAGCCTTCCCAGAGCTTATCTGTAAAGCTTCAGGGTGCACTTTGGAATAAAGTAAACATGTCACCATCACCTCTGAAACACCAGTCTGTGCTAATTATTAATTACGCACCCTCATATATTCTGTTAGACACACTTTATGTCATCAGTGGTCTGAGGCTTAGACACTGTAACTATAGTGGAACAAGCTCATTATTCACTCATTACTGGCCACTCCCATCCCATTAACCAGATACATCTGAACATTTGTTGGTGAATACAGCCTCAATTGTTTATTTCTATCATAGTTCTTGCTTTTAGTTCCTGTTAGCAGAATAGGCCCCCTGGCTGTCTACTCAAAGGCATAGTTATTTAATTTTTACCCTGAATCAACATCAGGCTTTCAATAACGTAGTTGAAGACAGAAAGTCCAAATTTCAACTCTGTGACCAGTTGTTCTCATGAACTCAACAATAATTTCTAATTAATTACAATAAAGTACAGTGTGAATCCTCAATTACACACCATTATGATTCAGTTTCTACTCTGAATTGTCTGTGGGCCTTAAATTTGGTGAGACTCTGTCAACCAGATTGAGCTGATTGAGCCTGTTAGCTGCTTAAAGGCAGGCAGGCAAGCAAGTTTATTTGTAGAGCACAATTCGTACACAAGGCAATTCAAAGTGCTTCACACAACAGGAAAAAATGCATTAAAATCACAAAGACATGGCAGAAATCACAATCTTAGTTCAAGACATAAAAGAGAAGAGTGCAAAGAAAAGCATTTCAGTCATATGCACAGCCAAACAAAACAGTTTTTAGTTTAGATTTGAACATTGCCAGAGTAGCGGCCTGTCTCACATCCTCAGGAAGACTGTTCCAGATTTTAGCTGCATAAAACTGAAACGCAGATTCCCCATGTTTAGTCCTGACTCTGGGGCACCAGCAGGAGGCCGGTCCCTGAGGTCCTCAGAGTCCGAGATGGTTCATATGGCACTAACATGTCCGAGATGTACTTTGGTGCTAGGCCATGGAGAGACTTGTATACAAGCAGAGCTGCTTTGAAGTCTATTCTCTGAGCCACAGGGAGCCAGTGCAGAGACCTGAGCACAGGACTAATGTGATCGTACTTCCTGGTTCTAGTCAGGACCCGAGCAGCAGCGTTCTGGATGTACTGCAGCTGTTTTACAGCTCGTTTGGAGAGGCCAGTGAGCAGGCCGTTACAGTAGTCTAATCTACTAGAGACAAACGCATGGATAAGTCTCTCCAGGTCTGGTTTAGACACTATACTTTTGATTTTGGCAATGTTTTTTAGATGGTAAAAAGCTGCTGATGTGATTGATCTGACGTGGCTGTTAAAATTCAAATCTGAGTCCATTATTACCCCCAGATTTCTAACTTGATGTGTAGGTTTTAGAGCGAGACTCTGGAGGTGACAGTTAACAATTTCTCTTTGTTTTCTGTGGGCCAAAGACGATGATTTCAGTCTTGTCTGAGTTCAGCTGGAGAAAGTTGTTTTGCATCCACACACTGATCTGTTGGATGCAGTGACAGAGTGAATCCACTGGTCCATATTCACCTGCCGTCAGTGAAACATAGATCTGAGTGTCGTCTGCGTAATTGTGATAGGACACATTCTCGCTGCGTATCAACTGACCTAACGGCAGCATGTAGAGGTTGAACAGAAGGGGTCCCAGGATTGACCCTTGGGGCACCCCACAGGTCAGGGGCATCTGGTCTGAGACACAGTTACCAATTTCGATAAAGAATTTCCTGTCTTCCAGATAGGACTTTAACCAGTTTAGAGCAGTGCCAGTGATGCCCACCCAGTCCTCTAGTCTCTGTAAGAGGATCCCATGATCGACAGTGTCAAAAGCAGCACTCAGATCTAACAGAATTAAGACTGAGACTTTGCCCGCGTCAGTGTTCAGGTGGATGTCATTTGTCACCTTGACAAGAGCGGTCTCAGTGCTGTGATGAGGTCTAAAACCTGACTGGAAAACATCAAATGAGTTGTTTATTAAGAGGAAATCAGTGAGCTGTTGGTAAACAACCTTTTCAAGGACTTTGCCCCAAAATGGCAGATTAGAGATGGGCCGGTAATTACTCAGTACTGCGGCATCAAGACTGCTCTTCTTTAGGAGAGGCTTTATGACCGCAGTTTTTCAAAGACATTGGGAATGTTCCAGATTGAAGCGACATGTTAACTATTTGAGTGAGTGGTGCTAACAAAACTGTTCAGCACAGACTTTAGAAATCTGGTGGGTAACACATCGAGGCAGCATGTAGATGAACTCAGGCTGGTGATGATCTCCTGGACAGTTTTGTCAGTTACAGGTGCAAAGTGAGTCAGCTCTAAGTGTGTAGGTGGTTTGAGGGTTATTTTTTGCATTGTAGAATTGATAGCATTTTTAATGCCCTGAACTTTGTCATTAAAGAATAATGCAAACTCATTACACTTGGATGTGGAAATGAGTTCTAACGGCAGCTGAGCTGGAGGGTTTGTTAATCTGTTTACTGTGGCAAACAGGACACGCGAGTTGTTACTGCAGCTTCCAATTATTTCAGAAAAATATCCTTCCCTAGTTCTACATAAAATGAGGTTGTACATGTACAACTTCTCTCTGTAAATCTCTTTCTGAACCTGGAGCTTCGACTTGCGCCATTTTCGTTCGGCCCGACGGCACTCCCTTTTCTGTGCCCTGACCGAATCATCATTTCTCCATGGCGCCTTCTGCTTATTTTTAACAATTTTAGCCTTCATAGGGGCAATGGTGTCGAGAACATTCAAAACACTAGATGTAACAGAGTTCAACAAATCATTTACATTAGAACATGAGACATTTTCAAAGTTTATCATTTCCATAAACAGTTTTCCCGTGCTGTCATTTATGTGTCTCCTCCGGACAATTGCAGGACCAGCTGGTGGTTTGGGAAAAACAGACAGGTCAAAGAAGACACAGAAATGATCAGACAGAGCAACATCGACCACATTGACGTTTGAAATATTAACCCCTTTTGTAATTAGAAGATCTAGAGTGTGCCCTCTGCTGTGGGTGGGGCCACTCACGCGCTGAGTAAGACCGAAAGTTTCAAGGACAGCATGAAGCTCTTTAGCGTTTCTGTCACAAATATTATCAACATGAACATTGAAATCACCTGTTATAACCAAACCATCAAAGTCTGTGCATACGACTGAAAGCATCTCAGTAAAATCATCAATAAAACTTTTGCAGTGCTGAGGAGGCTTGTATAAAACAATGAAGAGAATGGATGGAGACTGTTTTAGCTCAATTTTAAAGGCTACATACTCAAATGTTGAAAAACCCCAAAGGACACACCTGTGGGTAACTATTTCATCTCTAACAAAAGCACACACACCTCCTCCCTTTTTGTTTTCTCGTGTTTCAGATTCAAACATAAAGTTGGGTGGAGCAGACTCTATTAGAACTAAAATTTCCTGTGTTTTTGTCAAGCCATGTTTTCAGTTAAAAACATAAAATCAAGATTATAAGAAGAAATAAAATTATTAATTAAGAATGATTTGTTACATAAGGATCTGACATTTAGTACAGCAAGTTTCAGACTAAAGGAATATTTGTTACATTTGCTGAGAGAAAACATAATACTAAGCAAAGTTATGAGTTTAGTTTGTCTTAAATCAATTACTCAGTCAAAAACAAAAGCTTTAATCAGCACAAGTTTACTGACATGGGTTTGATATTATTTTGGCAAGTCAAAAATGTTGCCTGTTCAGAAATATGTATTTATTTTTACTATATGAACAAAGTTATAGTACAATTAGTGCAAATTATTTGGCTCAGTTGATGCAGCCTTTATAGGGTCCGCCCCCTCACCAAGGCATTCCAGATATTCCCACGACCATTCCACAAATATGCACAGTTCATGGCCAGATTTAATATATTTGATTGTGCTGCGCCTGGATGTGATTACACAAGAGTCACAGTACTCGGTTTTGATACCAAAGAAAGAAATACCAATTTTCACTCATTACAAGACAATAGAACGTACAACACAAAATAATAGCGGTTTCTTTAATAGTATCATGTGTTAGTTTTGATATGAAACCCATTATAAAACTATTCTGGAAAGATTGTCTTGTATTTTTTTTCAAAGCAACACCACTATCGATTATTATCTGAATATTGATGCTTTTTGACAACCTTAGATTACACTAACCATTTGAACTAACTTCAGTTAATTTAAGGAAACATGGAAAGAATCTACGAAGAACAAAAGAGCACGACTCTGGCCAGCAACGTGCCATGTGACTCTTCCACTCGTCTATGGCACCCCACAACAACCTTAACGTAATTCAAATGTATTAATTCAATCCATCTCCCAAAATGCTGGAGAAAACCAGATGAGTTTAATCAGCACATTATTTACTTTGGTCCAAAAATAGTGATGAATCAAGAGCAGAGAGGCAGAATTCATATTTGCAAAGTCGGCGTGGCATTTAAACGGATCCTAAATGGTTATTTTCCTCCACAGCCCTGAGCATACGTCCCTGTAAGCGCGTGTGTGCCGAGGCTGCTCTCTCTGAAAATGATTTTATCTCGAGGCGGGCGATAATAGCCCCCAGGGGAAATCTTCCTAGGTGGTCTTAACCTCTGCATGCTGGATGTGGCTCTGCAGCTGTGGGAGGTTCGAACCCTCGTGGCAGGCCTTTGTTCCAGGCTGCGTACAGCGCCGCTGCTCCCTCTGCAGCCACTCCGCCTCCTGCCTCTGCGGGCTTTTAGCTCGCGCTGAAGCAGTAATTAATAACCATCGCCTAGGATTCAAATTTAGCCCACATTTAGTCGATGGGAGGAGAATCACAGGGGAAAGAAGTCATGAGATTGGATAGATAAGTCATGTTTGGCAGGAGTTAATGCAAATACATTGATTCTTCTGCCTGAATTTGATCTGAGCAACATGCAGCCAAACTGATACACCAATATACACTTATGAACGTCAAAAAGTCTCAATGGATTCTTACCTGGTTAACTAAAGGTTAATAAAAAAATGCTCTTCATATTTTAGCGAGAGAAAATAGAATTATCCTAATAAATGTAATTATTATTATTTAATTCCTTCAGTCTAACTATTTATATGGGCTGCATTCTAATGTCAGACACAACATGATGCCAAGATCATGATCAAGAGATTTTATGAAGATCAGTCACCGTCACTCATTACATACTATAAAGTCTAAAAAAAAAAATGTTCTTGCTTGTGAATTATAACGGGTAGACACTTTTCTGGTGGCAGTGTCTCTTGGAGGAGTTTCAGACTGTTATAGAAAACAACATTCCTCTGAGGCTTTAAAAGCACCAAGAGAAACACACCGAAGAGGAGACAGGGTGAGGAGGGAACGCGGAGGGAGTTTGAAAAATTATGAGCCTGTGTTAAAAATGCAAGTTGAGCTAAAACATTTTAAACATAATTATATACGAGATGGTTTTTTGTTGATGAGTGTGGTGGACCAGGAATACCACCAGATATTCACCAGACAGGAACAATTTGGTTTATTTAGCTCTCTCTTGGTGATATATTATTTACCCCCAAATGTACTAACTCAGCCCCTCTGAGCTGGGTGGCACCTGGGCGGTCAAGACTCACACCTAGCAACGCCCCTGGATTGTTCATGAAAATGGATGTAACAAATATATAGGCAAACATGGGTAAATAATATAGAGGTATTTTTTTATTTTGTTTGTATGGGCGACTACAACAGCACAGCGAATGAACAGAGTAGAATCAGTGAATGCACGCGAGTGGGGGACGGGGCGGACCTGTGGGCAGAGTTACACACCAGTGGGTCACAGTATCTGGAGTCGTATGCTTTAACCTGTCAAAGAGGCATTTCATTTGTCTGTTGTTCAGAGAACAAAACAAAATCGAGGATGGGAGATCTGAAGAGATTAGAGTTTAGAAACCTTCCTCGAAAAGTGAGCTAAACTTGCACAAGACGTTGTATAGAAGCAATAAACTCTTGAATAATTGGTTTTAGGCTGGATATAAAAGAACTAAAACATATTAAAGTTTATATATGTATTATATTTGTTTGATTTGCATTCATTTTCTTTTATGCCAAGTGCCTAGCTATGTAGGCGATTCTTCTTCAGGACATTTCTCTTTCCTAAACTTCAAGTATTGCACTTCTGTATTCAAAGTATAGCAGCTGGTTGTTTATCATACAGAATGTGAATTGCTTTTTATTTTTTAGTGAATAAAATGTTATTCTACGGAAAATAATATGTCTCATTATGGCTTTTACCTGTGTTGCTGTCCAAACAAGAGTAATAGTTGCAGGTGACAAAGGTCGGACAGTGGAATTGAGCCTCACTGCAGCCCACAATCAATATTTGCTCCTTGTGCCACAGGGTTGTCCAGCGACATGAAGGTAAACACAAAGACAATCATAATTCCCTTTCATTGTCACCACGTGCAACATGAACAGTAACAGTAACGTCTATGAACATTTAGGGCGGTCCAGCAGTGGAAAAACTGAATCTTCTGTCCAAATGTGTAGTGTTCTGTTGTTGTGACTCTCATTCCAACATATCACTGTCATATACTGTACCTGGCGGGGTCAATGACTGTGTTTCAATTATAAGTGGACCCTGTGGGAAGTGTAAAGCTGAGACATGACGGTGGACTTTGAACTAGGTACGTTTACCCGGTGTGTGAATTCATTTTACAGCTTGGTCCCGTTTTAAAGACACATAATATGCTAAAAAGATTTTTTAAAAACCATGTTATATTACATTGTTTGCCTCATCAAAAACACACCTGGAGTTCTATTTAGCTTCATTCACACTTCGATGAATCCTGTTTAGTCAGTCCTCTCCCCTGGGCCTCACAAAAACTCAGCTCTAAATTTTCCGCATTTGTGGCGTCATTGGTAGAGCTCACGAGGTCTTCTGTGCTATTTTTAAGTCCAGAAATCATGGCCAGATAGCTGTTGTTAAGGTGGGAATGCTGGCAACTTGATGATTGAGGACTGCTACGGCCCTCATGCCGTTATGCTCGGCAAGGACATTTAAGAATTTGCTAATTGTTTTTGACAAATAGGGAATCAGCAGAACCTACATAGAAACAACTTCTAATCCACAGAAAACTGCCAACTCGTCTGTGCATTTTGCCCTCTACAAACTGTAAATTAAAACCATTTTCCTTTGAACATGGCAAATCTGCATAGTAACATTCCTCAAAGTGCAAGCTTTTACACCACAATCAAGTCACCACACCAGTACGGGTTCTATGTAGCCTGCAGTGCCACATAATGGTAGATGCCCTCACAAAAGAGCTGGAAAATCAATGTAACAAGGGCAAATCATTTATGGCAGTCAATACGGTAGTCACAGCTTGAGTCCACTGTAAAACAAAAAACAACACACCATTAAGAGATGGGCCATTGCTATTATTGGAGGTTGAAAAAATACATTTTATTAACACAGCCACGTGCTATTCACTGAAGAAACCAGGACTGAACCACAGACATACGTGACGGGGTGCTACATAGAGGAAGCCTGGGATCTCTGTATATTCTTTCCAGAATATCTCTCAGTCCGGTCATCATCTCCTCTGCTGCATCTCAGCCCACACTCAAACGGTGACGTGGAACGAAGGAGCTTATTGGTCATTAATCATTTAGAACAAAATCAAACTTCTCTCACCTCACATTAACAGCTTTAAGTGCTTCAATTATTGATTTGGCAATGTTTTTTTATTCATCTTATTATGTTTTCCATTTCTCTTTTACTTCCTAGCAGACATGTTCGTTTTGATACGAACATGTTCCTGATCTGGCTAATTCACCCATCTAAACCAGTGTCCAGACTACACGTCTTTGTAAAGTATCGGCAGTGTGTATTCCTGGCTGGCCAGGCAAGTACAATTGGAGGAATAAACGTGATGTACACTTTAATTGTTGTTAGGTCTGCTTTCACTGAGAATTTACACTTCACTTAGACTGGTCACTCACTACATTTACATACACGGCAGGAAAACCAAATTCCTCGCCTAGTCTGATTTGAAGATCGCTAAAATGCATGTAAACGCACATTTTTGGTAGGTGGTGACGTGAATAGAATCTCCCAAATCCCCAAAACACATCTGAAGTAGGCCTACTCCGATCGTACTCAGAGCACTGCTGCATGTACAGCACACTTTGATTAAGATTGACGAGCCATTCAGTGACAAAAAAACAAGAAACAGCAAGGCAAATATTAGACACACTCATTTAATTTGTGTCCAAAACGACACTTTTTAGGATTATGATTATTATTAGGAGTAGTAGTATTATTATTAATATGGCCCCTCCACCGTGCTTGTTGTTTCAGTGTTTTAAAAGAAAAAGAAAGAACTACCGGAGCTCCATGTGTGGTCTGACCCGATCAATAGTGTTCTTGGATTCACTGGTGCATTTAAACGTAGTGACTCACTCTGATCATGTTGGAGGTGTAGGAATATCATTTAGGATGGAACAGGGGAAGTGGGAATTGCAACAAACCAACTGACCAGAGGCGCAAAGGTGATGGTGCTGCTTATACAGAGATTGATGTCTGGAAACATACTTTGGCCAATGTGTCTGGACATTAGACTTAAACTCTATATAACGGGTTCTCCTGAATTCTACTTATGACTTAGTCTGGTTGTATAGGACCTGTGGTAAATATTTATCAAAGATGTAGATTTGGGAAGTTGTCGTTTGTGAAGAAAGTTTGGAAAATAACACTTTAAATTTCAGGAAGTAGTGCTAAAACTGAATCCCTCCATTAATATGTGACGTGCCATTGAAAATACAGACAATTTACACAATTGTCAGACAGTTTACACAATCATTCAATAAAATAAAGTTGTTATCAGGTAATATTTAATGTCAAATCCTAACTGTTTATTTATATGGATTTGAGCTCCTGTTTACAATAAAGTTGCTAGGTTTTGGCCCTCTGCCTTCCTGCTAAGTTGGTCCAAACAACAAAAAGTAGAACTTTTTACTGTAAAATTGGACAAATTCAAGCATTTTGATGTTATACCAACCTAATATTAATGTTCCAAGTATTATTAAAGGTGTGGCGTCTCATCCAAAATGTTGAATGATTCACTTCATTGTCGAGTTGTCTGTGGCGCTCTGCTCCATATACATTTCAAAATGCGGCCCTCTGTGAAAAAAGTTTGGACACCCCTGACCTGTCATATTTGCTGTCCAACCATGAAGCCGTAATTAAACTCTACAAATTGGGGACAGGTATGCAAAATGTTTAGTAAAATCTGAAATATAATCATACTACATTTCAGTGAAATATGTAGTCTAACATGTGATATGCACTGTAATGACACAAAAGAACTCTTTAAATATATGTTGGTGCTGCACTGCGTTGACGTGAGGATCCGTCCACGCTCCGCGCTCCACGCTCCGCTCCACTCGAGTGTTCAGAGTTCACTGCTTATGACCTGACTTTTGTGTCACCCGGCGCTTCAAATGTCACCACCTGCTCTGAAGGTATTATAATGTGACAGCGCACGGGACATTTCCATGATTTGTGTTTGTTGTGAGCGCTGCAAGGTGAGCCGGACCAGGGATAACCTGCTCAAAAATTCTCTTCCATGTGCCGGGGTTTGAAATGTGCATTCATGTGTTTTTGGATCCCTGATGGATAAAAACACAGGACCAGTTGCACTTTTCTTACAGTCGGTGTCAGTCACGGTGCGAGGAGAGGGAAAGCGTCTATAAAACAAACATGGGAGCAGCGGTGGAAGGGCGCGAGTGGCAGAACAGGAACCGCTGCCAGACACATTACAAGGAGCTCTAATGAGGCAGCCCACCCCCGCCCCATCCCCTCTATCACCACTCCCCCCTCGCCACCACACGGGAACGCGAGGCGGGAATTAATTGTGAGGGCGATGATGGCGAGCGCGCAGAGGAGCAGGTCATTACCGCACGCCTCCTCCTGGAGCGCCGCGGGCAGGAGCGCAGAACGCCACGCTACTCGCACAATTCCCATGATCCCACAGGAGGGGGGCTGAGGGGGGAGAGGCGGAGGACGAGGAGGAGGAGGAGGAGGGGGGCATAGCAGGAGGAGAAATAAAAGGGACAGGAACACAGAGAGATAGAGTAGAGATACAGGAATGGAGGAAGGCAGCACATGCTTCTTTGTTGGAAACCAAAACAAAATATTCTATATAGTTTTACACAAACAAACTATACAAATTATCATTTGTTTTTACCGACGGAGCATGCAGAACATTTTTATTGTTATTGTTATTAAAGCTAAGAAATGCTCTTCATTTTTGTAACAGCAACATTCTAGATGTGGCCTATTTATCAGTATCACAAAAAGGACCGACAATGTTCTTGTTTAGAAAAAGCACATTCCTGCTAGTTTTATTCTCTTTTGCTTATGTTGTTTTACCGTTCTGTTGTTTTTACCCTGTAGCACTTTGAGATTTGCTTTCAAATGTAAAGTGCATAGATCTATATATAAGAGCAGTCTTTATTATTATTATTATTATTATTATTACTATTATTATTATTTGTATTTATATAACAGACACAACTCTTAAGTGATCACTTTTTCATTAGAAAATTCAGTTATTCAGTAATACTTCATATAAAATAGTGCAAAAGCCTTTTTCATTAATGCTGTCCTTATTGCAAGATATCATTTCTAGAGTGAAATTACAGAGAAAAAACAAAAGACCACCTAAATAAAAAGCTAAAACACATCTTAAACTAAAGACAGAGCTGGATATAATGATACCAATCAGATATTGGTCTTTTTCCTAATTTCATCAGTGCACTGTAAAAACAGACTCGTTCATCTCTTTGTGCTGTTGCCCTAAAAACTGGGACGTCCCTAAATGCATTGGACACAGTGCCCTCTTGTGGTTTAACCCTGCACATGGGCAATAGTGAAGATAGTAGAATCGTGGTGAATGAAGAGTTACAACAGGTTCTCAAATCCCCAAGAGATGTGTCCCTTTCTTTATTTTGTTATTCATATAATATATCCATAAATAAGAATACAATTTTGACTGGAAAAATCTGTAAGGACTGTAAGGTTCTTATGGCTAACATGATTTAATAAAAATATCGCAATTTAAATTCTATGTAATAAATGTAAATAATAAAAATAAACGCAACCAACTACAACATAATTAAATGTTATATCATTAAACACAAGAAAATGTATTGATAATAGAGAGTACAGTGGAAACATTTCCAACTTTTTCAAATGAACATGGAAATGTGGCAATTTGCTGGCCTGTGTTTTATGTTGCACCTTAAGGCCGAGACAAGTTCCTATGTTTGTGAATTTTGTTCATTGACAATGGCAATAAACTCTTTCTGATTCTGATTCTGATTCTGATTCTGGAATAAACATTTTTGTATTTCTCCTATGTCAATTCAACGTCAGTAATTCCATAATCACTAGATAGAGAAACTTGGAATTAAAGTAAGACACAGATTTGCACAATAAAATACCTTTTCTCTCATTAAAAAAAAGGCTGAACTTATCCATTTACATAAGAAATGTGTTCAACAACAACAACAACAAACAAAATGAATATCCCCAAATAAGATGAAATTACATTTGAGCTGCTTAATTTGTCAGAAAAACGGAGTCTGTTCTCACGATGCTCATTAATTCTATATGAATCAATAAGCCAATATAAAATGTGACCCATGAATTAACCTTTAGTATGTGGAAAATGTGCAGTGGAACAGATAAAACTTCCGCTACCAGTGGTATTAGTGATGGCCAGAAGTCATTTCACTTGGAGATATAGAAAATTCATTAGCAATCACAGAAAAACAAAAGTCCGCGCCGTCGTCACGATGTAACCCCCACGCCACGGTAATCTCATCATAAACTCTGCGCTTTCCGTGTTATCTTAACTGGTAACGAGAGCGAGCGAGCGGCCCCACCTCTTTGATGATGTATTTAACGATCCCATTCACTGCCTGCTACATTCATGACTAGAAACTCTAATGAGAACAGCATCGTTGCCGTGGGGACAGCCGAAGCCATCGCATTAGCACACGAAATCACTTAGGCCTCGTCTCCCTGAATAAAAATGTCATTACAGCAAAGATCTTTGGAGTATTTTTGAATAACGCAGTGTTCTGTGTCAAAAAAACACGCTTGACACTTGGTTGTTTTGTTTATGGTTCTTTTACAACTTTGACCACGGTTGTTTAAAGGAAATCTGGTAAAAAAAAAAAAAGAAGATTCAAGGTTTTATAGTCCTCATTGTCATTGATGTGTGTGTAAGTCCTGAAGTCAGATATATATAGTAGAACTCAAGACGACAAAGACCTTTTTGTCACTAAAGACATGCCCTGTGCACTGATCAATACTGGTAAAAGCTCTCAAAATGACTAGGATCTCGAGGAAAATTTAACTTTGTAAATAGAAGTACTAAACAGCATCTTCAGAAGTGAACCGGTATATTAATCTGTCCAGTCACTCCCAAAACTCCAGCTAATTCTCTCATGCCTTCTAGTATCCTGCTGTCCATATAAATCCTCATCTTTATAAAACAACTAGTCGACTTATAACAAAGTTGGTCAACTAAGACACCGCTGATTAATTAATAGACTTAAAAACTGAAAGACTACAGACATAACATGTAGTGTGTGTTTGTCTTCTTACAGTTTCCAACTTAATATATACTACTTGATATATATACGTGATTGCTCATATTTTCATTGTTTTCTGACCGCCTGCACTGTCTGATTGTCTCTCCTGTGTGTTAGTGTCATATTCTGATTTCATATCATATTCTTGTGCAGCACTTTGTAAACTTTGTAAAAGTGATCTATGATGAAAATATTTATTATCATTATCAATATTATTATTATTATTATTATTATTATTATTATTATTATTATTATTATTATTATTATTATTATTATTATTATTATTATTGTAAAGGTGAATTCATTCGGTGTAGCCTTAGCTGTCCTGGGGCTGACTGAAAGAGACAGGGCAGCAACGGCCAATCGTTACCACCAATCAATCACATTCACACAGGCAAGGTTGATGAACTGATCTGAACATTTCTCTGGCCAAGGCCAAGACTGTTTCACAGTCCAACCACTGTTGCAGGGCAGAAAAACAATCACAATCCACTTGTTCCTTTCACCTTGACATTCCGGTAATCCTCAAAACAGTTCAGTTTCTGTGAACGGAGATCACTTTACATGGTCTATTCCAGTGGTTCTCAAACTTTACACACCATGTACCATTTAAGAAAGTACCACTAGGTCTAAATCAGGTCTAAAACCGGACTATTACAGGTCAAAAGTAAGGCATAAAAGGTCTAAAAGTCTACACACTGATTTGATCTTACGCAAATATTTGAACTGCAGAAGTGGTCAAACTGTGGTACGCAGGCTCTTTCAGGTTGTACGCGGAGTACAACCTGAAAGAGCCTGCGTACCACAGTTTGAGAACCACTGGTCTATTCATTCTGACTAAAATGTTTGGTAAGCCTACACATCGCTAAATACAATGTATATGTATGTGAAATCTTTACAAAAGTGTGTACTGTACTTGCCAAACTTTGGCCACAGACCAGGGTTTGAGATGAGATTTCCCACAATAATGTGAGAGCCACAAAAAACAACAACACAATGTATTGCTCTTTGGGCTTAAATCCCAGTTAGCTTGACCTCACAGTAAAGGAGGTCCAATGCGGTCAGACAGCAGCACTTTTATCACGAGCCTATCACAGAACTACAAAGCCACCCCCTCACCCCACGTCCCGCTGACTCGACCTCTGCCGCTGCGTGATGGAGGGTCAAATGTCAGGGCGCATCAGGCGGATTCGAAAAGCGCTCGTTACATTTTGGAGATTTGTCCTGCAGCGGCACACATGATGGATTTACAGCATGTTGTTGAGAATCTGCTTAAGAAAGGTGGTGGATTTTCAGCTTGAATCACGTGTGACTCATTTAATGGAATGAAAAGTTGGTGTATGGAACGATGCGGTTTGGAATGACAAAGTATCGCAGAAGGACACTGGGGGATTCATGGTTCAGGAAGAATGTTCCTCAAACCATATTTATTTACAAGGTGAGAGCAAAGGACAGGACAACACCTGTAGAAACATGGACATTCTTTTATTTTATTTTTTATTTTTTTTTTAAATAATCATTAATTGAAAAGAGAGTGTTCAGAAAAATAAAATTGGATTTTTGTGACAAATGCTGCAGAGCCTATTTTGATGAGCAAGAAAGAACCAAAGGGTTCCCCCATGGTTTGGTTCCGTTTTCCTGATTAGAAATCTATCTTAAAAAAACAAAATGAGGTTTAGATCAAGTATTACAACGCAATACACAATTCACTAAGTTGTATACGATAACAAAACTCTCAGTGCTGACCCAGTGACAACAGAATGAAACACAGAAGTCACATTTCTTGATTTGGGATTATATGTGTGTCAACAACCTCCCTGCACTCCACTATTTTACTTCCTTTTTTAAAATGATAAATTATTCCATCATTCCTTCATCTCTCCTGCTTTTTTTGAGGCAGTCTTTGTTAAACCTCCATCCCACATCAATTAATTCCGCACAACTATCTGGTGCCACGACGTTATAATTTATGTAAGTGCTTGTTGGTATGTTTGCGAGTTGGGGGCTGGGGAGGGATGTGCGGATGTATTGGGAATCTGTTCGTGTTTGTGCGTAAATCACGTCTTACCATATGCTCGCTTCCTCGGCAGCTCAAATTGATCGTGGAGCGTTGAATGGTTCCGGCGCCGTGGGCAGAGGGAGAGCAAGGTCACAGCCAAGGACGCGCTCCAATCAGGGAGGGCTGGTGTGTCACGCACAGCTGTCGCTGCCACTGCAACAACAACATTTGAAAATTCATGATGGTGTGCTGTATTTATTCATAATGTAGACAAAGCATGCCACATTAAAATGCAACAAATTTGACGGCAGTGGAATGTCACACGGTAGGTTTATTTTTGTCTTCCAAGACTTTGACACACCTTTGGGACTATTTAGTCAAGATTATAGCACCTAGTTTAATTATTTAAATTTACAGTCAGCTTTACAGATAGTGTCTATAATAATGATACTAATGATAATCTGGATTTGCCAAAAACACACATTTTAAAAGGACAAATATTATGCATGAATGGTATTGTTATTGTCCTCCTTTAAACCTTCACTTGAGTACCTCTGCTTTGGCATTTCACGTTTTATAACCTTAAAATAATGTGTTTAATATGAAGTAGAGGGGGCTTTTAGTAGTCAGGCATTGAGTTAGAGCTCCATCTACTGGCTGTAGAGGGAATTACGAAGGGGAGATTAAAACCTAGCTTGTCCCAACGCGATAAAGCAGACGCGCAGTTGTAATGAACGTGGTTCGATGGCAGAAATGCTCAAAACGAGTCTAGAAAGGATTTATGGATTTGGACATCACAGGAGATCTCAGAGCTCTACCTATGATGTCACTAAACTGGGAAATGTATTTTGAGGCTCAGAGGGCAGAGGACTTACTTAAAAGGGTTTCATCAAACGTGAATCTGAGCTAAATACAACTCAAGCAATGTTTTTGATGAGGGAACAATGTTATAATTTTAAATTTGAACATATAAAGCAGAACAATGCAAAGAACATGACACAGAGAGGAAACATACAATTCACACATACACTAGACTAAATAGTCCTACAGTCCGGCATATCTGTACAAAAGTCTTTCAAATTTGTCTACTTTAGATTGAGTTTTTTCCATTTTGCGGATGTTCATATCAGTTTCAGTCCAGTCCTTAATTGTTGTTACATTTTGTGTCGTCCATTTTTTTTTGTTAGGGCCTTTTTCCCTGCTGCCAGGAGTATGTTTTAGAGATAGTTCTGAAATCCAGTGGGATGGTGATGTCAAAAACAGTCTGCAGAGCTTTATTGATCTCGGTCCAGTATTTCTAAGCAACAGGACAGTCCCAAAAACTCGGTAATGGTTTGCCTCGGGGCTGCCAGTTTCTCCGGCAGTTGGAATTTCCTTGGGAATAATGTGCACTTTGACTTGGCGCTACGAAAAAACGTGTCACACTTAACAAACTGAATTTTCTCCAAACATGTGATTTTGTGGCGCTCCAATGGGATGATTTTCCCATTCTTCGTCAGTCAAAATCAAATTACTTTATTTTTTGAAGCCCTTTTCCCATTTACTTCTAATATAATTTGGTTTTCCATTTCATGTCACAGTATCACCATTAAAATGAAATATTTCAAAAGAGGAGGCAAAATCGTAGCAGCTGTGATAACTGAAATGTAAAAAAAAGAAAATTGAGAGAACCTATAAGACTGTTATACAATGTGGCCCTGTGGATGTGTTTTACCCGTGTATTTCATTGTATGCATCCAATCCATTCTAGATGCAAGAATAAACAAATCTGCCACACAGTCTCTCCCTGTTCTCCTGCTTCCTTCATCCAAGCCTAATCTGTGGCATCTTCACTCGCGATTGTGGGCAGAGAAATCATAGCGGTGCCCTCCTTATCTCCAGCCTTCCTGTCAGTTTGAAGTGTTTTACGGCTCAACGCTTCACAGGGACGGGAGCTTTGTCGGCTGATAGACAACATGGCTGAGGGCGCTTGTTGCGAGCTCTACCTGTCACGCCAAGGCCGGCCTGGAGCAGGCGAAGGGATGATTCCATGTCCAGGCGGTTTAAAAGAAGCGCCTCCTTAGCTGACAGTGCATAGATAAGTGTGGGCTGGAGGGAAAGGCTGGGTGGGCAGTGGAACAGGCAGTGGGACAGGCAAAAGTGCAGCACTCAAGCCTGGACCGATTGTGGTGGACTGGTAATTAATGCAAGTATTATTTTACATGTATGCCTTATTAAACAGTTAGAAATCAAAATTGATATAGAATACTGTAATCCTTAGTCTCATTTTACTACTACCAATCTGTGGCAGAAACAGATTTCCATTTTAGACACAAAAATATATAGTATTATGATTTACGTTTGGCAAGTATTTCTTTTGTCGATTGCAGCCCTAATTGGCCATTTGAAACATATTAAACTATTATTTTACACTTTTATCAAAGATGAATTGAAGATTTAACTACTTATAAACTACAATCACTTTTTCTTTTTCATTTACTTCTTTAATATTTACTAAACTATTATCATTATCATTACTATCATTATCATTATCATTATCATTATCATTATCATTATCATTATCATTATTATTATTATTATATTTGACTTTAAATGGGAATATAATACATAGTAGATATAAATTACTGCATTGGATTGCACGGATTGGGGTGAGCGATATTAATTAATATCTAGATTTTTATCTAGTATCCCAATAACAATATTCAGACGATATTATGTCAATCCAACAGAAATGTGTTTAAACGTATTAGTTGAGGTTTAATTATCAGTAAAATTGGAAATGTCAGTACAATTTATCACAAAAGTGCAAAATATCATTATACACTTTTAAAGTTTACAACATAACTTCCTTTAATTTTTAATCAGCTCTTTCTTGCAGCATTTTTTACTACCAACGATAACGGGAAAATGAGGCTATACACAATATTAACATTTTGCAAACAACATTCACAATATCATCTAAATTCCAATATATTGCCCACCGCTACATTAAATACGTTCACTTCTTGCTTACGTGTTCATTTTATTATATTTTGAGTTAGCCCTACAGTTGTCAATCACAAATGCTCTTTGGTAAGTGTTTCCACAAATGTAGGGACTGTAGATGTAACATGTTGATATTGCCTGCGTGCATCTGTCTACAGACAACTGGACAACTGGAGCATGTGGCAGCAGCGGACAGCTCTGCTTGTGTTTCGCCACATCGCCTGCTGTTAGTCACTGGCAGTTGGCAGACAGGTGTGTGGGTCTGTGCATGTGAGGGACAATAGCTGTGAATTTATGTTGCTATTTAGACAGTGCTCAGGCCATTCTAGTGGGTGCTGACATTACAGCAGACAGTCACAAACGCTAAGTGCCAGCTGTCTGCTCATGTAGCATCGCTGGCACTACATAATTCTCTCTGATTGACAGTTTTGCTTAGCCTTACTTTAAGACCAAATGTCAGCCATTTTAAAGTAGAAATGCCCCACAGCCCAGTTTTAAGGTGGACAGTTTTGCGTTAGTTGTTCATTTTACATCAAACGGATGACCAAAACCAGCAGTTTGTTGAGGTGACAAGGTTTCACCACTAGAGGTCATCATTTACTCTATACAAGCAACACTGACAGCTGGTCAAAGCTAAAGAAAAAAAGACAAACAAGGGAAAACAGAGAAAACTATGGTCATACTGAGATTGGTTAGAGTTCTTATTCTTACTCTCTACACACTTTACCAATAGACTATGGAGACATATATTAAATATCTAAATAATACCTCTTGGTTTATTTGTTAGCATTTGTCAACCAGTTTTGATAGAGCATATACTGCGTGAATGTAGTAATTTTACACTTGGAATAGCTACAAATCATTTTCATGTAGCCTACTGTACAGTAATTCAACGGCCTTGCCAAACTATAGTGCAATATGTTAGGATTCCACCAGTTGCAACATAGACATTTACATTTGACACGTTTTCATTTGACATCATCATATTGTAAATAATGACTCAGTACAGCTGAGGAAATACATTACGTACATATTGTATTAAATCGCTTCTGCTTGTATAGTGATTGTAGGGAACTAAATCCCTTTAAACTTTGGTCTTAAAGATGCATCCTGGTCAGCGGCCATTTCATGTTACAGACACACAAAACTGTCCAATCTTACAGTCTTCAGTAGGGCCATTTCAGAGTCACATTTCTGTGCACACCAAAAGTACATCTATTCAATTAAATAGTTCTGCTTTTCTATTACTCGATGACTCAAACACAGATGCCTTGTAGTTGTACCTCAAGGGTTCAGGGCAAGTGTAGGAGTTTGAATAGGACCCTCCATTGCCCAGCTGGTGAAAGGGCTTTCCCAGGGTTAATGGAGGCAGCCTGGAGCAGGGGGCGGTGCAGCTGGAGGAGGATGGAGGCACCTGCAGCCTGAATGCGAGAACCATCTCCAGAGCCTCTCACGAGCAGTTGGTCGCCATCAGAACAGCGACAGATCGGTGCTGTCCAACCCTGCACTGCACAGACAGCAACTCAATCTGGAAAGGAAAAGTGAAGAGCTTTTAAGCTTTTAGCGCCACCAGACTTGATTAATTGAAGTTAGTTGAAGCTATAAACAGAACATAAATAAGTTTGTTTTGGCAAATGGCAATAAGTGTCTGGGTAGATGATTCTGCTGTATTCTGTTCTGTTTGATTTAGCAGTATTCAAATGTACACTTCTATCTATATGAACATCTTAGGTAGTGACAAATATTGAACATTTTATATGTAGCTAGAAACAATTGGTTATAAAACGTGCCAGTGTTTCACAGTATGGCATCAAATGTATCGATCTTGCAATAAATTCAATTAGGCCAGAAAGCATGCCTCAAAAAAGATGCATCCTTGTGACCAGACACGCTTCTCCACATGGGATCTCATTTTTCCAAATTATGTGCTGTGCTTTTCCACGTTAAGTTTGTGATCTATAAAAAGACACATTGACATGGAATTGAGCAGTAAAAGGTCCAAAAACTCTTGTACTGATAGTTTCAGAGATGAGGCAGAATTTGATCTGAGCTCAGAGAGACAAGAAGTCAGCAAGTATGAAGAAGTTTGTATTTTATCAGTTTTTAGTAAGAATTCCTTGTACAATTTTATGAGATGAGACCCCAGGGTTGAGCTGTAACTTGACATTGCTTTGTCTCAACTGGACTCCATGGAGATAGATAAGTTTAATGCCAGAAATAGGCAAGGCAAGGCAAGGCAAGTTTATTTGTAGAGCACAATTTGTAGAGCACAATTCGTACACAAGGCAATTCAAAGTGCTTCACACAACAGGAAAAAATGCATTAAAATCACAAAGACATGGCAGAAATCACAATCTTAGTTCAAGACATAAAAAGAGAAGAGTGCAAAGAAAAGCATTTCAGTCATATGCAACAGCCAAACAAAACAGTTTTTTAGTTTAGATTTTGAAAATTGCCAGAGTAGCGGCCTGTCTCACATCCTCAGGAAGACTGTTCCAGATTTTAGCTGCATAAAACTGAAACGCACATTCCCCATGTTTAGTCCTGACTATGGGCACCAGCAGGAGGCCGGTCCCTGAGGTCCTCAGAGTCCGAGATGGTTCATATGGCACTAACATGTCCGAGATGTACTTTGGTGCTAGGCCATGGAGAGACTTGTATACAAGCAGAGCTGCTTTGAAGTCTATTCTCTGAGCCACAGGGAGCTAGTGCAGAGACCTGAGCACAGGACTAATGTGATCGTACTTCCTGGTTCTAGTCAGGACCCGAGCAGCGGCGTTCTGGATGTACTGCAGCTGTTTTACAGCTCGTTTGGAGAGGCCAGTGAGCAGGCCGTTACAGTAGTCTAGTCTACTAGAGACAAACGCATGGATAAGTCTCTCCAGGTCTGGTTTAGACACTATACTTTTGATTTTGGCAATGTTTTTTAGATGGTAAAAAGCTGCTGATGTGATTAATCTGACGTAGCTGTTAAAATTCAAATCTGAGTCCATTATTACCCCCAGATTTCTAACTTGATGTGTAGGTTTTAGAGCGAGACTCTGGAGGTGACAGTTAACAATTTCTCTTTGTTTCTGTGGGCCAAAGACGATGATTTCAGTCTTGTCTGAGTTCAGCTGGAGAAAGTTGTTTTGCATCCACACACTGATCTGTTGTAGGATAGGAATATTACAGGCAAAGCAGACCTCCACCAGTAAAGTTACGTCGCGCACCTCAATGCTACAACAGCAAATAACAAATTAATAACATATAATATACAAATTTGAACCAGCACTTTTTTTTTCTGAATCCAAGGGTTCTGCATCTGATTTTTGTTCAGTTAATAAATAGTAATAGAAGCTCTTTTACAATATATAGGTCAAAATGAGGCCACTGCATGGTGTCTGCATCTAATTATAGAGTGTTTTACTCTCCACGAAGCAGAAAAAACTTTAGCTTGCTAAAGTTTTGACAGCAAACTTCGCTCTAGCCTCTGAAAGTTGTGAAAAGTGCTTTTAAATTATTCACGGTGAATAATGTGGATCCGCGGAATGCCAGTGAATTTTAAGTAAATATGTACCACTATGAACAGTTTTGAGCTAGTCCTGTTTTTGTTCAGTCTAATAATGTTTTTTCATAAAAACACATTATTATTCAGTATTCCAGATAGCATTTTTCCCAAAAATGTGTGAACATTTGTTTTGAGAACTTTGTCTGAAAAATTTATTTATTTCAGCTCAAATCAGAATATCAAACTCAATGGAAAAATATTGAGTGTAATGTTGTGCCGGGCTTTTCATGTTTTCAAGTTGAAAATCCACAAAACACAAACTAAGCAATATGTTAAAATCTTGACGGAAAAAAGGCTGGTTTAAGACCAAACAGCACCAACCTGAGATTTAAGATCTGGATAACAAGCGGTATAAACGTTTTTGGTTTTTTTACAAGATTGTGTAAAAACAAAAAAAAATCCAATTACAAACTTTGATATGTTGAAAGAATCCTTTGGTGAAATAGGACTCTACTAAATATGTTATAAATGGGAAAGAGGGTAATTTTGTTTGAACTGGTTACTTCACAATGGAGGAGCACAAAGTCACACGTCTGGAAAGAATTCTGTTGAAAGAATGTGTCTAGTTTCTTCATAACCACTGGTCAAAGTGCTCATTATTCAAAGGGAAAATCTAAATGTTGGAGGAACTGTGTGGTTGCCAGGAGGCACACCATTATCATGTGTTCTGGGACTGTCCTGTTGCACAAAAATATTGGACTAAAATTAACAAGGCACTGCAGACTATCTATGACATCACCATCCCACTCAAATTTGGAACTTTGCATTTGGGCCTCAAAACTTCTGCCATGGACACAATAAATGGATATCTTTAGAGTAAACTTCTGGCAGCAACTTTGGACTAAATAGTACATTTATTTTGGAGTTTGAGGACTTTTTTTTTTTCCTTGGGATGTCTTCATTCTTTAATTGTTTTATTTAATTTGTTGTCTCTTGTTCTGTTTCTTTTTGCTGTTGTTCAGTGTATATTAAATTTGTGTTTGTGAAATATATGTGTCCCAAGATGCTTTCGTGGCACAACTTACGTTAAGTACATAATGTAAATAAAGACAAATTACAACAATACAACAATATGTTTTGTTTTATTTTTTCCCTCCAATCACAGTCTGCACTAACCTACTGCTAGCCCCCTGCTGAGGTTTAAAAAACTAGACAATGTCAGCCCACACTAACGACTCTCCCTCGTCTTTTAAGATAACGATGGAAGCAAGGGGGGCAAGAGTTGACAACTTGCTTGGGAGGGTGTCCTGCCGTGAGAGGCTTGTGTATTGGCCCGGGCAGAGGATACTTAGTTATTACCCCACATAAAGAGTGTGCTTGTGTTTGGATTGCCCCAGGTGAGGTGGAGCCCATAAAACGACCTGTTGAGGGAAGTGCTGCCGTTCTCAGCTCTTTAACATTTCCCAGTGTCGTGTCTCAGGTGACTGTTCTCCCACTTTCAGACCACTAAAAACACAGCAGTAAATCAAAACTTCCATTGCACATGCCACTCAACTTATTGATAACATAAAAATACAAATCATTATTTCCTGTAAAAATCATGATAAAAATAAAAATGTGTGACAATAAACTTATCTCTTATTGATTAAATTACAGATGTTTAAGTGCTAAATAAGTTGAAAAACACCCATCCTTACTGTAGACAGGGTGGGCTATCCACAGTGTAACACTGTAACTTGGCTTGGTGCCATCACCTGGTTTTCTCCCTGGAGATAGACACGTTTAATGCCATACAGTGGAACATTCTAGACAAAGCAATGACATCTCCACGGAGACAAACATGCGTTGGATCCTGCACCAGAAAAGTTACATTTACAAGCGTAAATTTAAGTAAAACAACAAGCACATTTATCCCCCTTTGTTGTTTCCATTTCCAGTCTTTGGTGTCAAACACACTGTGCTCGCGTCACTGCTTTGGCTGACGCTAAACTGAACACAAACTGCTAAATGACCACAGACCATTTCAGTCCTGACCTGGTTCTTTGCTTTTTTCAGGGAGTAGGACTATAAACCATGTAACCTGCCAAACGGGCTTAAGCTGCAGTGAAGATCTTTGACCTTTGCCCCCCACCGACACTACCCCCTTGTTTATGTTGTGCTTAGCGTAAATCAACAGGCCCAATTAGCCCAGATCCTTCCCTCATCGTCATCGTAAGGTGTGAAATCCGCCATGTGACAAGTGTGGCCACATCTACAGAAGTAGGGCCAGCATGGGGCCAGGGCTCAGTGTTTACAGTAGAGGTGCCGGCACATGCCACTGTTCCCTTTGTAATGTGACAAGGCGCGAGCAATGACAATATAATCTGTAATTTACGACTTACAGTAGGTCTGAGAGAGCCCTCACACAGGCTGCAGGACAGGCCTGCTCTTCTCACTCACAGTTTGAAACAACAGCAGGGTTGAAGAATCCCTTTCACTTAACTCTAACATTTATATTCTTATTTATATTCAGTGTTTTGTGCACTCTGCTGAGGTGGTGATCTCTCCAGGACCTGTACGTCTCTAGGACTCTGGGACGAGCAGGTCTTGATCACAGCTCTCGCCACAAATAGGTTCGTTATAAATTCACTCATTTAGTCTAAGTCTATATCAATTTACATATGCATGCCTTATTTTATCATAGTTTATATTATGCGGTTACTACACATTGTTCTAAGTTGCACTATATCACTGAAGCAAGTTCCTAGTTTGTGAATTTTGTTCACTGGCAATGGCAAGAGACCTTTTTCTGATTCTGATTCTTCTTCATAAAAATAAACATAATATTCCTGCACTTTGACTGCAATTGAGCTGAAGGTTTGAGTCTATCTCTGTTACTTTATCTCTTTAGTCATATGTCAGAGAAGCACTAGTACACTGTGATCACCATGTTAAAATTAAAGTTTTAATTTCTCATTTATCCTACATATACATGTCAATTATTTGCTTGACTATTCTAATGCTGCTATTTTTAATATTTTTTCTTTCTTATCTTCTACTTTTAGTTTTAGTTACCTTGAGGTTATTCAATACGGCTACATTTCAAAAGGCTACACCCAGTTTTCTGAAAGCTTCTGTTTCCAATCAACTCATTAAAAATGAAAGACAACTTCTGATCATATCTAAAACCACACCTGGTTGGAAGAATTAGGCTTTGAGTAATGCAAAAGAGTCAACAAGAAACCATTATGCATAAACTTTCCCTGGTAACCACAGCTTCCGACGCATATCACCACAACCCCAGAACACACCCAAACTGAACTACACCTTACCGTTGGGACAAAATCTCCAGCTTTGAATCAATGACAATATGACCTAATGAAGAATTTATTTTAATCTAATTCAACACAATATAATGGATTTGAAAGTAACTAGCAAGGCATGTATCAATATTGTTTTGTCGTTTTGTGATGAGCAGGTGATTTTGTGAATGGGTGCCATTTGGACAAAGTGAAACACATAACACTGTACTTTTTTTTTCATCAATAGTCCATTTTTGTAGAAGAAGAATATTTAGAGCTGCTGAGGGAACTATATATGAACTGGTTTAGTCTTATTTGAAGAGTAGAAACAAAATCATACACCTTTGTGAAGTCATGGTGTTTATTCAATGTCAAATGTCTCTTTGTCATCTGGGGATGTATTTTTTGTCATGTACACACCAGCTTGCCTTTTCCCAGAGAAAGATGGCCGTGTGTGTAAAAAGACTGGGTTGTGTTGGCTGCAGCTCCAGTGGCTCCGCCCCCTTTGACTGGCTACATCCCCCTCCCCCACTCTGTGTAAAAACAAATCTCCTTTTCTGCTCTGAGCCTCCAACTATTGAGTCAACAAATGTCAGCGCAGCCGGTCCAGTGAGGCAGGGGCGGTGGGCAGAGAGGTGGGGCCCAGTTTTTAAGCCTTTACTGAATCTAAAAGGGTTTTCAGACAAGACCCACCTGTTACCAAAGTAAAGCGGGTATTACAGTGGAAAGCCAATGCAGGGGCCGGTGGCAAATGACTTTCTTAGCCTTTATTACACTAATGTGGCTATTGACCGTGACAATAATGTGTTGAAGAGGTTTGGTAAACCTAGTATACTGGCATCCATACATTATATTATCTGGTAGCTTTCTGCATAACTTGAGCCTCCTAGAAAATGAAAACAGAGATCTAACATAGGCTTACAGTAATGGAAGTTCAAATAAGAAAGAATATTGAGTTAAAAGGTGCAAAACGGGTTCGCCACCTGCTTGTCTTCATGGAGCTGTTATTGCTTTGCTGGTGTTAATCCCAAGTATGGTATTTAACTTGTGTGGAGACAAACAATGACACGGTCGAGCTCAAAACCTGTTACATTCTGCACATAATCAAGACTAAACCAGTGCATGAACCAGGACAACAACTTGATGGTAAAACCAGGACTTCATCCAAGATGTGTTCTTATAGGACACAACAACTTTAAAAGCGATAATATGCCTTATTTTTTATTTTATTTTATGTATTGCAAATAAAATGTAGTCTAAGAATATAAAACTCCACATTTCTGAAGTATTTGCCCCCAAACGCCCTGCTCATTCCCCACAGTGCTGTCTCTGTACACTGGTGCACTGGAGCCCACGTGGGCAGTGTCAACAGGAGGTGGGTCTTGGCAGTCCCACTATGCTGGCTTTACACATGCCTAAGAGTTGTCTTACACCGCGCCGTCTAAAAATGAGCCAGACAAAATAAGGCGACTGCTTCTAATCCAGGCGAATGGGGAGGGAAAAAATGTACTACCACCACCAGTACCAGCACTTGTGATCATGAAGAGGAGGAAGTCTTGAAAAAGGAGGGAAAATACTCAAAGTGACTCTGGCTTCCTGTCTGAGAATGAGAGAGAGAGAGATAGAGAGAAAGAGAGCGAGGGGGTGGAGACAAGAGTGTGCAAAATTTGAGGTTAAAAAAAAAAGTCCAGCGGGGGAGGGTGGATTCCTGTCCCATGCAATCCAGTCCGGTGCTTGAAGGGAGCCATTATAGTAGTGTTCACTATTGTGTGCGGCTGACCTAAGAAGAAGAAAAAAAAGAGGAGGGGAGCCGAGAAGGGAGGGAAAGAAAACCTGTCCCTTTGTGTGGGAAGAACTCAGCAGGCTAGTGATTTTGTGATTATTTCTGCAAGCCAAGCCTCCTCAACCCTATGAGAGCATTCTGGCTTTGCACACCACACCACTCTATGGTATTGGACAGAGCAGGAACAGCGACACCAACGTGTCTCCTGATGATGTTGGACGCCGACGTCAGCCTGGCTTCCATGAATATTGATGTGGAGGATAGTCTGTTTCATAGAAGAACAGAAGGAGGCAAGATGGCTGCCCTTTAGGATTTGTTAAAGGGGAGAAGAAGAGGAGAAGAGAGATTCGGACGGTTTTTTGTTGGATTTTCTGCAAAGTGGAGGGACAGGAAAGCAGGTGAGAATGGGAACAGTGGGTTAATGAAAGACTTGCCGGGTTTCCACTGTGAGCTTAAGTGCGTTTGAGGTTGAAATTTAACCCCTGGATGAGGTAAAGCTCTTGCCTCTTCGGTAAGAAGTAAGAGCCAAGATAATAAAGAGAGGTTATTAGATAGACCAAGTCCAACATGGCTGATCTTCTTCATTTTTTTTTACTTTAAACATTGCTCTTCTTTTCTATCACTAATAGATGTTCTTGTTGTATGTACTGTACCAAAAAACGGTACTCTTGGATTTCAATGAAAGACTTGGCTATAGTAGTGTGCAGTAAATGGCAAGATTGTAACGCTTTTTGTTTGCTTTGAAAATACATATGGCTTGCTTGTGTCTAACAGCTATTACAAGAATTTGACACTGGTCATTTTCTAAAGTTTTGTATACACTTGATGTGCTATTTCAATGTCCTGTCAGTGTTTGGTGGCGAGAATATGGTGTACTTTGAAGGGGAGCCTGAGGCCGGACACTTGGAGCAGTAAAGTGCACAGTGTGCGCACAGCAGTAGGGCTGGAATAGCTTGGTGGCTTTGTGCATCTCCGTGAATCAGCTTTCATTGCTTTCACCACTGAATGACAAGCAGACACAAAGGCAAATCCCAAGGAGAAGCCAAAGCAATGGGAGAACTGTGGTAGTGTTGTGTGAGTGTAGGCTTACTGAAGGTCAGAAAGCTCAGGCAAAAATGAAACTCTAAACCGGTGCACCATTAACTAGCTGCACGGGATAGGGGATTCTGTAGCAAGGGGGTGCCCGATTATTCAGCAAAAAATAAGCTTGGTTCTAATTTTAAAGTGGACATATCATTTAAAAGGACTTTAATGAGTTTTTAACCATGTTGTTACGGTGGCGTCTAATCAATAGCTAAATCAGAGTGGTATTTCAATTGATTCAGGGATGTTTGAGTAATCCTGCATTGTCCTGGCTTGAGTGCTCGGAAAATGTGTGCCCCCTATCCCCAAAAAACAAGAAAGAATCTGCTGCTTGCGACACTGAAATACCACTATGAAGAGGCTTCTCAGTTCTGCAGTATTAAACAGGAAGTCAGTGGGCCCATTTCTATTATTAAGCAGTTTTATATTGCTGTTTACAAGGAACAAAATGTAAAATGGAGATCTATATCTGTACTAAAAAAGCACAATATGTCTTCTTATAGTATTGTAAGTATCACTTTGTAATGTTTTAATCTGTAGTTGTTAATGAAAATGTTTGTCTTGTGTGATCTTTTAGCTATTTTGTATTGAGAATACATATTTTACTGTTATTACATGTTTATAACAAACAGGGGACACTCATTTATATTGCCAATAGCCACAAATGCAAGTATGTGTATCCATGTTTTGTCGGTGTTACTGTTTAGAATTGTATGCCCTTTTTAGATAATGTTTATAGTGAAAACTCAACCGCTCCTCCAAAATAACATCGACGTACTAGCGATCACTATTTTGTTTGTAAGCAAAGCCACAGATTACGACCACAGCACACTGACCTAATTCCTGCCTATGATAAAGCAGGAGATATCCTGAGTTAATCACTTTTGCATAACAAAGCAAATGCTTGAAATAAATCTATAAAGTTAGTGTAGTGGCAATTGGCATATGGGCAACAGGTCCCAATTCTCGTTCACTAATAGCTTAACTAATGTGTTGTTAGTTTTTCTTGTGGGGACAATAGCTTAATCATTAACATCTTAATGGGTCATTAGAATATAGCAGTGATCTCACTTGCTAGTTGTGTATTGGATGTGGATTGTGCTGGTGTCGTTAAATGCTACAGCCTAAAGGGAACAGCTCAACTAATAGCTAGGTTTGTTAGCACCAAGAATAATGACAGGGGTAAGCAGGTACTTCACCTTATCTTGAGCAGTCTAAGTTTTGGGAACAGCGAAGTCAAAACAGAGGTAGTGACAGAATGTAGAATGTAGTAAAAAGGCATGTTTCGGTAAGAGGAAGGAAGAGCTGTTAGTAAACCTAAAATAACAATTGGCCAGGCCTCTATGACGCAACGGGTTGGCTCTGTTTTGATACGGTGAGCATGGTCAGTGAGTGTGTGCCAACACTGGCGTTTAAGCTCAGAAAGTATGTTTTGTCTGTACTTTTGACTAGTTTGTTTAGGTATAGCAAAAAAAGAAGGTTAACAACCAAAGATTGCCCGAAAAAATTACGTTGGACTATTTTGTATGCTCAAAAACATCATGTGTAATAAAATACTTATGTAATAAACATCATTACCTGGTTTCATTATGCCCATGTGGTATTACTGTACTGTAGTCTTGACAAAAACATAAGAAACCGTGTACTGTGTATATCAAATCCTTTTAAAATGTTGTCTCTTAGTAATACATCCATTTCAATGTAAAAAAAAGTATTGTATTATTTGATCTGTAGATTGTATTGAACATGTTGTGTAAATCCTTTTGCAGTGCTTCTGTTTTATATGCAGAGAAAGACAGAACAGAGCAGTAATGAGCCTGTGGGGGTTGTGTGGGGGATGGGCAGATAGATCCATCACATGCACATAGCTCTTGTGATCTAACTACACCTAACTGATAAAACAGCACATTTGGGAATGCTCCTCGGTCGGGGTTGTACAAGTCCCCTTTATGTCACTCCAAGCCTTGAGACAATATCAGCTTTTGGAGGGAGAGAATGTCCAGTTGCCATAGCGTTGCACAACAATGCAGTCCACACACAATACAACCCTGACCCTTAACTCTGCCCCGGCCTGCAGCCTACAGGTCTCATATTCCAGAGGACTCTGTGTGACCACTGCAGTGACAGGATGGACAGTTTACAATGCACTATACCTGTTCTTCCTTGGCCACAAGTGAGGGCTACATTGGAGACAAAATGGTGAGGTACTCAGAGCCTGTATTGATTTTTGTAATATTGATTGGCGTCCAGTCTCCTACTGGGGTCTGTTTTGCTACAGAGAAAAGCAGAAAGGTTCTAGCTGTTTCTGCACAATAAAAGACATTTGTATGTGTTTGAGATATTTGACATTTGGTACAATACAATGAGGTAAAGACTCAAAAAAATGCACTTAAACCATAGATAAACTAGGCAAAGGAGATTTGGATTTTACATTTCATAAATATGACCTATCTGTCATATGGTCAAATCAAATGTAGCTTTTACTGATGACAAATGCTTCTTAAATATGTTCCAATTTGGTGTTTTGTTATTATCCAGTCAGAAAGCAAAGTGAGCCTCACGTGAGTCATTTGTGTTGCCAGTTCCTACGACTGCACCTTCAGTCAATCATGAATTAGTGCTAGTGCAGCTTCTGCAGTTCAGTCAGGGAATTCTGGAAGTTCTGAGGTTTCACATGAGGCGTGGCCAGTCCATAAACTGAAAAAATGGAAACACATGTATGTATGTATGTATGTATGTATGTATGTATGTATGTATGTATGTATGTATGTGTTCTTTATATGCAAGTTGAAGCATTAGAAACCCAGGTTCAGTTGTGATTGTAGTACCTTTTGTAAGAGCGTAGGCTACATACTTTACATTTAAGAAAAAATATTGTATAAATATGTTTTAAATCCTGCAGCACAGATGAGCCACTACTCAAAGCTCTTGATAGGAAATAAATGGGAAATAAACTTAAATTGGTTGGCTGCACTGTTTGAACTGATAACTCTGTTAACAGCAACCATATTTTGTGGCTTGTGCATGTCCGGATAAAAATGATACACTCAATATTCTATCCCCTTTTGCTTATTTCTTTGTTTATAGCTTTACTGCTACTTGGAATTGGATATTTCCATGTAGTTGTACTTGTGTAGTTATGGCTTTCTTCTGGCGGAAGCACTAAAAGCAGTTTGAATAAGAAATAACACATTTTCCCCACATGTAAGTAGTCCACTTTGGGTCAAAGCCAGGCAGGCTTGTGGCAAAGTGGCCTACTGGTGTGCAAAACTGTGGCCTTACAACCAAATGCATGCTGCTTCACAACAACATTCCCCAAAATATTAATTTGCTGTTCCTTTACAAGATCGACGACAACCACTTTGCTTCAGCGTTCATACTGTTTCCCCACATGGTTATGGGCCGCCTTCCCATCAGTTTAGTGAGTAGAAGCGCCTGTGAGATTCCCTAACGTGACCCGAGTTGTGCCGGGCGGCGCCGCAGCGTAATTATGTAGTGAGATCTCTGCGACTGTGTCGTGAGTGGCACAAGCCAGAGGAAGTGCGGCTGCTTTCGGCCCTGAGAGCATGTATCGATGTCAGCATTTACCTCGGGGGTGACAGAGACTAGCGAGGGTAGTGATTCTAAAGCTTCCTCCACGTGAGCGCACACATGGCCGCTCTGTTTA
Source organism: Chaenogobius annularis (assembly GCA_015082035.1). Taxonomy (NCBI): domain Eukaryota; kingdom Metazoa; phylum Chordata; class Actinopteri; order Gobiiformes; family Gobiidae; genus Chaenogobius; species Chaenogobius annularis. Next base: position 1,688,981 of record BJKM01000034.1, read on the forward strand.
CAAACACCATCCTGGCATTCCGCGCCGCGCAATCGAGCGAGTCAGTGGAAGATTGTTACGTAACGTCCCCAAAGCGAGTGGCATCGCTCACCTCCCCGCCCAAACGCTTCTCGACTGACTCTTGGGCGATCGGCCGGGAAGCGTTCACGCTGTTTCTACGGAGACGAGATAAGAGAACATTTCTTGATCATAGAAAAACATGCATCATAGCGAGATTTGCTCATGTAAAAGGCTTGTAATGACCAGCTTGTAAGAAGAGTTTGTCTTGTCAATTTTCAAAAATGAACATTTTTGCTTTCCACAGATAAAAGGACGCCAAATATGTAATGGAACTGGGTTTTTTCTGATCACAATTTTATTATTTTTGTGTTGTTCTACATCTATTAATCACTGCGGGTTTGTGAAACTATCTCTTAGAATGTCCTTAGAAGTACTGCAGCTGCTGATGGCATTGCGTTCAGAAGATAAATAAAACAATTTATAGAAAAAAAAAAAGAAAAAAAAATATATCAACCTTATTTTCTAGTTACTAGTGTGATATAATTTTGGTCTTGCACATTTTTAAGAATCCCATCTCATTGTACTAACTATAGGAATGTTATTCAATGCAGGGGTTATGAGTTCTAACCTAAAGAAATGACTAGCATTAACCTTCCATCAAGGACAAAAACAAAGATGGCAGCATGTCTTCAAGGTTGTCACAAAGCATCTAGCCATCTACAAATGTTTTATCTCACAGAATATCTGGAAAGAGATTATCATAACTAATGCCGCTGGCAGATAATCTGCCTAGCGTCATCGCAGTGCAGCTCACCAGGGTTCACACAGAAACAACTGCTGCTGATGGCTGTTGGCCCAGCTCTAAAATGGCTGTCAGATATGCACGTTATGTTGCAAGGAGCTGTCACTGAAAAGGTTAGGCCCCATGGCCCCCTGTTGTCTACACAAGAAGCACAAAGAGCGACAGCTGGTCCCCTATGTCATTTAGAGGCATAACCCCGACCGAAGTCTTTGAATGACATAACTAACACAGAGACACTCCAGTGCTACACACTCAATATGAGGTTTCTGATGTTTGAGAAGATTGACAGACAGACATTTTCATTCTCATGCAGAGGCAAAATCTAAGAAAACATGTTATGGATTACATGTTAACATCTAACTTATTTAGTAGTTACTCAAATGGAGGCTAGGCAGAATTTGCATTTAAAATTCCATAAACATGACCCATTTCTGTCCCTAGATACAGTATGAAGACAAAATATTGATTTTGAACAACTGTAATGTCAATCTATTCTTCATGACAAAAACATTGACCATGGTCAAGTTGGTTTTCAAGACAATTATCCAATCGGAATGCAAAATGAGCTCAAATTGGTTGCCAGACAACTAAATCCAGTGTGTTTAATGCATCTTCTCTCTGATCCGAATGGTCACTACCTAAAGCCCAACACCTGCAGCCCACCATGAACCAGTGCTAGTGCAGCCTCTGCAGCTCAGTGCACCGGGTATTCTGCAGGTACTGATCTGAACATGAGGCATGGCCTGTCCATACACTGAAAATGGGGAAAACTTGTATGCATCTTTTATCTGTTAAGGCACTGGCCACCCAGGTTCAGCTGTAGTTCCTTCTTGCAGGCTACATACCCTCTGGCTAAGTTTTGTCTGCCATGTAGAACTCATTTTGAAGAGTTTCTCATTTCTATACCTCCAAATAACAACAACTTTAATTTGACACATTTGGGCAATTATCTGCACGCCCAAGAGAAGGGTATTTGTTCAACTTTGGACTTTATTTGAAAACACTATATGTGTAAATGCAAGTTTGCATTTAATGTTTCATACCGTTGGGAACAGGAGCTAAAGTGATGCCATGGATCACTGAAAACACCCCTGGCTCAAAAGGATTTCATTCCATTCAATGAAAGTCACGTGGCTCTCTCTCAGTGGGAGAGAGGCAGCTTAGCAACAGTGGCTTAGGTCAGGCTGCTTAGAAACCAATGAGCTAGAGAATATCGCTACTACGTTCACTTTCACGGCTACAAAAGAGCACTTTGCAAAAGACATCTTGCTCAAAGTTCGAGGCACCAGATGTGTATTTGTAACCCAGGACGTCTGTAGTTAGGTGGCAATTGCTGTTTTTTTTACTTGAATAAAAGTACTTCCTGATCGAGCACAAGAATACTTTTTTGCTGTGCCAGTACTTACGCAGAGAATACCAGCACCTCATTGGGTGTGGACTGAGACTCACACTATACTGTACCTTGTGCCAATACAAGGAACTGAGCATGTAAAAACTATTCTACTGGTTTCTAGATACAGCTTTCCCATTTAAACATATCATGGTTATAAGGAAGACAAGTACATACATGTCAGTACTAAATAAGCATTTAGATGCAGAAAACATTACGTTTGAAAGTTATTTTTTGCTGAAATTCTACTACTTATAACAGAACTCAAACTCTGTGAACATATTGTACAAAACAAATGAATATGCTGTTCCCTTCACAAATTTCTGAAAGTAAATTATTTGAAGTGTCACAAAGTTCTCAATCTTCTTTAGCAATATTAAATAACCAAGGCTAATTTGTTTGCTGATAGCGTCGCCGTATATGTAAATCCAGCAGGTATCCTGGCAAAATTAAACTGCAAGACCAATTACTAACAAGAATATAATAAGGTTCAACATTTGTGAATTTACTCCTGGAGATTTCATTCCAAAATTGTTCCTCCACCTGACATTTTGACATCAAATAGAGAACGTGAAAGCAATCTATTCCTGAGCTAATCCTTCATACTATATTAGGGGAGATGGTGGGCATGTTGATCGCCAGTGCAAAGCAGGCCTTCTGAAAATGTACTGCTATCGATTGTGAGATCGATGCATAAAGCACATGTGCAGAGGGCTTTCTCTGCACACGGCTAATGTTTAGACCAGATGGGCTGCAGAGCGCTCTGAAGATGGTTGCCATGGCTACAGTGCGCCCTGAAAGAAATTAACATTGCTCTGTGCACAGTTCATCAAGTTAGACAGAAATATTGACAGTTGGGGAAGACAAAGGGGGAAGAGGATGTAAACAGTGGAGAATCAGTCAAGGGCAGACTACTTGCAGTATTTGTCCGTTTGTGCATTTCATTCTTAGAGCTTCTGTGAAATTCAGCTGTAATCCACAATGTGTAACCTTTGCACAGGAAGTTATGTTGTATTGTGTTTTCCTATCCTTATTAGGCAGTCGTAATATTACGAGAAAATCCAGGCCTACCGGTTTTGAATCAAAGATAATATTCAGCTCCAGTATCTATCTGAACTGAGTTAAAATTGAATAAAATGTTGGCAAGTACCGTATAGATAGAAAACAGACTGATCACGCAAGTGAAGACACAAGAGTTAGAATGAGCTTACAATAAATAAGGCTTAATTAAATACACTTCTCACTTGACTTTGACTATTTGACATAAAGCAGGATCAGTACGGTTGGACAGGTGACGCCTCGAGCATATACTTGTCATGTAGTACTTGTTTTACCTGTTTTAGCGGAGGTGTGGTTGGCTTACACTACACACAAACTTGAACTATATTAATTGCTTTCTGCATATATTTTTGGTTATAGTTTCTCAAATAAATGCAACAACAGCTTTGTGCAGCCCTTCACTTGTATAACTGGTACACATGTCCACTAGTGTTTTAGTGGGTAAAGGTAGCATTATCCATTTACTTTTATAAACAGAGAAGTAAGAAATGTGAAGGGGAATGTCGTCTTGAACTTTGAGCCATTCATCCAGGAAAAAGATGTGTGTTATTAAATCTAAATCCAACCATGAAATCGCAACACAATTACTATTTTAGACAACTGTGCCTCACAATGATAAACATTTAGCCGAATGGTAGAAAAAGCTGAATAAACTAGTTAACAATTAAAGGTTTTACAGGTTTTACTAAAGGCTACTTTGATCTAAAAGTTAACGTACCTCTTTCTATAATGATTACCATAACTACAACTGTAGAAGAAATAAATGTCATGCACAGGATGAACAGTTGACAAATAGAATTATCCATCAATAATATACTTTTTTTAAAAGTCACAATTTGAAAAGCAATCACTAAAGCAGGACAAAGACAGTGACAACATGACAGAGTTGCAGTACAAGTACAAAAGGAGCACTGGGATTCTCCTTGAGCCGCTCACATCTGTCTCACATTAGACATAAAGAACAATGCAGATTGAACTGCTCCCTTCATCTTTAGGGAGGGGGAGGTCGAACTCAGGGACAAAATTACAAACAGAAATGTGCCATGTGCCTCGGTAGTGACTGATTTATATTCTGACAAGAGAAAAGTCAAATATTATACATTAGTTTACCTTCAAGACAGTAATCTGAGCGTTTGAGAACTGTTGACCAAGACTGTTACATTGGTTAAGGATACTTCATTGAGAAAGAGTAGGGTGTTGTAGTAGTAGGTCACATTCTGGTTCCATTATTGCGTCAGTGATTAGGCGAACAGGGAACAGGTCTTTTCTGACAACAAAACAAGCCTCTGGTTGCACAATGTGATAAAGATTCTTTTAAATTTAGCTCTTCGAAAGGCTATACAAATTAGTCAAAACCTTAAGCGTGTGGAGTCTTGTTTGTGTTCTCAAATACAACAGATCAACCAGAAAACTGATCAAATAAAACCTTTTCTTGAATTATTAGTATTACTATTAGGCCTCAAGGTATGCATTCAAGATGGAAAGCTGTGTGGGGTCTATTCTGAGGCGACGGTCTTGTATTTCGACTCATGTTTTATCTTTGGGGTCCACTCCTCCCAAAGAACCAATGGCGTGTTGAGACTAGCATATATTTACCGCATTGGAAATAACATCAGAAACAATGGACATTTTGTTTGTTTTGAGGCCAGAGTGTCACATGTTGGGACTGACAGAAAGAACGTAGCCTTGTGAGATGCACTGTAAGCATGTGATGTGGACATGTACGGTTTGAAAATGATCTGCACATAACCACAACCAAGTTTGTTGGGAGGGGACTAAACATGATGGTATTCAAGCCAACAAATATCAGAATCAGAAAAGTGGAACAAAATTCACAAACTAGGATTTTGCTTTGGCGATACGGTGCAACATAAAGAATAACGATAGTAAAATATAAACTTTGCTGCGGGGTATGGATACATGCAGCATGAATATGCAAACGATTGAACGATTACGCAAACAATGCTTCTATGAAAGGCATGTAATATGAATAATGGAACTGTAATGAGATTAATCTGGCTTGTATTTCAAAAGTCGAGCCTCAAATGAACAGTACTGCAGTTGCTTCGAGTGACGGTCTTCTATGTTGCTTCCAGTGCTGTCTGGAATGCAGTTGTGAAATGTAGGTCGGGGTCATGGAGTCTGTGCAGCAGCAGGTCTAGCTTCATATTTACAGCAGGCGGCCATTTGAGCAGAGTAGAATGCCAGTCATCTGACCTCCTTACTGGATAGGATAGGATTTCATGTACAGTCGAAACTAGGTCTTTGTTTGGTTGCGCAACTTGGAACTTTCTTTTTGAATAGCCATTAAATTGAGAGATTTACAATCTTTGGAGAGGCTGCACGTTTCGGACGTTTATCTTCTAAACAGGAAGCAGTGAAAGAACTGAAAATAGAAAGGAAATGTTCACTTGAGATGTATTCTGGAGACTCTTCCATGCAACAGTGGTGTGGCGGTTGAGCGGGAGTGTGATTTACAAGACTGTTGGCTGAATTGGTCTGGACTTAAAGTGAGCAGAGCCAGTTTACCAGCAGCTGTCATTGGTGCTGGATGTCGCATGCGGCTGCCAAGTCATGCCAAATAAACCCTGTCTACTATGGCTGCGCTCATATTTCACTGGTCTCTACAGCTAAAAACAAAAGCAGTGTAGAGCTACGGCACTACAATGAAACCCGCACCCAACATACAGATTCACCTTACAGAAGGAGGAAGAAAAGAGTACATTTCCATTAAATTTACTGTATTTACTGTGCATACTGTCGATGCGTCCCTGGGCCAGATTCAGCGTAAAAACAGTCCTGCCAAATCACTGACTAGTTTGCAGCAGCTGAATAAAAAAGATGACATAAAAGTTACACAATTAGCAAGTATTATTTCTTCGATTATACAAGGCGGCTCACTTCAACAAAGCAAATAGTAAGACAACCAAGAGCTCAATTTTGCCCTCTGGACTTGAGCGCTCAGATAACTCTGTGTTCATTAACACCATATACATAACTATGAAGGCCAACAACTACAGGCTTGGGCGGTAAGGACTTCTACAACAACAGCACTTACTGTAGCTGCCCCAGGTTGGGAGGAAGTGGATGAATGGCACACTTCAGAACATTCGTGTAATTACAGTGAGATGAACACAAACAAACACACATAGAAGCAAAGGCTGTTTCTGGAGGGAAAAGCCCCAGTTTATTTAAAAAATTTTAGAATATATGTTAAATAGTGAAGCAATGTCGGTCTACACTTCTTCACAGAGTTCTAATGTCCAGCAAACGCATGCACTACAGGCACTCAAACACTACCTCGGCTTTAGTTTAGTGCTCTACTTCCGGAGCAAAAATAGCCCTTCCTGTTGGTAACAAAGAATAGGTAATATGTCACCACCACCTTGGACATTACCGGCACATGTTTATAGAGTTGTATGCTTTGAGCGCACGCACTCAGCTGGGATCCCTGGCTTTGTTCTGGTTTAGCAAAGATTTTTTTGTTGGCAGTGTGGGTGTATTCAAGTGTGACAAGCAGCTTTACTCTGTGTGTAGTAAAACCCGGAGTGTCCTCGGTGGAATGGAGCCGGTGCACTCAAAAGCTTCTTCACCCCCCTGGACATTTTCGTACCAGGCTATACTCTGGGGCCAGACACAACAAAGGAGTAGACACGCTTGGCTAGGGAAAATCCATTATTCTCACAACAATGTTCGTAGATCAAGTTGCCATTAAGATACTAAATAATATTGATTGATTCTCTAACTTTCTGTTTGTTAAATCAACAACTCTGGGACGCCCACCGAGGAAACTGCTGTTGTGATTTTGGGCATTACAAAAAAGAATTGAATTGAACATTGAATTGAATAATACTAGTAATATAAATAATTCGTATACAGTTTAAATTTATTTTGATGAAATAGTATCAACTCTATGATACTAGACATTTTAAATAGCTATTAATACATTCACAAGACAATGTAAAATCAGCCACTTCGAGCCACTAAACTCAAAGCTACAGTAAATGCCATTTGTCACAGAGCAAACACCTCGTGGCTTTTCCTGAACTCATCCGTCAAAATTAGACATTTCAATTTGAATGACTTTGGCATAATAATAAAGACGCCTGTGTCACTTCAGATTACACTGCTGATTGTGGAATAAGTCCCACAGTGGCACTTTACATCTGTTTGGGGCGTTTGGTCTGTCACATGTTGAAGGAACCAATCAAATTTGCAGCCATGTGCATTTACTAGTCAAACTAAATAACTTCAATAAATACTACAGATTACTATAGACTATGAAAACAAATTGCTCCAATTATTGAGGAATAAATTTGTTAAAAAATCTCAACTCACAGGACAGACTTGTGTTGACCAAATTTACATCCTATGAAATCATATTAATACTCATAAACCAGATGCTAATACTGATATTAAGATTATAAGATACTCAGATATATCATTCGAATAGTGCCCACAGGTTTCCACAAGTAATTCATATTTTCTCTTTTACTACAACTGCCTTATAAATGTAGTAACTCTGGCATTTGGTAATGTTTGTTTTGAACTGAAAATAAAAGCAAAGTTGGAGAATTAGATACACACAACAAACTTATTTCTATAAATATAATAATCATTCATAGCTTGGACATGTTCTGGTTCAGCTTCTGTCAGTCCATACTGAAATGGTATTCATGTTTTTCAGCTTCCTGTTACACGCAACATTTTGAGGACTATTTCCCATTCAAAAGATATATTTTGTTTTAAATTGGTTATCACTACCTCATCATTCTGGATCTCATGGATGGTGTTTTGGTAAATACTGTTCCTCACCCATGCAATAATTACTAATGACTAAGGTTCAAGTTTATTAGTGAAATATGCATATGGGTTTCTTAAAACTATTACATAAAATGATAATGGTTGTACATTTTCCCTTGTCAGACTATGTCAGCCAGTGGGCTCAAATTGAACTTCACACTTTAAAAAACTAACCCACTTCTTCAAACAAAGACAAGAGCCAGTCTCACTGTGCTATTCACCAGCCTGAGTGTCTCTTTTGTGTGGTGACGCGTCCTGTTCCACCTGCTCAAGGCAGCTGGCTGCTCTGTGGTGTGATGACAGGATCTACCTAGACAGCACATGGCTCGTTAGTGGCAGATTTCTGGCACTCAATCACATTAGAGGTCTGACGCTGCTAATGTCCTACAGGGATGATTGACATAAAGAAGCATTCATTAGGCCCAGGTAAAAAAAAGGACAGAGAGCCTCCAGACTGCATTATTTAAGTTTGATTTCTACAGACTCATTTTAATGTGTGCAATCGGTTTGAGCAAATCTTTAGGGCTGGCTGGGTACCCTTCAGTTTTTCTTTGGGTACCAGTACTTGAACAATCATTTTAAAAATATTTTTGGTATGTATTTTTAATAATTATCTAGACAAAACAGAGCTACAATGTTCCTACATTCCATCAAACAAATTTATTTAATACTTTTTGAAGAAAACATTTGTTTCTGGGTTAATTTGTGGTAACACTGCAACAACGCTTTTGTATAGTGCTCTTCCAGGGCTCAATAGGCATCAAAATATTTTATTTTATTAGTAGTATTATTTTATTCAGTAACAGTACCCAGCCCTACAAATCTTTGAGTAATAATTTATAAATATTTGAAGTAATAGTAGCAGTAGTAGATGTGTGGTAATCATACTATTGCACAGCAGCAGGTATAATACTAATTTGGAGTATTAGCGGTACTCTTACAGTAACAGAGTAACACATTCAGAGTACAGACAACAGAGCCATTGTCTGCAAATGTGAGGCCCAGTGATGGAGCGTACTTATATTGGTCAGATCTATACAGACGGGACGTGGTTTACATCAAATCAGTCTGGATCCAATTATGTTTTCAAAGTTTGTTTGGCATATTATTTCTGAAGTAATTTCTAAAGGATTTTGATTATGGACAGTTTTGGAGGTATGGTTTGTCTTGTATGAACCATCTCGGACTCTGAGGACCTCGGGGACCGGCCTCCTGCTGGTGCCAGAATAGGACTAAACATGGGCCGGCCTCCTGCTGGTGCCAGAATAGGACTAAACATGGGCCGGCCTCCTGCTGGTGCCAGAGGAGGACTAAACATGGACCGGCCTCCTGCTGGTGCCAGAGGAGGACCAAACATGAACCGGCCTCCTGCTGGTGCCAGAATAGGACTAAACATGGACCGGCCTCCTGCTGGTGGAAGAGTAGGACTAAACATGGACTGGCCTCCTGCTGCTGCCAGCGTCAGGACCAAACATGGACCGGCCTCCTGCTGGTGCCCAGAGTCAGGACTAAACATGGGGAATCTGCGTTTCAGTTTTATGCAGCTAAAATCTGGAACAGTCTCCCAGAGGATGTGAGACAGGCCGCTACTCTGGCAATGTTCAAATCTAAACTAAAAACTGTTTTGTTTGGCTGTGCATATGACTGAAATGCTTTTTTTTGCAACTCTTCTAAGGTTTTGTGATTTCTGTCATGTCCTTGTGATTTTAATGCATTTTTTCTGTTGTGTGAAGCACTTTGAATTGCCTTTTGTACGAATTGTGCTTTACAAATAAACTTGCCTTGCCTAAAAGGTTTTAACTCGGGTGCAAAACTTAGCTTTGAAATAAAACTATATTTACTCAGTAATTCCACAATTGTGGTTTCAGACTTGTATAAACTAATACAGGTATCTTAGGCAATACTACTGTATGAAATTGTAAAGGAACCCATAAGTTAAAAAAACAAACAAAATAGTTGAAGGTCACTGGGAGACAGACTTGATGCAGTGTCAACTCTTCCAAGCGTCAACAAGATATATTCCTATTTAGGTTCAGTTTGAGCCCCTCCCGATGCACAGTGAATGCTATATTTCCTTTTTCTTGAAGAACGCAACTCATAAATATGATAGATTAGACTGAAGCTTTCTGCGTCGCAATGCAATTGTTTTGCAGATGCTATGGATGTGACATGCATTAATAACAATTTTAGCTGGACCCAAAATCAATATTATGTTGATGTTGAACTGATGGAATGCTTTTGTTCAGCTAAAAAAATTATGAAATGCAGAAACACACAAATTTTAATACGTATGATCAAAAATCTTATCCACAGACCACCACACAAGATCTCTCACTTTGTGCTGAGAACAACGTTAAACAGTTCACAAGCAAGTCATGTGGGTGTTTTACTTTGCAACAGTCTCACTTTTATATATATATATGCTGGCAAATTACTAACACAAAGTTCAATCTGTCATGCAGGGCGGACCAAGGGCAGGCCCGTGGATGGACTGTAAGCTGCCCAGATGGAAACAGAAGAGGCCAGACATGAGACGGAAGAAACTCTGAGATTTGGTACCTCTTCAAACATCCCCCAGAAACTCCAGAATGGATGTCAGTCTTTGGAGGGCGAGGATACACAATGGAACCATTACACTCCTAGCACCGTCAGCAACTTCATGAAGAGGCATCGGGAAAGCTCCAGTCCTGCTTCAGTGCCCGGACTGTTGGATCCAGCATCCCACCAAATGAATGGAGAGATGCTAAACGGGGAGATGAAGCATGTGCCATCAGACCAGTCATTTCTGGTTCACCAGTCTAAAAAACTCAAAGTGGATCATTCAAATTTAGCTGATGGCTTTAATAAAGCAGCTGAATTCCAGTGCAGTGTCCAACAGACACAAATGAATGTGGACAAAAGAAACTGTAATTTATCAAATGGAGATGTATTTGGTCTCGTAAAGAACAAGCAAATTATTTCAAATGGTGCTACATCCCCCCCGTCTACCATAGAAAGCACTCCAGGAGATCTTTTAGAGAAAACATTATCTCAGTATTTTCCTGAGCATGTATCAATTGCACCACAAACAACCAAAACACAAATAAATTCGGTCAATGGTCCAGATCCAAATAGAACCCAAAGTGAAGGTGCTCAAAGAAATTTCACCTCAGGATTGCCCGCATTATCCCACATGCCTGTTGGTTATGTTATGAATGGTTTCTCCAATAGTTATGGAGAAGATCCACAACAGCAACCACAAAGACAGCACCAGCCTTCAGGCTACTCTAGAGGTCAGATGGCCCTCGATACAAATACTGTAAACACCCTCCAGCCACATTCAAACGGCCCAGAAAGATATCCTGAAAAGGCAGATTTTCAGAAGTCAAACCACAATTCTTTTGTCAATCATAATGCTCCACAATATGGAGTTCAACCACAGAGGTATCACCAAAATACTGGTAATATTACAACTGATGGTATGGCACTGCAGGCAACAATTCATACTGGATTGGTTAATGGGGTTGAAAACACATCTCTGCAAGCAGCAAGTTTGTTGAATTCTCAACCCTACAGCTTGAATGAGCGTAAGTCTCTGCAGCAACAGTACATGAATGCTGCCCCACCCCATTCACAGGAGAATAGTTTGTGGAGAAACTGCAGTGCTGAGTCTCAGCAGAGGACATCTAGTCCACAGGTTGAAAAACCAGTGCAAAGAGTGCAAGCTCATGGTGCATTTACGGACAGCAGTCAGAGGTTAAATGTTTTGTTGTCACAACAACAGGAGTCCCCTCTAGCACAGACACACTATACTTCAACTCAGCATAAAAATGCCACTGAGTGGCAACAGGCCCAATCTAAAACACCTCTCCTGGATCAGAGTTTCCTTCACCAAAATCAAATAACAGAGAGAAGCTACGCAGGCAACAAGCAGTCAGAGCACTTAAGGGAACAGCCACACTTGTATCCTCAGCGGCCGCTTTCACAGCCCCCACAGTATGATGGACAGCAGCTAAAGTCTCCCATCTACAGACCTCATAGTCAGCCACAACCCGGCCACCAATCCCTACCATGCCAACTCAATGTCAACTATGCAGGTGAACAACTAAGGCAACACCTGTATTCTCCCAACTCAGGCAGCACTAACCACAAACAACTTGAACAACAGCAGTCAAACAACCACTGCCAACCAACTAACCATGTTGACTATCCCCTGCCATCTGCACAGAACCAACCACATTTATCACAGCAGGCTAAAAGTGAACAGCAGAAGAGAACATCATGCTCTCTGCAACTACCTCTTTCTCCTGGAGATTTTCACAAGCATGCAGCACTGCGAATGCATCTCTTACAAAAACAGGAGCGTCATGGTCCTCCACACCCCCCTCAGAGCCCCAGTGATCTGAAATATGGCATTAAAACCATAAAGGAAGAACACGTTGATGAATTTGATTTTCCTGGTCCAAACGAACAACTGGTGCCAATAAGACTGCCACAAGTCAAACAAGAGCCCCAAGAGTTCTTGTGTGACCAAAGCAAGAAACAGAGCAGCATCCTGGCCTCCATGGAGCAAAGTCTGAAACAGTATCAGCTCTCACCAGTGTTTGAGAAAAAGTCCATCGTCATCAATTCAAATAGGGTCAAGGTAGAATCTTCCGGGCCAGTCACAATTTTATCAACAAATACAGACCTAAAAAGAGAAGAAACAGTGATGTCAACCTCCCCCGCACTAGCTTTAAAAAGGCCCCCTGATTCAACTCCTAAAAAAGAACACCTTTTACAATGCTTTATGGATTCTCCTATGAAGCTACTTGATACACCCATCAAGAATCTACTCGACACACCCCTCAAAACACAGTATGATATTGCATCCTGCCACTGTGTTGGTGAGTATTTTTGCTGTTTACATTTATTTTCAATACATTTTCAGTTTGCGCTCACTGTCCTGCATTAATGTCCATTAGTGTCTATGACAGGTTGAACTACTCATTTTACTAAAACAGTAAACACAATTATATTTAACATTTTGAAAGAAGAAAAAAAAAGTTTACCAGTTTGGGATTTTTTTATTTTTTTATTTTTTTTAAAATTGTACTTCCTGGTTGTAAATCATCATACTAGTTAATTCTGAAACGGTTTCCCAGCAACCATGTTTCACTCTGAGCCAAAACTCCTCTAATGTCACAGAAATTATTATCTAGCAGCTTTAATCTTTCAAGGATCAGACAAATGTAGACAATTTGTGTGTGTAAATTGTCGTTTGGATGGAGTCTCTATCAGGGTGATTTGGGGAATTTGCTCTACTAACTGTTAAAAAATGTTTCCACTTTTCTTCTCAAGCTAACACTTGATTGATGTATGACTATTATTTATATGTATAACAGGTTTTATTCCACCAAATAAAGTTAAAACTAGGAAATAATAAAAACCTCCAGAGATTAAAAGACATTTAGGCAATTTTATCGCATCAAATCCGATGACCAAGGAATACATTTTACTGCTGATATTGCAGTTCACTTGTCTGATGAGGTACATTCAATTGCATAGTCTAATTGTACGTCTGTATTTTGTGACATTTAGAACAAATCAGTGAGAAGGATGAAGGTCCATACTACACTCACCTAGGTTCCGCTCCCAGTGTCCAAGGAATCAGAGAGCTGATGGAGAAAAGGTAAATCACAATCAGAAAACTGATCTTAAATACACAGTAACTTACTTTTACTTTTCTCATATTCCACTTTGAAGGTCTGGTCTAACAGGTAGCGCAATTAGAATTGAAAAGGTGATCTATACCGGCAAAGAAGGAAAAAGTACACAGGGTTGTCCCATAGCTAAATGGGTAGGTATTACAGTATCACACCAACACAGTGGAAAGCTTATTCAAAAAGTGGAACGCTAATGCTACCATTCATTGACAGGTGATCCGGAGATCCAGTATTGAAGAAAAGTTATTAGTTTTGGTACGCGAGCGGAATGGTCATAGCTGTGAGTCAGCCAGCATTATTGTAGCACTGCTGGTCTGGGATGGTATATCCCAGAGTCTTGCTGACTCTCTCTACAATGAACTAAGTCAAACACTGACCAAATATGGTGCTCACACACAAAGACGCTGTGCTCTCAATGAAGAGTAAGTAAAAGCAGTTCAGTACATGCATTCCTGCAATATTTAGTGGCATATAATACTGTATTTGAACATTTCATTTCAGGAGAACTTGTGCATGCCAAGGTTTTGACCCTGAATTCAGTGGAGCCTCCTTCTCATTTGGCTGTTCCTGGAGCATGTACTACAATGGATGCAAATTTGCCCGGAGCAAGATCCCAAGAAAATTTAAACTACTTGGAGATGATGTGAGAGAGGTACTATACAGTAAAATATTATATATAAAACATGTATTCAGTGTTGATGGCTATGGTTTATTTGCACTATATTATTTTACAGGAAGAAAGGCTAGAAAATAACTTTCAAAATCTGGCAACATTATTGGGTCCACTGTATAAAACAATGGCACCAGAAGCGTATGCTAACCAGGTAAGCACAAATATACGACAAATATATTAGACAACAATAAGCATTTTGGTAGTTTTCCCCAGAAATTAGTTGGTAGTAATCACAAGCAAAAAGAAAATAAGTGTTTATGGTTGAATTTGCACAAAGAAGTAGCAGGCCTGGGTAAAAAAAAGCTGATACAATGACAATTCTGCCCCCTGCTGGCCATTTACCTATCCAACATTGCTTCAAATGTCGATGTAATCCCTCATTCGAAGCTTCAAATGTAATAACGGCTGTATTTTACTTTCATAAAACATATTTTTCCTAATTTGTGTTTATACTAATGGAACCTATAAAACAATCCTTAAAGCAAATGTTTTGATGATAAATTCAAATTTAAAATGTGTTTTATATTTAAACAGGTCGAACATGAACACAGGGCAACCGATTGTCGACTTGGACTAAAAACAGGACGTCCCTTCTCCGGAGTCACTGCTTGTATGGATTTTTGTGCTCACGCTCACAGAGACCTTCACAATATGCAGGGTGGAAGCACTGTAGTAAGTGTTTTTAAAAAAAAAAAAAAGCAAATAAATTAATCATAAATATTGCACATCTAATTTAATTCTGCATGCTTTAAGGTATGCACACTAACCAGAGAGGATAATCGGGACATTGGGAAAATTCCGGAAGACGAGCAGCTCCATGTCCTGCCTCTATACAAGCCTTCCAGAACAGACGAATTTGGAAGTGAGGAAGGTCAACAGGAAAAGATCAGGTCTGGAGCCATCCAAATCCTCAATGCTTTCCGCCGCCAGGTGCGCATGCTGGCAGAACCAGCCAAGTCCTGCCGTCAGAAAAAGCTGGAAGCTAAGAAAGCGGCTGCTCAGAAGAATGCTATGCTGGAAAGTGAAAAGGCTGAGAAAGCCCTTCATGTTAAGATTAAACATGAAAATAGTGACACTGCTTTGAAAGCAGGTATGACTATAGACAATGACTTTTGTGTATGTTTTTGCAAGCAGTAATCATTGTTTCTGTGTAACATAGGTCCTGTTCCTGGTGTAATGGGAGTACGTATGGATCCAGGTCAGCTTCACCATCATCATGGCAATATTCCATACCAGCAACATCACCAGCAACATCACCTACAGCAGCAGCCCCCACAGGCTATTCCTCCTAATTATCCTGGCACTGCCAATTCAACCAACTTTCCGAGGTATCCCAATCTTCCAGGATCTTTTCCAAGCACTTCCAAATCAGGCAGCATGTATCCTCCTCAGCCTCCAACATCAGCAAGCTCTTACCCTTCACCTCACCATTTACAAAGCGCTTACATGAATGGGTCCAGTCATCCATACCCAGGTTATCAACGCAATGGCAACATGCCTGTTGCCTACCCTCCCTATTATGGTTCTAACCCAAAACATCTGGACATGTATCAACAAAGACCATCACCTTTAGAGGAGCAGTATGGAGTTCCTCAGCGCTATAACTACCCACCCCGGTATGGTGAGGCAGCTTTACAGGTCAATGGGTACAACCCCTGTGGCATGGGACCTGTTCATCCAATGAGATCACCTTATCCTCCATATGGGCCAAACGGAACTACCAATACTCACTATATGGACCCGCACCCAAGAGTACCATCAGCCCATGGAGGTCTAAGCAATCAATTTCATGGATACCAAAGTCCATACCTTACGACTGGCCCTCAAATTTTACCTCCAGGTCAAGATCCATTGCTAAGCCCGGTCAAAACAGAAATGACTAGTCCACATATGCTTCCTGGCCAGGTAAGCGCGGGGTGCCAAATGCCGGCAGCATTATCAGCTCTGCAAAATGGGAACGCTATGGGAGCAGGAATCAAACAAGAGCCTGGAACGCCGCAGACACCAACAACGCCTCAAAAGCCTGAAGTGTGGTCAGACAATGAACACAACTTCCTTGACCCTGATATTGGAGGGGTGGCGGTTGCACCTAGCCACGGCTCCGTACTAATTGAGTGTGCTAAACGTGAACTTCATGCTACAACACCCCTTAAGAATCCAGACCGCAATCATCCAACACGCATCTCTTTGGTGTTCTACCAGCATAAAAACCTGAATGAGGCTAAGCATGGTTTGGCTCTATGGGAAGCTAAAATGGCTGAGAAAGCTCGGGAGAAGGAGGAAGAAGCTGAGCGGAATGGTGGTGAAGTGACACCCACCAAGAGCGGGAAAAAGGGAGCAAAACGTGAGCATTCGGAGACAACGGAAACTGGGGAACCTCCTTATAAGCGCTTCATCCAATCGCTGCTCGAAGGATCTTTATCCAGCACAACCAATACTTATGTCAGTACGTCTCCATATGCCTTCACCAAGGTCACTGGTCCTTACAGACAGTTTGTGTAGATAAAGGTGCTAACACAAACCAAGCGTCATGTCCTCTAGCATTCGAATGCTCTCTAAGAGGAAAACATACCTTTTATGTTGATCTCTTTAACAACTAAGCTTTATGGACTGTTAAAGAAGTATTTATTTTCCTCAGACGTTTGCAAGATTCAATTCTCTTTGGTGCTTTTGGTCAGGTATAGTAGTACATACAAACCTATTTTTACTGGAAACAAAGTTATTCTTATTTTTGAAATTCAAAATCTTTACATAAAACACTGATTTTGTAGACATTCTTGGTGCTAAATTACATGCTGTTTATTTGACTTTTCAAGCCTTCACACTATGGTTACAGCACTCAACTTGTCGACACTGATCATGCTGTTACACTCACCTAAAATGATGAGCCTCATAGTTATTTAAATCGATGTGAAGCACTTTTTAAAACATGTAAGGAAATTTGGTATCAATTATGTGAGCAGGTTCATGCAACACAACATTTTTATACTGTAAATTGAGCCGTTCTTATGGTGCATTTTTTATTTTCATTTATAGGATTTTTTAAATGAAATGTTTCAAATGTTTGGACGTTATCATCAGACAAACCTGAATTGTGAACATTACGTGCAGTTTTACGTCTGTGGTGCTTAACGCTTATACTGAGTAACATAAAACAGGGTAAGCTCAGTGTTGTCATTCAGAGGGCAGCTGGTGTGCTGCTGGGACTACATATTGTATTGTAAAGTGTAAGATAAACATGTGAGATTTGTACAGTAAATTAATTTTTTTTAATTTTCTGGAATTATGGTTATAGTTTTGTTAACAATGGCCTTTTCATAGCTTTTTTTTCGGGTTTCAGCAGGTTTTTTGTTGTAAGGTGCTACTTATCCTATAGGACACACAATGCCACTGAGAAGGCTTTTAAATAATGTACAGTACAAATTTGTCACATACCTCAGAACTAGTTTGGCAATATGACTAGAATATATCCTATTGTTTTTGTTTTGTTTCTTCAAATAACCTTAGAAGCAAAACGTTCTCTTGCTACTTTCTTAATATAATAGAAAGAAAGATGAAATCAGGGAAATTCTATTCCGATTGCGTAGTCTTTGTCATAAAGCCTGTATCCATTCTTTAGTTTTCACTCGCATCCCAATTAAGGTATTTGATTGAAAATGTTCTTGCAAAATTGAATTGTACCATTTTAGCCAGTACAATTTGAATAAAAATCGATGCACTGAGCTGACAAAGGGAAACTGAGGAGCAAATACGTATATTATTCTTAAGTAGCTGTTTTGTGTCTGTGAATAACAAAATTAATTTATGACCACTGATTAAGTGTATATTTTCTCCCCCTTATATTTGAGTGAACAATGTGACGTGTAGCAAAACAATGTTTAACTATAGTATCACTTCACCCATTTGTCAATTCGTTCTCTTAGAGCACTTCATTTATTTGAATTTTCAGCCTAATATGTAATAATGAATGACTAAAAGTTTTATTTAAACATATTGTAAATGTTGATAAAATAAATTATGTCACAATGTATATACCAAGGATTTGTATTGCAGGAAAACAACAAACTTTGTTGGTAATATAGGTTGTGTTTGTTAGGTAAAAGATTAATCCACTACTACTATAAGCAAGCATCATGATCCCAATTTATCCATAAGGTTTGTGTATAATAATAATGATGTTTACATTTTTAGTACCCTGTCAATCAGTAGTGGTTATTAGTTTTTCTTAAATGTTTCAGTTGTGTTCTTCAAATCTACATTGATGTAATGTTGAATGATATTGTACAGGACCCAGCGACAGTAGCAGGATGGGGATAAAGAGTCAGAGCGGGTAAAAAGCCATACTTGAAAATGCTTCAGTGTGTTTGAATGATTCAGCATTACTTGAATGACTTTCGAGGCTTAAGCTAGTAGTTAATACAATTGATACAGGCTTTGTGCAGTTAGACACTAAAAGGTATACAAAGTGCAACATTATGCCTCATTTTATTAGGCTTGGTTTGCTCCCCTGATGATTGGTATGCTACAAAAAAGTTAAAGATGGGTATATATACTGTAAGTATTGTAATGTACTGAATGCAGTTTATTTGAAAGCTGTTTATTATATCATTCCTGATATTGCTGAGATGTGGGTGTTTTTTTTAATAAAATGTATATTTATTTGAACCTGTCTGTGTAATCCCTCATTTGTCCAGGAGTGTTTCATTGTAGGAAAAGATTCAAGTCTGAGAACTTAGGTTTATATCCAACTCTGTGAAAGCCCCGCTCACAGGGCGGTGGGCAGGGCGGTGGGCAGGGCGGTGGGCAGGGCGGTGGGCAGGGCGGTGGGCAGGGCGGTGGGCAGGGTGTGAAAGCCCTGCAACCTGAGTTCTCAGACTTGTTTCACAGATTGAGAATGACTCTTGGATGAGAGTCGAAACGTTTCGTTTTTCTAAAACAGAGTCCAGATGACTACAACTGAATCTTTTTCTACAATTTATCTGAACCTCGTGTCTTGTCACTATCTCACTAACACATGAATACCACCTTTATTTAAATGAGTGACTACAATTTAACTTAAGATTTCTTTTTTATTCTGCCCCAAATAAAAAACAGAATAAAAACATTTTAGTACACAAAGTCAGGCAGGTAAAAATAAAGCATAGTAATACATAATTGAGTTTACAATTGAGTAAATTTGCTGTTCAGAAACACAACAGTTAAAAAAATTCAATATTTTTAACTTATGTGCTCAGTGATTATATCGAAACTGTGTAGTAAAATGGCACTTCACAGAGCTGTCTCTTACCAACGGACGTAGCTCTAATTAATTCCTGGTACCTATGATGACAGTTGATAGGGTTGGTTGCATTTACTCTTGGTCCTCTAGACAAAATGCCACTTGTCCACTGCACAGAAAAATCAATATCAAAATAATGGTTACATACTGTTCAGTACATAAAAAGTTCCTCCTTCCAATAACAACTGCACCCTTTCTAAAACGTATTGGATTCTCTAGTTTGTGTTTCCACCATCCCTATATCTGGAAGCCTAATCCAGCAAGAGCTCCTGTGTTTATAAAAGCCACAAACCTTCCCCCCATTTTTTTTGTGTCTTTTTATGTTGTTGTTGTTGCTGCTTCATTTCACTCTTTTAAGGGGAGTCACAATTAATGGAGAGCAATGTATTAAAATAACTTACCATCTGGAGACACAGGAAGCTCACTACCAAATGCAGGTGCCTGTGATCGCACAAATCAAAGCTGGTCAAGTTGTTACGAGTTAGTAGGTGTATGCAATAATTGGGAAAAAAATATTTTAAATTACCGACTGGACCACAGCATTTGCTTTTTCATCACTGCATTTAAAAGGACTGTCACAGCAGGACACATTTTTGCTACAACATGGATAAAAGGTTACTTAACTTCAAAATCTACAACAACACAGGGTTCACCTTGAGCCGACCCCCCATATAACCAACCATTCAATGTCCCCAGCAGCTGTTTGCTTGTGCACTAGTGCCTTCCAGTGCTCATGGGTGGACTTGATGATCTCAACTGCAAAGTCCTAGAAATTGCAATAGTACAATTATTACAAAGCAGCATTTCAGATTATGTATATTTTTCAACCAGGTCATGTTCCATTTTATACTATTCTTATAACATTCTACTACCTTATCTTTAAACTGTTCACCAAATCCAAACTTGTTCTCAGGCTTTCCATCTGGAACCTTATATTTCTTAAACCATTCAACTGTAGCTTCCAAGTGACCTGGCCGGCTTTTGCGAACATCCTCAATGGCTGCGGAAACAAAAAGGAAAGCAAGATTTGTAACATTGTTGTAACAATTATTTTCCACCTAAATTTCAGGCTAATAGGTTAGTAGCTTTTGCCACAATTTAATACTTGAGGTAATCATATTTGACCAATGTTTTACCCACTGTTGAGGTTTTGAGCATCTGGGTCTTCTGCGTTGATAGCAATCACCTTCCAGTCTGTTTCACCTTCATCTATCATGGCCAAGATCCCCAATACTTTCACTTGAATGACTTGACCTGGACGGCACACCTAAAGAAAAAACAAAAACGTCAATCAACATGTCACAGCATCAAATATGAAACAGATACTTCAATGAAAAAAACCGTTGCGTTTTTGTGTGTAAATACTCAAAATGAATGATATATTACCTGAGAGCCAATGTCACAAACATCAATAGGGTCATTGTCACCACAACACTCTGTATTTTTGTCAGTGTGCTTTGGATCCTCCCACGTCTTGCACAAAAATGAGAGTAATCAAATGAACAAAAATAAAATGTATATACAATAATAAGGTTTGCAACTGTCCTCACCTGTGGGAGAGCTCCATAGTTCCAAATATAACCTTTATGAGGAAAGATGTTTGCCACGTATCTGAGCTTTCCTTTCTTTACATCCTGTTTGATTGGATTCAGAGATTCCTTTGTTGCAATCTGAAAAACAAATAAACATTCAAATAAGATTTTTTTGAATAGTTAGTGTAGATAATTAATTACAAAAAACAATATCAATGAACAAAGACAGTGAAACGGTTCTTTACCTCCATTTTGGCATTTGACCATCGAGGTACTTCCACAACCATGTTATAAAGCACCTAAAGACAGAGAGGTCAATGTCCTATCTCACAAGAATATACTGACAGCTCAGCTAAATTCAGAGGAGTTGGCCTTAGGGTTGCAAAGGGGAGAAAAAAATGGTCAAAAGGCTTATTAAAAAGGCTTTTTAATTTCTTTCTATCCCTCCATCTATCTATACAGTACATGCATATATTCTGGGAAACCCAAGTTGGCATACCTCAGAGTCACTCTTCTTTGTCTTCTTTGCTGGTACATCATTACCCTGCAAGGAAGGGAGAAACTATATATTTTCAGAGGAAATCAGAGGAAACAATTGTATATAATGTTCTCAAGTTTACCAATTCTTTTTCTGCAATAAGTGGGATGTCATGGAATGGAGAAATGTACTTCCCCTCTGAAGTTTCTACAAAAAACAAAAGCAGCAATATATTTATGGCCACACAGCCAATATGACCTCTTCCATTTCTGAGGGGTAATTTCACTCATTACTTTAAAACACAATTAAACGGATGCATTAAACAGTTATTTTGACAGTTTCTTTACCTCAGTTGCCTCAGAAATGAAACATACCTTGACCTTGTTGCTTGTTTAAGACATTTGGCGTATTAAATGTTGTGCACTAAATGTTGTGAACTTGAATTAAACCTATACAATTGCAATTTTCCATAATATTTTATTGTTAGCAGCCCTTAACATGAGCAGTCATTCTTTTCCCTCAGAGGAAGACTACTACATCCACAGTACATGTCAAATGTTACTGGCAGCATCCTGCAAACAGAAGCACTTGCTTTGAATGGCTTGTACAGTGCTCGCAGCGCTGTCCACAGTATTCTGTGTTCAAGGTCACGTTGCTGTTTTAGCTTGACATAGACAAGCCTTACATCCATAACACAAATGCAGAGATCAGAGAAGCCCGTTTCATAATGACAACTTACTAAAGTAAATCCGGTAGTCGGGTGCATTGGGGCACCCTCTTTCCTCTGTGAGATAATGCATGCTTTTTCGTAAATACAGTCGGTGTGCGGCAGCTGCTCGTGTGGCCTGTTTGTGGCTAGAAGGTGGAAATGTACCGAAATGTTTCAGAACACAGCCAACCGGGCAGCGCGGCAGCAGCGGTCTCATTATAGGCACTTTCTCCGAGCTGTTTGTTCCTGCTTCCTGTTCGTCACCGCACCACGCGCGTTCTGGGAGCGCGGAGAGAGCGCGTGGAGCCGAATGAGAGGCATCGACTTCCGCCACGAGCCTTCACAATAAGCTCCCGCGATACTTCGTCATATCCATATGGTTCAGATTTATTCAGTCACGTTGGTACATGTTCTGAAACGTGTCATACATCGGGCACATTGGCTGATGGAAAAGCGCGAGTCTTAACTTTCCGTTCCATTCATTCTGTAAAGCTTCTCAACGTGTGGGGCGCGACCGTTTGGGGGGGGGGGGGGGGGGGGGGGGGGGGGGGGGGTCCAAAGAGAGAAGTTTATTTCATGTTAGTGTGATGGACGTGTTTTCAGCCAGCGTCATCACGGGGTTAATCAGGGACTACAGATGGAAATGAGCTAATTAGCCACAATCGTCTTGTTTTTTACGAGCTTAATGTTTCTGTAAACTGTCACTTCAAATAAAGACTAAACTAGACTAAACTAATCTCCACACACAGAGAGCAGTGGAGGAGTGGAGCAGCAGCATGCCCTGGTCTCACACGGGTTTAGGATGAGCCATGGCTTTGGCCACTGTCTGTACCATGCGATCTGTCCCCCTTCGCGCCCCTCTGCTGCTCCGGGCTTCTATTCTGTCCCCCTGGGCCCGTCTCCTCCCTTTCCGAGTCTAACTAACTCACCAAACTGACCGCTCATTTGGTGGTATAAAGCCTGTCATATATGAACATGTGTGTGCATTTATATCAGCAACTTTGCTCCCTGCATGTGGAACAAAACACAGAGATTTTTCAATTAAATCATTTTATGGCTTTTAATGATTTTAAAGCACTGGTTTGAGACTACCCGCAGTGCTGGTGCACTTGTTTTATTTAATTTTATCTCCATAGTGTATGTGCAAGTATGTTTTTATATAATAGTTAATCTTATTTAATGTTTTATTGGCGTTTTATTTGGATATCCTGTTTTGTTTGTTTGTTTGTTTGTTTAATCTGTGTTGTGTTTTAACAGGGTAGCCATGAAAAAGATTCTCATTGATCTTTCCCAGTATAAATAAATAAAATGAATGAATGAATATTTCCCCTTTACGCTTTGATCCCATGTGTTTTAGTGGTAAATGTGAAGCATGAGTGCATCAGTACGAGTCCCCATCGCGCAGAGAGCACTCTGTGTGTGACGCGGACCCGCAGGCCGCAGCGTTAGAAGTAATCTAGTGTGACTCAGAAGTAACGTGAGTGCTTCTTCTCGTTTTGGTTGCCTTAGCGGCGATTTCATGAAAAGGGCCTATATGCCACTTCCTGCTTCAACATGGAGGGTGTAATTGTAATCTGTAATTGTTTAAAACGCTGATTATTGTGTTTTAGATACTGCAGTGTTTTGTAGTTTTGATATGAACGTGAAGGCTTGAAAATGGAATGGGAATCGAGCATTTTTGCCCGAGATAGAGACATTTGTGTTAAAGCAATTGCCAAAAAAGCAACAGCCAAAATCAAACAAGGAGCTGAGTGGTGAGCGGTGCACAGGATCCAGTACATCTCAAACAAATGCCGTAGGAAATTGTATAAAGTGTACAACAATTCGGTAATTTGTACTAATAAAGGGTAGGCAAGCTGCACCAACTCATTATATTCTTCTTGCTCGACTGTTCAGAACAGAAGTGATACTAATAAGCCATTGTTTCCATACTTGTAGGCTAAGTGAAAAAAATAAACAATCTATTAAAAGTTCTATTATAGTTCTACTATCTTTAGTTCCATGCAACTTTTTAGCCATAGGTAATTTTTAGTGTGTCCTATGGTTATAATCTCCACACAAATATCATAAGCCAGATCAAAGTCCATATGAATCCATTGTGCCATGAACAAACACTCACCTGTTTGTCCCCTTTGTGTAGGTTGACTATCTGCTCATACAAATGACACATGCGGCTATCAGCAAAGCCATAAAAAGGTGGTTTATTAAAAGCACTCTAGTTTTTACTTTGGTTGCCCGAAAGCTTTGATTTCACTTTGAATCAATTTTCTAGGAGTGGAATTCAAACGAAAAATGGTTTACCAATATTTGATGTGGTTTCTTATCTTAAGGGATATGTTTATTTCATTCTTTGGTCTATTGTCAAGTCAATAATTTATGTGACATGTTCAGTTGACTTTAGACTTAACATACACTCACACATGAATCTATCAACGATCTTTTCTTCTATTGGCTGCCACTTTACTAATTATTGCGAAGAACAAAAATAACTGTTATTTTATTGTTAATGAACAACAATATGTCTGTTGTCGGGCAAGGTTTTTTTCAAACTGGAACAATGACAATCTACGCAGAGAGGACAAAGAAGGTGTGCACATATTCTACAGATGAGCACAATTTACAATTCATTCATTACCAGATCTACTTATATCATATTAGCCCTTTAATGTGAGTGCAGACAGAAGTCATGTCAAGTATGCAACGGCAATTGTAATGTTGCCACTAGAGGCCACCAAAATAATGCATTAGATCGATCTATGTGTGTAGTATAAACAATGACATTATGGAAACAAGTTTCTTTAGTAACAGTGTAAACTCCTCCCGTCTTCCCGTTTCTTTGCAGAATTACATTTTAGGCATAGGAAAATACTATACTCTACAATACTTTACTCTACTATACTACACTTCTTAAATATTCAAAGACAATTCATTATCTAATCCCAAATTTTGGTTACCCTCGTTGCAATATAGTGGATAATAAGGCGATGTAACTCAATGTGCTAATTGCCTTTGCTGGCACTTGTACCACACCGTCCCTGTCAGCCTCTAAAGCACTGGTCCAGAGGGAATGTCCCTGTGAGGAGGCATGTCCACACCTCCTCTTTGACAGGTATAGACAGAGAGGCGGAGCTACCTGCACAGACACCTGTTGCACTTCCCACACTCCTTTGACTGAACTTGACTGGTTCAGGGCAGAGGAGGCTTCATCATGGAGCCCAAGGAGAAAGAGGCCTCTGGCTGTGAAAAAGAGAAAGAAAAAGACAGAACAATCAAAAGGAGGAACCGTCCGGTGTTTTTGCGTTACCTGGAGAGGAGAAAGACAGACACTATTGTAGCTGATGACAAAGGGGACATCAACCTGGGGACGCTGGTCAGGAGGAGTCAATCAGACAAGACGGAATACAGCGCAAAACTTAAAGGTAATGGTCTCTTTGGGGAATAAAACTATGGCAACAACCAAACATACACATAGTATTGACAGTGTTCATAGCAAATGTATGCACTGCAAACGTATGCACTGTACAGAAGCTAGAGTCCCAGGCAATGGCATCCATATACAAAACGTGGTAAAAGAGCTTGTGCTACCAAGCACCTGCTATGTTACTACGCATTGAGGAGAAGATACTCCCACAGGGATAAAGCCACATATGCAAACTGTGCTCCAAACTCAGGCTAAGAGGAGTGGCTGAGGCCAGGCTCATACACAAGACAGCCATCAGTAAAGACACGGCGCAACTTTGAATACTCAATATTGTACGAAAAAATTTAAAATAGAAAATAAAAAATTTAAACACCTAGACCTAAAGTATCAGATACACATGTCATTAAAACGTAGTGAACATGATTATATTTAAGCATTTATGAAACATTTTTCCTATTTGCCAGTTTGACAATTTTTGTGACATTTAAAATGTTACTTCCTGGTTGGACATGAGCAGCAGATATAGGTAGAGGTAATTCCACAACTGTTTCCTAGCAACGGTATGGTAAACAGAAGCAAAAATCTTTTTTTTTTTTTAATTATTGTTTAAATTGTGAGAACAATGTGTCCGTCTCTGCATTTTCAAAGGAATGTCGCTGTTTTAGAACTCAGCTCTACTTCCTGTACATATTTGAAAACTTTTTTCTTTTACTTTTACTTTTTTTTTTTACTAACTGCAGCTTGACTGAGCTAAAACTATGATAAATATTTACCAAAGGGACTATCCCGCCAAACAAAGTAATAAATGTGTCATATGCACTTTAATGAGTTCCCAGTTACCTCATCACATATATTTGCTGACACTGTCATATCTAGACATACATTTAACCTTGTGTGATTGAAACTGGAATCACCTGTCCTTAGAGAGCACTCAACGATGAGGAATGCTACCCTTCAGGCAAAATTACGCTAATCACTCAAGAACAATGCACAAAAGACAGAAGTATGAAGAATTTCCTGTGCCACTTGCTTTCCTTTTCCATTGGCCTTGACTTCAGGAAAATGACACATAGTTTATAAGTCTCGTCACTTCTAACTTACACTGATGCAATCTCCCAAATAAATGCCCTTTATCAGCACCCAATTGTTTACTTGCAATAAAGACCCTGTTCACCGCTTTACACGTTTTGTTTTCTTCAACAACCTGCATCATAGTTGTCAAAAACACAGAGATGTTTTGAGTAAACCAATCTCCCGCCCTGTTTGACTCCAGCCCCGACAAACACTATTACATATTTACAGGGGTATTACCATTGCAAATATTGACACAGTGATGACTTCATTCCCGAGAGGAAGCATGTGATGTGCTGCTGTTTTCTAGAGCTCATCTGCTTGTCAAACAGGTTGTTCAAGCTATGCGCGCTGCCATGGCAACCTTACATAATGCGTCACTATAATGTACATATTTGTTTTATTGGCGTTTTAATTCAAATTGACTTATATCTTAATTTGAAAAAAACAACATATCACTTTTACTGTTGTGTATTCAGAATCTGGGTGATAGTTACAGAGCGCATTGTGCATTTTGCTGTCTTACACACCAGCGTGTCATTCTGCCTCCATGGTGACATGTGATACTACGCTGTGCCTTGTATTGTGTTCGGGGGCCGTCTGTTGGATCCTTTACAATACGCTGAAAAGTGAAAAGCCCTGTATCTACTTTCATGGGAACTTGTGTGCTGCCAACCAGGCTCTACTAAATCTTAAGTCTTATGTTGAATTGAAAGATATCATGCGTTGCTCTATTCAACACTAGCTGATGAATAAACAAACATCTATTACAGCATAATAACTGTGCATTCGCGTTTGACATCATTATTCTTCTCATTTTTCTTGAGCAAAGAGTGGGGCTTGTGGTCCTTGAAGGGTAAAGTCTTAGCCTACATTGACAAATGATTGTGGTCAGCCTGGTTGAGTAGAAAATCTGTTTTTACGGTATTAACATGAAAATTGTGGTTTGCTTAACGCATAAAGCTTCTATAGATTGTGCTGCAACGCCCTAGTCTGTTAAATGTCAAGCAAGTGTAGTAACTTATTATCATTTTTAGAGCATCTGATTAAAATGTGAGCTTTGGTGAAAACTGGAAAATAAATAACAGGCCGTTTGGAATAAAAAGCCCTAACTTGATATCCCAGTGCGGGCGTTTTTCTCACGGGTGGAGGCTGTCGCAGATTCCGGGGTCTATTCACATTGTAAACCCGCATTGACACTTGACACTGTTGAAAAGTGAACGTGATCCTCGTTCATATCGCTGCTGTCTAAACACAACCGACATTGTAGTTGGTCAAATCTGCTGAAGCTGCAGTGTCTTTTAAACAAAGACGACAGAGGGAAAGGAAGGAATCAATCAAAAATGTTTTAAGGTATCTTCTTGCCACAGTTTGTAATTACACTTACACTTGTTATAAGCTTTACGTTTAACAAAAGACTGGATTTTGGTTTTCTGGTGAGCCTTGTAAGCAATTTTTTTGTGTTTGTTTACATAGAGGTTAACGTTTAACAGGGTTTCAGAACCCTTTTCATTTATATGGACCATCGACATTATCAAAGTTTGCTGCTTAGGGATTTTAAGAAGGTTTCATATTGATTGAGGACTTCGGACAAGAATGTACCTGTCACCATTTTGCATTGACTAAAACTGTGAGTGTGGTACAGTACTGTAAATATCTATATATATATGATCTAATCCAAATCTGTTGGCTTCTGAATTGTGCTTCGCCTTGGCAATAAATGAGCAAACGTTTGTAAATGAAAAGAAATAACCAGTGTATTGAGTTATAGTATAGTATAGTAATTGTTTTAGTCCAAAGATAAAGTGTGTGTGGTTTTAATAGAGTATGAGGGAGTATTATTATAGAACATTTGTAAGCTGAATGTTTAAAAAATTGTGCCAGTTGAGCATTCTTATCTGTCCAAAACTTTTAATTCAAGGTATTAAGGGTCTGGAAATGAGTAATATATTTAAGATATGTTTGGTCTTCATTATTACTTTAAAAAATGACTTGCTTGTGTGAAAAATTAGAAGTGTTTGAAGTACAGAATGATTAACTACATACAAACTGTGAACTGAGCGTCTGAGGATATAATCATTAATAGATTTAATGTGCAAGACAGGATGTTTCACAGTGTGGCTCAGTTTTATATTGCCTTGTTGTTACCCATGAGTGAAGTGTGAGTGCATACATCACTTTGGTGAATAGGCGTGCACGTCCTCTCTGCTTTCTAACCTAAATCCACTCCCTGCAGATGGAATGCCTGAGTGCAGAGCAGCATTACATCACCTCCGCCATTAGTTCCGTAACTTGACACAGGGCTGCAGCGCTCCGTCACCTCCCTCCATCACTTTCTCTGTGAAACAGGAAGTAAATCTTGCTGTGGAGAAGATTAGGCCATGGATTAGGCAGTGGCATGCTTTACAAGCAGCAGTGGCTGTTGAGATATCAAGCAGATGTGTTACTTATGATACAGTCAGCATACAGAGTCAGACTGTAACCACATTTTGTGAATAATATTTAATTTCATTTTATTTTCAAAAATACATTACTCAAGCCTCAGAAGGCTTGCTCTACAAGAAAGTACAGATAACAATAACATCCACATCAATAGCCCAAAGCCACACATACCGCCATGACCCACACACGCTCAGTATTACAAATGGATTGGTGCAAATGTAGGAATTCTGCCAAATGATATGTCAGAAATACGATAATGTCACAAAGTGTGATGATTTTATCTGAAGAGAGGGCAGAGAAAGAATGTGTAACACCAATAGCAAGTCTTGTCGTTCTAACACAGAGAAGCTGACCCCGTTCGACCTGTCCACACCCACCTCTCCGGCACTTGACCCTGAGGAGGTGCGGTCGAGGAAGATGAGGCGCAGGTCAAAGGTCATCCAGGAGCTGGTGCAGACTGAGAAGGACTTCCTGACAGACCTGGAGCTGTGCATCAGGGAGGTGGTCCAGCCGCTGAGGAACATGCAGGTATTGAGCATATGACTCAAATACATTATGTGGATCCTCAGTTTATCTCTCACATTTCCAGAGATATGGCCAGGCACTACTATTTTATGACAAGATCCCTGTGTTTGAGCAGGTTCTAGATGTGGACCGCCTCTTCACTAACATTGAGACAGTGTGCGAGGTTTCAGCAGCTTTGCACCATAGACTGCAGGAAGCAATGGCCGACCCTGATCCAGAAGCAGTCATCATTGGTACGTCCCTCTATAATCTACACGATTCAATTAATTACTTTTGTCTTAATACTGTTTTGATATTTCAGGAGAGGTATTCATCCAGGCCAAGGCAGCTATAGAGGATGTGTACAAGATTTACTGCTACCATCATGATGACGCTAACATGGCTCTGAAAGCTTATGAGAAAGAGGAAGAAGTAAAGAAACACCTGACTGCATGTGTGTTAGCACTGAAGTAAGGGTCAGCTACTTCTGCTTTTTTAAACACCCATTGTGCTATAAAATGATTGTTTCTTTATTGTTATTTTCTTTCAGGAAAATCTATGAAAGAGAGTGAGTATCCAAAAATAAATAGCGCAAACATTTTGGTGTCATAGATTGAATTAAATGCTTCAAACTTACATATTTCCAGAGGTAAACCCAACTTGTTAGACATGGGGTCGCTTCTTATCAAGCCAGTACAGAGGATTATGAAGTACCCATTGCTTCTTGGGGAGCTTTGGCAGACCACGCCGGAAAACCACCCAGACCATCAGCCGGTGCAAGAGGCCTTCACAGCTGCCAAAATAATAAACATTAACATCAACGAATTCAGGAGACGCAAGGACATTGGTAAGACTGACGGATGAGTTTCATGTTTTTGATCATTATTTTCTCTGGTCTTTTGATAGCTCTAGAATTTCTGCTTCTCCATTCAAAAACACAGAATATTTTGGTCCTAACTTTTCATCATTCTTAAACCCACTGATAACAAACCATTTCAATTTGACTTCTCCGATTGTGTCTCTTAAGTGTCAAAATCAAGCTGTGCCTCGCTGTCTTGTGTTTTTTTTTTCTTTCAGTCACAATACTCTTATTTTTGTTGTTTTCATTCAGTTATGAAATATAAACGGGTGGATGATGAAGGCACATTGAGGGGCAAGTTGCACAAATTCAACATCCACTCTATACGGAAGAAAGGGGACAGGTTTGCCGGCTATCTCAAGATTCTCACAGGAGTTGAGCCCCAGGTATAAAAATCAAGGAAGACTAATTTAATACAAGTAATCAAGGCAAATCTATTCTACAGTCTCAGCATAAAAAAGAAGAAAAGAAAAAAACAACATTATTGTCTTATTGTAGGTAAGAGATGAAGTCTTTGACCGAGAAGAGAAGCTGTTCAGGAGTCTGGAGAAAGCCGTCAGACAAACGGTCAAGAACGTCCAGTGTTATGTGCAAGAAACCCAGGTTTGTAAAAAAAAAATAAAAAATAAGAAAATCTTTGAAAATGTGAACAACTATAAACATATTTTAAGTTTAGTCTATTCTTCTGATTTATGTCTACAGGAAATGATATCTGTGGCTGTCCAGAATGCCCACGACATGGAAAATATTATCAAAGAGTTCAACAAAAACGACAAAAATGGCCTATATCATCACAACGGAAATGATCCATATAAGCACTTTGTAAGTCTCTTAAGTCTCTGTAAGTTACCGTGACCTTCAAAATGGCATGATCACTTTACATAGCTATTTTCCAGCCAGTACAATAAAGTCATTGTGTGTCTATAAACCTGATCTTAGCGCTGCTGCTCACTTCACCTGCTCACAAAATTGCGTTTGTTTGCCATCTGTGATTCTGGATAACAGTAGCTGATTGTTGTCCCACCAACTCACTGTCTTTTGAGTCAAAGTTGAACTCCAATGACCAACGAAAGTGCAGCCACAAATGAAAAAAAGAAAGATTTTTTTTAGTAAAGTAGCGTTCTACATTTTGCAGAGTCAACCTTCAGACTTTAATATTTAACTAAAATAACACTTCTGTTTGCATGCACTTTGTAACTTTTGCTTGGGATTGTGTTGTTAAATCTCATAGGACATTTTAATATAACGTTAAGATGCTAAACACTAAACTTAGCGTTCATTCTGACTGTATTGTGACAAATGTATTTACCAGCAGCTTATCGGGTTGTTCCACGGCTCTTTTGTTTACTCTTTACATCTTTGTGGTGGATTTTGCCAAGGGCCTTCATGTTTTTGAAATAAATATCCAAGCTAATGATCCACAAACATTGAACCTATTTGTTAAGGAGTGGCTCCACCTGCAACATTAGTCTTATGGCGGAAATCCCTTCAACTGACAACAATTACATCTTTGGGTTGACACTTTCTGAAGCTATTGTCATAAAATCATTTCACCTTTGTTTATTTGTGCTGACCAAGAGGATGTTGAACTTTGTGGCAGTTTTTGTTTCATCCAGGAACCTGGTCAACAAATCTGCAAAAACAGCAAATTCTATAGATTTTAAACTATTTCTAGAATCTAGTAATGTCACGTGAACATAAACTAGGATATTTGTTAAAATGTTTGCTGAGTGACTCTCTCATGATTTAAAAAAAACAACAATAACAATATAAATAAAGCAATTCTGATGTTGACAACGACTTACTGTTTTCTTCCTGCAGAAAGACAACATGGAGAAGCTGGTGCTTGCTCCACTGTCCTCACTGCAGGGCATGTTCACAGCTCCACAGAAGCTCATTCAGAAGAGGTATGACAAGCTCCTGGACTACTGCAGCCGCCTGGAGCGCTCGTCCTCCCTGACAGCACCCTCATCTTCAGCCTCAAACTCCCCCTCCAGTCCATCCACGGTGCCAGATGACCAGGGCCCCGCCAGGAGAGACTACGAGGCCCTCAATGCCATGCTGGTGGAGGAACTGCAGAGGTTCAATATGGCCGCTCACACCATCCTCACCAACTGTGTGGTTTATTTAGTGGCCCTCTTGAAACAGCTTATGGGGAAACTTTTACTTCCTGCTCCATCGTTACATCAACTACCAGTGAGCACATTTAATATACCCAACATGTGTTTTTTTAATTACATACTGTAAATAACAATACAAATTGTTATTACATATATCCAGGCGCCTTTATCCAACATGGCAGAAGTTCAAAACAGCATCATGGAGGAGCTGAGCAATTTATGTTTTGTGAAGGACAACGCACAGAAACTAATGGAGCGCAAAGTCAGCTTTGAGAGACAACGAGACAAGAAAACCATGGTAATGGAGACAAAACAGAAATAAGTCCAGTCTAGAAGCAGATGATTTAAATCTAGTGGGCTACATCATTGTTAGAAACTGCTGATGTTTGTTAGGACTTGGGTTCAGATCACAATGTTGCCAAAAAAGCAAAGGGCAGTACACTATATGGTATCCTCGTAAGTTTGTGGTAACTAGCTAAATAATACGCACCTAGAGTAGGTGCGCGTGTGTGTCTGCAGGTATATAGATGTGAGAATGTATTTTATCACCTTTCACCTGTGCAGATGAGCTGTACGTGCGAATGAGCAGCTTCAAACTTATGCCGACACACTTGAACAGCTTTTCTGACTCACTGTTGTGCTGTGTCGAGCAGATGCCCGAGGTGCAGCATCAGACGGAAGAGCAGCGCACCTGGCTGTTGGCAGAGTACCCCCTGGAGCGCATCTACCAGCTGAAGAGGAAGTGCAATGGCTGCCAAGAGCAGGACCTTAGTCTGCTGGAGGGGGAACTGGTGGCCCTGCTGGAGGACTCGGACCCGTTCGGCAGCAGCAGTCGTTGGCTCGTGCACTCTGGAGGTAAGTGTGTGCTTGTGAGTATGTACACCCTGGAGTCCAAAGTGTCAACTATTAATACAGCTCAGGTGGTTATCAGGAGGGGACTTCATTCTCACCACGGTCACCGTTTGTAATTCAAAAATAAATAAATGTATATAAACTATTGCACAACCTTGTATCTTTATCCACCACCTGTACTGTACTACATATCATATTACTTGTTATTCTAGAAATTGTTCAGTTTATGTAATTGCTATTGTGTGCCTGTTTTGTAGTGATGCAACAATATGGATTTGTGTGATTTGAATTGCAAAATTTAACTAATCACAAATGAGACTATATAACTTTAACCCCTTACGCGTGGGACGTTGGACTTTTTCTTTATTTATTCCATTTTGTACACCATCTTAGAAAATAAATCTCTGAAGCTTTACATAAAATAAAGCTTTCTCTCCCTCTTATTTCCAGTCAAATCAGTCATTCTGGGAAGCATCAGGGTCAGTTTGTACCCTAAAATAAAATGAAAAATGAATAGGACTTTTATATGGATTTTGCCTGGACATTTTTGCTTAATTACAACTCCCTA
Organism: Chaenogobius annularis; assembly: GCA_015082035.1. NCBI lineage: Eukaryota > Metazoa > Chordata > Actinopteri > Gobiiformes > Gobiidae > Chaenogobius > Chaenogobius annularis. The sequence goes on from BJKM01000034.1 coordinate 1,723,226, forward strand.
AAACAAATTTTTTATTGAATTTGCCTTCAGCTTTTAAAAGAGAATTGTCAAAATCCAACAGATGCTCATTTTAGTGTCAATCAGTCCTCACCTCCAGACACCAGCTTTACTCATTCATATATTTAAAAATCTGAATATCTCTGTGCAGAGCTTGTTTCTACTTATAATTCGAGTAAAACAGAAATCAGAGTACACAACTACAGAGTCTCAGCTTCACAAAGGCTCCAGCCAATAGTTTGTGCTCCAGAGGGTCCAGGAACAGCTTCACTTTTAAATGGGGCTCATTTTGTCAGGCGTTTTTGGAAACATAGGCCCCCAGCATAAGCGGTTAACTTAATGCATGTATCGAAATGTAAACTAATGCAATTGGACCAATCAATGGCTTGTCAGGGCATTCTCGAGGAAAACGTCCCCCCCTCACAGTACTGCAACCTTGTCCACAGTCATAAAAAGGCATTTATCATATATTTTGTATTTAAGTAGCCACGGAGCACAGTGGCACGTTGGTAAAGCAGGCAGATATGGATGAAGTGCAATAATTGCTAAAATGGAATGGTAAAAAGGGGTAAAAAAGTGCTTGCTTCTTTTTAAGATATTATTACATTAAGTATGTTACCAAAAGAACACATTGATATATTCTATTTCTGTTCTGGTTTGTGTCCGTTGTCGTTTACTTAAAGTTTTGTTTCATTGTGTCCCTATTTGTCCATTTTGTGTATTTATTGCCTTTTTTATTGAGCGCAACTGAGCTGTGACCAAGTAAAATCCCTTGGGAACAAGCAAAGTTTAGTGGGACGTGCAGGTCGATGAAGATATCAGCTCAAACTGTGTGCTGCACCAAAAATCTTCTGAGCCTCGTTGCACATTGAAGAGATCTGCATGTATTCCAGAGTGTGTGAAAACCGTGCAAACTTTACTGCGCGTCATGAGCGTCAGCGTAGCCGCCTCGTTCCCAGTGGCTGCTGTCATGTTGCGCTGCCTCCTCTAGAGATGGTTGCCTCACGACAGGGTGAGCACTGAAGCGGCTCCATCTCCTCTCCACATCTCAGCGCAGCAGCCGAGATCCCAACACCTTGTTTGGAACCAACAGTTGCTTGGAGTACAAAGCATCTCCTCTGGGTATTCATAACAAGGACAGAGAGAGACGCAGCCGGCACGCGCCATACGCTGCAATAACAAATACTTTCATGAGCGTTGGAAAAAACACTGTGTGCGTTACAGATTCTTCACAGACTTGTCGGTTCCTGTGGGATTAGAGGTATTCCCAGGAAGTTGTTGTTGTCGTCTGTCTGTTTGTATAAGGCACATAAATATCGTCACGCCACATACACATGGAATCCAAGCCATGACCTGTCACCAAAAAATAATGAATATATGCGCTGTGTATTCCAGGGGTGTCCAAACCTTGTCCCAGGGGCATTATGCAGCCCTCAGACCATTTTTTTTGCTGGCCCAAATGACAAAAAACTCGTTGTTATCCTTAGTAACAACCATTCGTGCGTCACATGCCTGAATAATAACCATCTGGTGGCAGTGGCACATTAAAATCTCTGTTAATTGCACTTATCTAAATGGTTCACTGTGTTGAGAACCAGTCAATGACCCTCTTCAAATTGCTCTGATCCAAAATGCGCCCCTCAATGAAAACATGTGTGGACACCTCTCTTTTGATGTCGAACTATGTAGATTTGTGAAAAAATTATATGATTCAGACTGGGGTGTGCTAAAATATCGTTATATCGTGATGCTAAAGGAAAAACCCAAATGAAAAAATTGTGATATATCGTAGAATATCACGAGCAATATATCGATTATCGCATAATCGCATGATCCCTGTGATTCCCATCCCTAATTCAGAATAGTTATTTCACAATTGAAAAACACAAAGTAAATTACATGTAGAAATCAAACAGCAAAGCCACTTTTCTAATCGGGCTTATAAACTAGGCTCACAAAACATGATTAAAAAAAATAGGATGGATCTTTACTTTACCTACAAGTTAATTTTGACAGTATGGAAGTAATTGTTTGAAATAATTGTGATTTTAGTTATGTGGCAAATAATCATGATTATAATTTTTTTGATTAAATAGATTTTAAAATGTCACTTGTAAAAGACAACATACGCACATGAATACAATATCCGGTATTATTACACCTTTAACATCACATTACAATTAGGACTGTAACGATTAATCAATGAACCGACTGATCGTGACCTGATCGTCAACTAGGAAAAATAATCGTAGTCATAATTGATCATCGTAATTGTATCTGGACCATACTGGCTCTAAAACATATACAAAAAATACATTTTATAAGAGACAGCAGCATTATGTCAAAAAAGAATACACAGTTACATATTTTGTATATATTCTCTATCTTCAGAAGACTTCAGTCAGCATATTTCAACATTTATTTGGCACAATAGAATAGAAATGATGGTTTTACAGGTCGACTAGTTGAAAAAAAATGATTGCTGACTGGTTTACTAATAAAATATGTTTACAAATATTACATTATTTGATATATTGTATATATTGTAGCTCAGGGTACAGAAGAAGTATGCAAAATTACCCTCTCACAATAGAGTCATATGTTCAATATTGTGTTATATGGCCAATGCTTTTTACTGTTGAATGTTGTGTATTTTTTGTATGTTATAATTGTAGGTATTGTTGTATGCTCACACTACAGACTCTGTAGTGACTCTCTTCTGTGCTTCTGTGCCTCCTTCAGGTGCTCAGGGCTACATGTACTCCACCTTCCTGAAGCAGTACAACCCAAACCGAGACTCTCAGCGGTCGGGGCAGCTGACCTGGGAACAGCAGCCCACCCAGCAGCAGCCGGTCGTCATGGTGGACGAGGACTTTGACAACATCAGCCTGTTTGTGTCCGGCAGCAGCAGCAGCAGTCTACGCAGCTTCAACCTCAACACCACGGACAGCAGCTCCACTTTGTCCGGCCTGCAGGGCGAGCCGGACAGCCCAGAGGACCAGGGTGTCTCTGTAGACGGGGACGACATCCTTGACGACTCGCAACAGGTAAAAATTTTATTAATTAAAGCCATAAGAACAATAAAAAAGTAGCCATTTGTCTTTACTTTGTTGGACACAAACTTTTCATAGCGAGGCCATACATTTTAATTGCTTTTAATTGTTTTTACGGCTCAGACGCAAGTATTAAATGTAAATGATCTGTACATTTGTGGATTTTGGAAGTATTATAACTTTATATGCTAGGTCAAAGAAAAAAAAACAAAAACAGCAGCAAGTAAACAGAACACTGTTGAATTATGAAGTTCTAAGTGAAATAGGGTCAATTGAAATGATTTACTTTAAGTATCGTTGCCACAGTCAGAGATGGGTAGTACTCAATTGTTGCATTTAATGACTTTCTTTTTGTTTGAAGTAACATTACTCTCACTCTCTACAAGTGACAAAAGCTTTATACTGACAAAATGTTTCCATTTGTTTCTTGTATTTTTGTGTCCTTTTGAAAGTATCAGCTTTAGAACATTTGTTGCCTTTTTTTGTCATTCCAAGTACATTAACTCAGCATTATGAATCTGATGTTTCGTTCAGACTAGAGGAAATACTTTTACAAATACTTTTTTTTGCTCTTGAGTGATTACTTGGAGCACTAAAACTGTTTACGTGAGTAAAAGTATGATAATATTAACCCCTTATGCTTAGGGCCTATTTAAAAAAAAAAAAAACGCCTGAAAAAATGAGCCCGATTTAAAAGTGAAGCTGTTCCTGGACCCTCTGGAGCACAAACTATTGGTGGCGGGAGCCTTTGTGAAGCTGAGACTCTGTAGTTTTGGACTCTGATGTCTGTTTTTACTAATTATAAGTAGAAACAAGCTTGCACAGAGAAAATCAGATTTTAAATCTCGCCGAGATTTTCTTTGGTAAATAATTGAATGAGTAAAACTGGTGTCTGGAGGTGAGGACTGACTGACACTAGTTTTAGCATTTAATGGGTTTTGACATTTATTGGGTTTTGACAACTCTCCTTTAAAAGCTGAAGGTGAATTCACCCCAAAAATTTTTTAGGGACTTGTAATAAAGCAAAAATACTTTTATGTACAGCATTTCAAGCAACTTGAGAGTTTTCTTTTAGAAGATGGCGGACAAAATGGACAAAACTAAAGAAAAAGTCCAACGTCCCACGCGTGGAACGCCCTCCTTTTAAGGGGTTAAGTAAGGTTATTCTTAATTGAGTACAATCTTTTGCTGCTCTAGCGCCTCAGATCGTGGTACTAATAAGTAGTCAACATCACCCCCTAGTGGATGTAAAGGAAAAGACCATGTCGTTTTCTCATCTGCTCATGAGTTGGTTCTTCTGTTTCTATCCTCTTGTATTTTAAACATGACAATGCAGCACCAAACTCCACTTTTCTTGCCACTTCAGAAAGATTAAATGCACAAATTGTTTTTTCCCTCCAGTTTTATGCCGTATATGCATTTCAAGCCCGCTGTGACCAGGAGCTGAGCCTGCAGGAGTACCAGCATGTGCGCATCATCAAGTTCTGTGACCTGGGGGGAAATAAAGAGTGGTGGTTGGCTGAGGCCAACGGACAGAAGGGCTATGTTCCCGCCAACTACCTGGGCAGGATGTCCTACGCTTGAAAAGGCAGAATGTAAAAGACTGGAAAAGTACTGGCTCAACTATGGCCTGATCAACTCCAGCAAACTTCTATTGCACTTACATCCGATCCAACGAAGTCAAAGTACCAAAAGTGTTTTGTTCTCAACAGACAGCTTAATTTAATTACATGTTTGATTCAATGTTTGTAATTTATAAATGAGACAATGAATGTGACTGGAAAAAGGGCACTATCCAGAGCACTTTTTATACTTCAGTGTTGATTAGATAGATTTATTCAAAAAGTAAATTTATTTTATATGTAATGTGATTATGGATGAAGTAAATTCTATATGTGAAGATATTTATATGTGAATTACAATAATGTTTAATGTGAATTATAATTGAAAATTAAATTATCTTCTGTAACATTTTAGTTGATGCCTATTTTTTCTTCATGTCTATCATAAACACACATCATTTGACAATCATATGTAATAACAATATCTTTTTAATGGTGCTGATATAAAGGAACCGACATCCCATGGTTAGCAGTAGTTAGGACAAAATGAGGCACACAGAGTCTGGCAGCACTTAACATAAATTCAAGTATAACGTTCTTTCTCCATGTACACGAGGCAACGACGCACACAGATCTCTGGCACTAAAACCACATTGTTAACACATTTGGTTTGACTAGAACAGTTACTACTCATTTCTTCATTTTCTTCTGCGCCGCTTTCTTCTTTACCAGTTGTAGGCGTTTCATGGCGTTGAGCTGGGACTCCTGGGAGGTGGGCTCTTTGGCCCCCGGCGCTGACTTTGAGCCGTTTCCGTTGTTCCCGTTTCCCCCTCCGTTAGCACCAGACGCCCCGTTACCACCTGTGCTGGCCTGGGATGCTCCTGGAGATCCGGCCCCTGATGGAGCTTTTCCCTGGCTCTCCCCGCTGGACGATCGGTTTATTGGCTGCTTACCCAGAGTCAGAGGTGGAGGGGCTTTAAGCGGAGCCTGGCTTGCGCCGTTTCCATTACCGCTACCGGGGATCTTAGCTCCCCCGAGGCCCGACTTAGCCCCGGCTAGTCCAGACAGCCCGACAGGTTTCTGACCCGGGGGACTGGTTAGGGTTTTGCTGCCGCTTGAGCCTGAAGAACCCAGTTTAGAGCTAGCTGGCAGAGCAGTGCTGGTCTTGGCGCCGAATGCAGCCCAGCCTGTAAGACCACTGCCTGAGGAGGAGGCGCTGCTGCTGGGGGGGTTTACAGAAGTAGCGGATGTCTGCATAAGACAATGACAGTAAATTCATTATTTTAAGTAGAGTACAGTAGACGTTAGAAGTAAATAGTCAACATGTTACATCAGACTTTTTTTTTTTGCACAAGGACCAAACGTTTTCCAGCTGTAAGTATTTTATAGCTCATCCAAGTGGTTATCTAATGAAATGTATTTGTTTTTAGCGATGTACCCGAGTTTACTTTTTCGATCCCCTGAAAAGTATTACTGAACCAACGACCAAGACGTGATGATGATAATCTGGCTCTACGGAAAATATATTTAATTGCTTTTGGTTTTAAAATTTGGTTCGTGTTAAAACAAACCTAGGTGTCATTACTGACCCGTGGTATCTATTTACTTTCAAGCAATTGTTAGATTGTTACATAACATGAGATAGAGAGGGATGTTGCGTTTGCATTTGGCTCCATGCCGCAAAAGAAAGTCTTAGAATGTTTACCTTGGCCAGACGTGCGTTTGCATAAACAAATATGCCTCTACAGCGGAAAAAGCAAGCCATCAAAACAATGTCATGCTAAACGACTGAGACGTTACACCCACTCTTTTCAAAGATGTACAGAGCAGAAGTAGAGGGCGGATGGATACCGACATAACATACCTTGACCTCAGTCCTTTTGAATGCTTGAAATGTGCTCGTTGGGAAAGTGCTTGAAGTGTCTGGTTTGGACTTGAGCTCTGTCTTTTTCACTAGTGTGTCTTTCACAACAGGTGCTGATGAAGCAGAGACTGGAGATGGCTTCTGTGGAGGTTTCTGTGCCTAAAATGAGCAGAAGAGAGTGCATTTCCAATACAGTTTATTTCTATGGCCCATTTTAAGAAGAAAGTAAGTTCCAAAGTGCTGCAGAGAGTGAAATAAAATCTAAACGAGTTAAAATAAATAAATCCATAGAATACAATAATAATAATAATAATAATAATAAAAGCAAATAAAAACTTAGTAATAAATGAACTAAATAGACTAAGTAGGCATAAATAAATAAAACCAATTAAAGACAAAAGTCCATGAGGGGTTTTAAAAAAAATTAAAAAAATTATACATCCAGTAGAGTTGGCTGCTTACCATTCGTTTCATTTGTCTTGTGCATCTGGCGCAGTACCACACGAGTCGTGGGTCGTTCACTTCTTTGTCTGTCACTTGGGGCTTGTGACAGTCTTGGTGGTACAGGTTGTGGCATTCCTGGCACTCCACCAGCTGGTTGCCCAGGGATACAGTCATTTGCCTTGAGAAAAAAAAAGCACATACATATTTAGGGATGAACATATTTCACATATTTTAAGATCTCAGTAACGGACCAAAAAATACCTGCAAACAACACAAGCCAGTCCCATTTCCATGGCGAAATCATCTGCATTTGTTTCATCGTAGTCACTGATATTTGGCACAAGGTCCTTGCTGGTTTGCACAGTGATTGGTGAAGAGCGGTTCTCTTGTTTCTCAAGTCGAGGCTTCTTTGGTGGGTCCACATCTGGCAAGTCAATTCTTATCTAAAGAGCCCCGATTATACACAACACAATAAAAGTAACTAAAGTGCAGACTGAGATTTTTTTTTTTTTTTTTGCATTCGAGTATATGACATTACCTTTTCGGACGACCTCTTCTCTGCCTCTTTTTTGCTCTTCTCTGCACTTAGATTTACTACTTCCACTGCTACTGCTGGAGGATGAAGAACATAGATGAGGATTTAGAATCCTGTTTATTCAGGCTGAGTTTTGAAATAGACACTTTGGAGATTTCTATATCCTGTAAATGTCCAAATGCTGCATTATTACAAAATCAAGACAAGCAAAGATTTGAAATACTTATATAAACACTACTTTCTAAAAATACTTTTTGTGTTGTGCGGTAGTAGGACGTGTCACTTCCTCTTGCTAGGGCCTCATCAAGCAGTGCTTTGAGTTTCTCTGCCGAGTCTTTGCTTTTGGAGTGAAGGTAACCCAGACCCTTCAAGAAAAGAGGGTCCAACTCCAGGGTGACCGGTCCAGCCATAGCGCTAGACTGGAAGGTAACAAAACAACACAATCACAATTCTTCTGTTGACATAATTACTTACTCAATATACATTTTAAAGGTTCTCCTGTTTTCTTATTATAACATATTTTGGTAGTTAGCATCTGTAATACATATCATAGTTTTACTTCCATTAAGTGGCAGTTTGTGAAGAAATTTTGAAAAATAAAAATGACAGATTCCCTCTATATTTTATATGGGCGTCGCATATTGATGACATCACAGAGGACAATTTACACTTAATTGACAGAGAAGAAGCTCTCTCATTCTCTCTCTCTCCTTTTCTCTCTTTCTCCCTCTCTCTTTTTTTTTTTTAATGGTGTAGCATAAAGCACATACTTTGAAGACGTACAACTACAGTAAGTGGCGGTAAATGCATGTGTTCGGCTGCCAACCGCTATTAAAAGTAACAAAAACAACAACACCTATCGGACAGTTTAAACGATCATTCAATAAAATAAAAGGTTTTATATGGTATTAGCGTTTGTTAACTCATAACTATTGCGTAATTTATATGGATTTTGGCAGGTGTTTTCAGTATGGTTGCTAGGTAACAGTTGTGGAATTACCTCTACCTATGTCATATTTGCTGGCCATGTCCAACCAGGAAATATAAATCATAAATGTCTCCAAAATGTTCAAACTGGGGACAAATCATAGATCCATGGGACAAATAGGCAAAATGTTTAGTCAAATTTGACATATAATTGTGTTCAGTACGTTTTAGTGAAATTAGTTGCCTAAACTGTCAAATAGAAACTTAAAGATGAGAACTGGTTTGTTATGTAGAAAAAAAGCTTGAATAAAAACTGGTCTGATTTTGTAGCCTTAAATATATATTTTTAGCTACTTTTTTTTTTTTTTAAACATTACTCTTTTCAAAGTATTTTTAGTAATTTATGTTGATTTTTTTAGTGCATATTATAGTCTCTTCTGTTCTTGTACCGGAATTTCCCCTTCTCTGGGACAAACAAAGCTTCTCTTATCTCGAAAAATAAACTGTGCAGAATGTTGAAATTGAAAATAAACAAACAAATAATAATACTTGCATGCCATTTCCCCCCCCTGACGGTTTACTTATATCCAAGAGAAAGTAGACTGTACTGAACTCAAAATGGTCTGACAAAAGCCCATAAGAAAACAATGGTATCCCAGTAACGTCAGTTGTCCTGAGTGGAGACGCAGAGTTCCCCGGTCACGGCATCGTCTCATTACAAAGTCCGATCTGTTGAAATACATTGTTTTGATAACCACTCACCTTAAAGCTTATATCCTTATCACGATATTCGTCTTCAGGAACGAGACTAACGTTAAAACTCTTCCTACAACAAAATAAGCGGCCACTACCTCCGGCTTTTGCTCATAAGTGCAGATTGTGCAACCATTAAATGTTTCCGGAGTGTACAAGAAGACGGGCTACAAACGGCCTATGTGGAAATAATACTTTTATTTGATTTGGTTATTTTATTTCCCCACTGTATAATTTATTTAGGTATGAAAGAGTCTTCTGCAACATTATGATAACGAATTGCTTTTATTGGTAATAAAATCAAAATAAAATCCTTTTGATAGTTTTATATTCAATTGCAGACAATAGATGGCACTGTGGGGCTACTATGACTGCGTGGAGAAGAAAAGGGGCTATAGGCTCCAGGAAGTTTAAGCAGGCAAAACAACGTGGGTCAAAAAACGTGTGTTTGTTTTTGTATTTTGACTGAATCACCTGTAAGTAACTATATTTTACATTGATTCCTTCTTTGTACATTCATCCTAGGTTTCATCTTTAGCTTTTGGACTGATTCGTCAATGGAAACTGAGTTAAGCCTTATTTTTATTATATTTTAGAACATGAAATCTCAGGAAAAGCCTCCCATTCTGTACCTGGAGGTCTGTCATGAGAATGGAGAGCATCGTCTTCCGTTGCACACGTCTGTTGCCGTCTTCCTCTTGTCATACTGCGAGTGCAAATCCTTTAAGGTTGTCCTGGTGTCCCCTGCCAAGTCGGGCAGCTGTGAGTCCCTAAAAGATCACCTGCCCAAGTTTTTGGAGGTGTCCCATGTCGAGCTAGAGGGCTTGCCTCCGCTGGTGAGGGGCTGTCGTTTGCCCTCTGTCCTGGATGAGACTGGGAGGCTGTGCAGAGCTGGACTGGCTGTGGTACTTCGACACATCATTAACAGGACCCTGGAGGTGGACCCCTCTAGGAACGATGTGCTGGCTCTACTGGGCTTCAAGAAGACCTGCCTGAAAGCTTGTGCTGAGGTTTGTTGGACAGATGATGAGATCTTGTTTTACACAGGTCAATTGGGGAGTTCAGTGGCTGTTGTGGTTCTACACAAAGTTGTGAAAAATATTATAATGCCAGGCCTACAGAAGTAGAGATAAGGTTATGGTTGTTGTAATAATGCATAATGAATGCGCAATGAATGCATAATGAATGCAAAATGAATGCATAATGAATGCGCAATGAATGCGCAATGAATGCGCAGTCTTGTGGGTTGAACCTGGTTAGTACTGGGATGGGAGACCGCTGGGAAAAACAAGTGCCACCCTTTAGTGTATAAATGAGCGTGTCATTGGCACAGGATTGAAATTAGCCCATGACTACAATCTAGTGTGTTTACTGCATTAAATACACTAGATTGTGCTTAATCTAGTGTGGAAATGTGGATGGCTAATTTAAATCCTAATTTCCACTGGATGGAAATTAGCCATCCAATGACACAGGATGGTAAATTTAGCCCATGACTAGAATCTAGTGTGTTTACAGCGAGTATACCCTGTATGTATAAATCTGAGAAATATATAAATTTAAAAAATTTATATATATTGTTCGGGAATTGTCAAAAAGCGTAAAACATGTTATTTTTTAATTGTTTTCTCAGGTTAGCAAGTGGACACGACTTTGCGAACTTGGCATCCCATCTTCTGTTGAGGAACATTTAAAAAATCCTACCGATGTAGAAACTCAGCTCCCTCTCCCCATTCTCACCCTCGAACTACGCCTGTCTGAACGTGTTAAAGTTCATAATGATGACAAAATCAGGAGACAGAAACTCAAGCAACAAAAACAAAATGGAGCAACCAAATTACCTGTTGGGAGTGGGACCATGGGCAACCTTGCACAATCTAAGGACAGACTTGAGCTTGATGCTGCCCTTGCCAAGTTGTCCGTGGATGCTGATCCTGTGTCGGCCACTAGAGAGAGCTCTGAGATCAGGAAAGTGAAAACAACAGAGCTGCCGCCTCTGGAGCGTGTATTTGCTGAGGGGTTGTACTTCACTTTGACTGATGTGGTCCTTCTCCCCTGCATCCATCAATATCTGGTAAGAGTCCTGACATAATGATGCATGTGACCAAAAGAATCGCTGTAATGCCTTTTTTATTTTTAATCGTTTTTAACCTTTAAACTTCTTTGGCTTGTGCTGTGAGAATCCCAAAATTAAAAGTTTGGGAAAGTATTTTAAAATGCCCTTCTGGTTCTAACACTAGAGACATAAACGGCAGATGTAAAAAAAATACGAGCAGAAATAGATTATGATTTAGTCAGTGGCATGGAGCACATTATCAGATCTATATATTTCTTGATTATCTGTAGTAGATCAGTAAACTAGAGACAGTTTGTGCCCTATTTTATTAATCTATAAAAGCAATACATGAATGAAAATAAAGGCAAACATTTGGCTGCATGGTTTAGCTGTCATCTCTCATCTTCTGCCATGCATTTAGTGCTTCCTTCCGATGTCTTTATTGTAATAGGGCGAATGCAGCATGAAGTACAGTTGTGTGAGTGGTCAAGGTGGGCAGCACTCCGGGCTTTTCATCTGCCCTGGCTGAAAATGTTAAGGCGCTGCACAGCATCACACTTGGCAGGCTCCTGCTCTCTCTGGTGGTTTGTGCACCTGGTAAAGGGTGATAACAGCCAGACGCACAAGGTTCAAATGCATTTCAATAACTTTTCTCTGGAAACATGTTTCTCTCTATAACTGATCAAGAAGTGCCTGAAGGCTTCTCACTCTTTTCATCTTCAAAGACCCGCGTTATTAGAGATTTCTTAACTATTAAACAAAATAAATAGTCGTTATATGTAGTGGTGTGTTGTGATGGGTCCAGTTGTCTGCCTTCTCCACCTCTCTGGCCACTGTGGGAATAAATTTAAGTTCTCACAATAAGGCTCTTAGTAGTCAGCTGTGCTCCAGTGGTTTCCAGTTTCACACTCAGTGTAGCACGTCTCCTCTTAACGGCCACCTCTGTCCAGGGCAGATGCTGTCCGACACATCCCCTCCACTCCAGCTCCTGTACCCGAGCTCCCGCTCTGCCCATGCTCGGCCCTTGCCTCCTCTCTGTCCCATGGGTCATGTGTCTAGTAGTATTTTCCCCCACTGTTTAGTCCCTCTGTCCCTAAGGTTGGTGCGATCATGTCTTGGTGTTTCCTCCCTCCTTCTCCACACTAGACTCTGTTTTTATTCTGGTCTCTTGTGCATTGCTGTCCGCTACAGTGATGAGTGAATTCTAGTGGAACCTGACATTTCTCTTTGCAGGAGCTGACTCGTCTGATGAGTCATCTAATCAATACAGGATAGTTTCTTCACCATCTCATTTTTCTTTCCTCGCTGTTCTTTTTGATAGAGTTCTCTTCAAATTCATGCAGAGAACACTCTGGACCGCCTGCCCCGCCTGCTGCACTGGTACAGCCGTGTTCAGGAGGTACCTGGAGTGCAGCGTGCAGCTGAAGCCTGTGGGATAACCCTCTCCTCCCCGTGGACCCCCCCTTCCTGCCCACCAGAGCCTGCGGCGGCGCACGGTCCGTCCAGCCTACTGGAGTGTGAGGAGACCAGCCAACAGCTGCCGTTTGTTGGTGGCCCGAGGCCTACTCTGACCAAACTCAAAGTATGTCCTCACTTTTTATCAAACTTTGTCATCTCCAGACACTTCTGCTTAAACATGTTTGTACACTGAATGAGAATTGTGTCCCACTGAAGTGTTAAGAGGCTGGAACTACTCATTAAAAGTTATCCCATAATTTCACGTTTGAGTTTTCAGCTGATACGCCTGCCAGTGTAGATCTGTGATCATGTTTTGGCTTCTGGCTGTCATTGTCACAAATTTGCCCCTCTGTTGTGTTTTGTAAACACAACATTGAATTGTGTGTTGTCTTTGTAGTCCTTGTAACTCATGTGCATCTTCATAAACAAATGCATAGATCAAAATCTAAATGTGATGCCCTTTCGCTGAAATATTCATGATTTTATACAATGAGCCTACCTGCGTTAAAAAATATTGAGCACTTGCTTGGACTTAGCATTATGAATTACAACCCTCGTTACCTGTAAGTGACTACAGAAAGAATGTGTTCGGAGCCCTTCTTTCCGCCCCTGGAGTGTTTTGTAAATGCAGGCCCCAGTGTCATCAGCAGACACGGATGTCTTTATTGTTCTTGCAGACCGTCCACTCCTCAGCCTATGATTTTAACCAAAGTAAAGGCCACCACAGCTGTCTAAAACAAAACCTACACATCTACACTTTTGTGGCCTGCCAATATAGACAATAGAACAATAAGTCCACACAATTAAAATTTAGGGTGTGAGAGTGTTGTGAGAGTGAATGCGGGACAACGGATGAAAATTTGCCTATTTATAATCCAGCGTGTTTACATTATGTGCTTCATGTATGTTCATTAACATGCACTGTCCCGACCAAATAAACAACAAACAAAGATAAGTTTAGTTGACTTGTCAAACGCTAATTTGTACATCAAGATAGTTTACATACATATTTAACCAAATAAAGGTTGAAATAGGCTGTCTGAGGGCTTGTAGATAGAGAATATTCATAAACAATGTGCATTATAAATTCAAGAAACTGTTTATTGTTTTTTGACATTTTGATTTAATAATTCCCCTGTCTTCGTTATGAGATCTTTTTGCTTGTAGTTTAGAGTCTGTTTAGTCCGGATAACAATATGAATGATCAAAATACAATAATTTCATCATTGCAGCTTCATTTGCAGGGAGGCTGTTGTTGAAGGTTCTATGACAGACTAAATATCGTTGTAGTATTTTTCAGGGCTACATCTGTTCTCTCAAGCTTCACCAACTTTACACTTATGAGGCCCCCCAGACGTGTCACTTGGCTCTGTCGCCTTGTCCTCTCTGCTTGGGTATTTCTGTTTCCTCCTGGCAGACTTCCTAAAATAATATCTAGTTTTAGGAACGGGGGATAGTGGGATTTGAGTGGGCTGCGAGTGCTGGGTGGTCAGGATAGAGGCGGGCAGCACCGTGTTGCCGGATGAAGTGTTGCTAGGCGCCGACGTGCACAAATGACAGTTTTGACGGCGAGGTGAACTCACACATTAACACGGAGAGGACTGTGTGCAAACAATAGCCACCATTCTCTCCCCGCCTGAAGGGATTATAAGAATGGCTGCGTGTCGCCACCAATATGTCTGAGCCGCAGCTGTTTTTGTGCCTCGGCCACTGTACTGCAAGTGCACGTGCTAATGTGATGATGTGGGCTACATCCCGAACAAGACGAGGAATGGTAAATGTCAGTCAATATTAAAGTACTTGTTTCTTACAGTGGATAAAAGAGACAGCCATAAACCAGATTTTATAGTTCTGAGGTTCTATAGTTGAGATTGTTTTCAAATAAATGATGAAACCACTATGGTAATAAACAAAAAAAAAACACAGATATTGGATGGTATATCATTTTCGACACAGGATAATTGTAGATTCCTCAATGTTTCCATGTGGTGTGGCTAAGGGATGTCACGTTATCATATTTGAGGGTTTTGATTATTGTGAGGAAAAAACATCACGATTTAACGACTATCCATGATTGTTGAGACTGTGACCAAACAACAGCGAAATCTTAAATTTTCTTTCATTTCCACAGTCTGATATGTTACTGTTCCGGCTTTATGAAATATGCATGACAAATAAAGTGAATGTGACTGATAGATTCACATTTTAGGTCTGTTTTTTTTGGACGATAGATAGAACTAAAATGACTTAATTTTGGTTCTAAAATTGTCACCATTATTATTTGGTGGTTCGTACGATGTTATTGTGACCTGAATAATTACGATTATTGATTAACATAATAATCGTGACATCCCTAGGTGTGGCATGATTGTGTGCTGTCTGATTTTGATGATGGTAAAACCGACCGTAAAGAATGTTGGGGTGGTTTTTGACACGTGTGGTGAGAGCAAGTTTTGATCAATTACGTCTTTTAGCTAAAGTAAAGCCTTTTTTAAAATCGCAACGACCTTGAAAGGACTATTCATGCTTTCATCAGCTCAAGAATAGACTATTGCAATGCACTTTATGCCGGTGTATCCCAGTCTGCCCTCAGCCGCCTTCAGCTCGTACAGAACGCTGTCTCTCGTTCTCTAACCAACACACCCAGACGTCAGCACATCACCACAGTTCTTTTTGCTCTCCATTGGCTTCCCGTTTCTTTTAGAATTGATTTTAAAATTTTACTTTTTGTTCTTAAAGCTCTAAATGCCCTGGCACCTCCTTATCTGGCCGAGCTTCTGTCTGCTTAAGGTCCTTAAGGTCAACAAATCAGTTTCTGCTGGAAGTCCCCAGAGCCAGACTCAAACACTGGGGTGATCCAGCCTTCTCTGTCGCTGGTCCCAGACTCTGGAACAAACTACCCCCCCCAACATGCCCACTATTGCAGACTTTAGCCTTTTTAAGTCTAGGCTTGAATCGTATTTATTCTGGCTGGCTCTTAACATTCAGTAGTAGTACAGTTTGTTTTTACTTAGTTTTATGTTTTGTTTTGCCTTGATTTGTATTGTGAAGCACTTTAGTCACCTTGAGTGGCGTAAAGATAATTGTAAAAAAATAAATGATAAAAATCCGATTGATGTGATATTTTTGATTCTAGTTTTAGTATTGAGACACAAGATTGGGACCACAAAAACGAGACAAGCTGAGATGTGAACGGTGCTGTTCAATTCATGATTTTTGCCTCATATTTGCACATATTTCCTTTTCCTGAGATATTTGCCTATTTAGTTAGATGTAGGGCTGCAACGATTACTCGAGTACCGTAAATCGAGTAATTTGATTACAAAAAAGCTTTTATTATTATTGTATTGCCTCGATGATTCGTTTAATTTAAATATTTAATTAAAAACACGTGAATCTTGTGGCGCTTTTGTTTCACACGGAGCTTGTTCCGGACCTGCAGCAGCTAAAGCACGACCGAGGAGAGAGCGGCGTGGTTTAAACTCACGAGTGTGACCGTGTCTTCGTCCCGACATTGCAGACTTTGTTTCATACTCGCGGTCCTCTGGGCTCTTTCACACAACAAACCCTGCTTCCCAGTCACACTCGAATGTTTAAACCACGCCGCTTTCTCCTCTGTTGTGCTTTGAAACAGCCAATACATCCATGGAAACCGCACAGAGGACCGCGATTATGAAACAGAAAGTCCGCAATCACAGGGCCGAAGACACAGAGGCTAAAGTGAACAACACATGGTGCTAATGGTACAAAATGATAAAATGCAAAATGCAGAGCCACCGCTCAAAACACCAGGCATCACTGGTGTCACTGGCAAAGTTTTACAAACAAGTTTCTTATTTGAAGTGATCCGACATTAACGCAAATTAATTCATAGCTACTGTAACTGTTTAAGTTAATTAGTCCTTTTATATATATTCTTTATATACAAACAGAACAGTTTGGACTGATGAAGTAAAAGGTTGCTGTTTTGTCGACATACTATGTGAAATAAAATAAT
Source organism: Chaenogobius annularis (assembly GCA_015082035.1). Lineage (NCBI taxonomy): Eukaryota > Metazoa > Chordata > Actinopteri > Gobiiformes > Gobiidae > Chaenogobius > Chaenogobius annularis. The sequence goes on from BJKM01000034.1 coordinate 1,739,872, forward strand.
AATGTGTTATTTTAAGCAGAAACTCCGTATTTGTTATTTGTATATTACTGTGAACTATAATTAAAATTATATTATTAAAATTATGAAAAGGAATATGCTTTTAAATGGTTTATGGCATGTACAAAACATTTACCGATTAATCGAAGAAAATAATCTATAGATCACTAAAATAATAGATAGCTGCAGCCCTCGTTAGATGGTATATTTTTGCGCTGTAATTCTTTTTTTTTTTGTCCAAGCCAAATGTATTTATTGACCTTTATTTAACCCGGAAAGTCCCACTGAGATGTAGCACGAGATCTTCCGTCCACATTAGCTATGTGTATTAACTGAAGAACAGAGTTCTATTGTGGGCCCTACAGGCTTATGATCCTTCACCACTGTGAACCAGATGCACCAGCTCCATCTGTGCACACTGTCCACTTTATGAATGCCCCATAAATGCAGACACTTTCCCACTCCACAGATCACAGCAGTGCATGCCACTCACACAGTCGGCGCAATGAGCTGCGGACACAAAAATGTAAACATTACAGTCTCCAACCTACATTCAAGAGGCCAAACGCATTTTCCATGCGGTGTGATTGGCAGGTCTTTGTGTGCGAGGCCTACAAATAAGACAGCAGCCTAATCTGGGGCTCTGCTGAAAATAAGGGTTTTCCAGACTGGAGATTTAGAGGGTTAGTGTCACCCAGTGAATTCAGAGACGGCACAGAGTTTGTAAGAATAAAGTATTTTCCAGTTTCGTATGACTAAATCTTTAACTTTTTTATATATTATGCATTTACTGCGTCACTGTAAAGAGAGAACCACATTATGGAGTGGGATGGAGCAAACATCATTGGGACGGAAGCACAAACATCGTTGCTGGATTAAGGAGGCAATTAAAATACAAAAACGAGACTATAAACCGGGATGAGGGGGCCTTTTTACTCTCGCATACCTGGGATACTGGAAGACTGGATAGATAGACGGCGCCTTTACCTGACTGCTGTGGGTAGAAAAAGCACATCAGCTTTTCTAATTCGATCAGCGTTCAGACGTAAATGATGAGGTGAGAAGAGAAATAATGTTGGGTGTGAAAAGCTGCAGGTCTCCCGCGTTTAGCGTGGCGCAGATTGAAGCGGATTCAATGAACGCGTGGCTCATTGTCGTGTAGGGGCTGTTTACACGGCCACCAGTTTTATTCACAATGTTATGATATCGGATTGGATCAGATATTGCCACGTGTTCTTTGAATCCGCAATCTGAAAACACTCAGAGTTTCTTTGACGACGGGAGCTCATAGATACTGGACAAACTGGGATGAGAGCGCAGCCCAGGGGTCTCATTTATAAAGCATGTGTACGTACAAAAATGCTGTGTACTTCACTTTCCATTTTAAGTTTGGGATTCATAAAAAGACCACTTGAAAAATAAATGGTTCGGTCCCAAAATGCTTTACTTTGTGCATCGGCGCTTTCAAAGATGGGGCAGAAGGTGATCTGTGTTCAGAGAGATGAAAATGTAGTTTAGTTTATAAATGAGACCCCTGATCTGTGAAGTGATTGCTGTCGGCAGGAAGCCTCCACTGACCCATGATTGCTAAATGTACGCTTTCAGAACTCACACATTTATACATACATAAGAAACTCATAAGAAAATCATGCACACTTACTTTTACCTCGCCAAAAATGCCCCAGAGAAGCACATGATCTGATACTTTTATCTGAGTTGTAAACATTATGCAAGATTACTTTTGCAGTGAAGTGCAGTGCGCCAGAAGCCTCATCATTTACTTCTAAACACGCATCGAATTTGGCGTGCTCGATGCGTTATCCTGACCACAGTTGTCGTACCAACACATTGTGGATTTGTGAAAACTCGTGGCCGCCTAAATCGGATGACAAAACACATCCCAGCAACATCACGTGACACTCTGAAGAAGATTGCGAGTGAGCAGCCGAAACGGTCGGGTGTGAAAAGCAAACGAACTCTGGTCTGAAAAAAACCAAAACAAAAATGTTTTAAATGAATTATCAGAAGACCAAATGAACATCAGTGGACTATTAGGGACCACATTGCCTCGCATGATTAATGGATTAAGCTGCAGGCAGGAGGCTGGTCAATGCATGAATTAAAAAAACAGCCAACAAATGTTAATCCCAAAGAGGCATGTTTTGCATAGTCATTTTAGCCCAATATAATTCAATGAATTTAATTTCTCATAGTCTCTGCTACATATTTACTAATGATACAGATATCCAGGGCAAAAAAAAGTCTTAACTGCAATTTACACTTCAGAAAAAGTACTTCAAATCAAACAAAGTGCTCATTGTAATCAAGTCCCTTTTAGATTCACCTCCTTACAACCATTGCAACCAATTTACCTCAAAGGGTTTCTATGGTAACTTATGCATGTGTATGTGTGTGTGTTTGTTCCTCCCATAGGAACATGGCATTGAGGCTACTTTCTTTCCTCATCCGTGCCCTTCTTGGACCCTCCATTGGGAGCACTTGCCAGAGGCGATCAACCCCACAGAAGGTAAAGTCAGGTCGCTGCACTGTCCCACTCCCGCTGCACTGTCCCTCTCCCGCCGCACTGTCCCACTCCCGCAGCACTGTCCCACTCCCGCAGCACTGTCCCACTCCCGCAGCACTGTCCCTCTCCCGCTGCACTGTCCCACTCCCGCAGCACTGTCCCACTCCCGCAGCACTGTCCCACTCCCGCAGCACTGTCCCACTCCCGCAGCACTGTCCCACTCCCGCAGCACTGTCCCACTCCCGCACTCCCACTGTCCCCACTCCCGCAGCACTGTCCCACTCCCGCAGCACTGTCCCTCTCCCGCTGCACTGTCCCTCTCCCGCGCGGCACTGTCCCATTCCCGCTGCACTGTCCCCACTCCCGCTGCACTGTCCCCACTTCCCGCTGCACTGTCCCCACTCCCGCTGCACTGTCCCACTCCCGCTGCACTGTCCCACTCCCGCTGCACTGTCCCTCTCCCGCTGCACTGTCCCTCTCCCGCCGCACTGTCCCTCTCCCGCCGCACTGTCCCTCTCCCGCCGCACTGTCCCTCTCCCGCTGCTCTGTCCCCCTTCAAACTCCAATATTTGCTTTCCTCTTTTAGACTTTGCTTTTTTAATAAATTGCCTTGTTCTCTGTGAAGCCTTTTTCCTGCTAATCTTAGTTGCGATTGCACGTTATTCAAGCCCTAAAGTAAAACTCGTGCAATGGATCAGTTTGATCTCAATTAAATATACAGAAGGGTCAGGTGCAAAACAGGAGAACTGCATCAAAGATCATAGTTTGCCATGATCTTACAGTTTACACTTTATGCATTAAAATCTGCGTTAATGCTTATGGGCAATTTGTGGTTGACAAAAGTGAAACCTAGCAGTTTAGCTAAAGCTGTTAGCATTAATTGTTTCACACATTGCGTTATTCATGGGCTGATGTAAAGCAGTGAGTGGATGAAAAGTGCATTTTATAGCATCAGTGTTTAAGATGATGATTTGTGCAGAAAATAACTTATTGATTTTCTTTGAACTCAAGTAAGTTTAATTCATGCAGCTAAAGCTTGAATATAAAATTAACATGAAAAATGAAATGAACTGTAAGTACGTACAAAGACCCACTTACAAATGCTTAAAAGGCTTTTTACAGACTGTTATCACTTAAAAAACATTAGATAACATGGAAATTTTAAAATAACAATGCAAATAATATTAAGAAGTATAAGCCTACAGTATAAGCCTACATTGCGCATGCACATACGTGGCCAAACCCCCCCTGCCAAACCAGTAAACCTCGGGGAAACACTGGTCACTATGCCCTGCGCTCACAAGACGTTTAATACATGTCTCCTGAGTTCGGACTGATTGTAATTGGAGAAAGCTTCCGCAGCTTTAAAGTCTCATCTAAGGTTGTGTGAGCTGGTGTCACCGAGGGGTATTCGCTCAATTAAAACAAAAACACAAAATTGTCTGCTTCAAAATGTAGTTTTAAAAAAAAAAAATCTTTTGTAATAAATATAAACTCTTGTTTAGTGTGGATGCGTAAATGTTTTTATATTGTGTGCTGCAAATTTGCACTTTGCTTCAAGTCAGCCTTGAAAAAGAGGTCTCGACCTCAACGGTGCCTTACCTGGTTAAATAAAGGTTGATAAATAATAAAAAAAAAAAATTTCATTGTTAACGATGCCTCACAAATTCACAAACTGCCTGAAAGTGATGGCTTATTTGAGAAAAAATTCCCATGAATACACATTACAGTGGAATATGAACAATTCAGTTAATGTCATGCTTTGTACCAGGTATGAACTTGTTTTTTTTTTTGGCTTGTGGCTGTTATTTAGATTTTACAATCTTTTAAAAAAAAATCTTATGCACTGAAATGCAGTAAGCCATACACTTTAATGTGATGGCGCTTGTGTTCCCGACCCTTGCAACTGTCAGTTTCCCATGTATAGTAAATCGTTTTTTCAAACGCACCAAAAAAAATCTTGAATTTTCTTTTTTATTATGCCTAAAAATGAGATCGCATCCATGAAAATTTTGCGAAAACACTCTATAGCACCTTGAGTCTGTCGTTGGTGCCACACTTAACATGCAGAAGGGCACATTGACATTCCTAAATATTTACATAAAAGCTCCCCGTGCCACAGTAGTCTGGTGTTTTTCAGCCGTGCCTCACCAGTAGGGAGACAACACAATATTAGCAGTAACACATTGCAGAGCCCTGGTTCTGTGCGCTTGTTCCCTGGAGCCCCCCTAATGAATTGTAAAGTGCTTATCTCCATACATTATCCTTCTTTTGCTGCGTTGTTAAAACGTGAATAGGTCTGTGACACTTGGAGCAGGAGGCTGGAGATTGTGACAGTGACTAGATTCCGATTGCACGGTGCAGTCCCTAATAGGCAGTGTAGGACTGTTGATGGCCTCGGGTGGCAACGGTGTAGCTCACCAAATAAATCTCAGCCCGATGTGTGCCGTTTCTCGGGACAGCTCCGCGCCTGTATTAGCCAGATAGCTGTGTTGGAAGGCATGTTAATGATTCTCACATAGCCGACAGAGCAGACATAATGGATGGAGGATACACAACATTAAACCTTGATAAAGACAAATACACGTGTATTATTAACGTGCACAGATGCGATAAATATTTTAGTATTCCACTGTGATTTAATGAGAGTAGCATTTTTACAGTGTTTCTCTTGTATCTAGAGCTCAGTTCTTTAAAAGGTCAAGTTTATTATCGTCGCATAATGCAACATTGAGCAAAGCTGTCACTGGGGAAGGCAATTAGGATAATTGTATTGCTATAGTATATTATGAATGCAATTCTGTAAGAATATGTCAAGGGAAGGATTGAAATGTCATCTTCACAGAAGAGTTTGTTCTGAGTTACAATGAGAGCCTGAACTAAAATAGCCTTAAATGAGAATCACATCAAAGATCACATCAAGCAGTAATTAATTCTTCACACTGATACAGTCACACGTTGAAGTAGGGCTTGATATTGTGAAAGATACCGCTGAGTAAGTAGTAGTAAGTACTACTGAATCTGCCACTGTAAATACAGTCCATAATAACAACTCCCATAATAACAACTCCCATAATAACAACCGTTGGTATTTGTGACCCCAAACACAAAAATAGACAAACCGCAAAGTGTTAAAATAGCTTTATTTCTATTGATTGATTCTTTATTTTCAGGGCATAAGCCTAGAAATCTACATTTTCCACTGCATTTGAAGGGTGTCAAGCCATAAATGTTGCATACATTTTCAATATTCCCCACAACCTCTTGGGGCCTCCTGAAATCATTTCGTGACCCCTCTTCCCCAGGTTGAGAACCAGTGTACCAGGCCTTGTGGATCCGGACCTGGAACAGTACTATTTTTTTCAAAGAAATGTATTGCATGAACATTAAAAGGTACAAAGAAACCATTCTAGAACCAATATAAACAATGTTTTCAACCATGTTCTAACGTTGTTCCTTCATCAAACGCACACCTGAAGTAGCATTTAGCTTCATTCGCACTTGTTGGATGACTCCTGGTTAGAGAATCTTCACCCCTCCGACATTCAAAAACAGTCGTCTCTGCAGCTCTGCAATTACAGACGTTTCTTCGATAACTGACGCCCGTCTCTCTGACGCCCGTCTCTCTGACGCCCGTCTCTCTGACGCCCGTCTCTCTGACGCCCGTCTCTCTGACGCCCGTCTCTCTGACGCCCGGCTCTCTGACGCCCGGCTCTCTGACGCCCGGCTCTCTGACGCCCGGCTCTCTGACGCCCGGCTCTCTGACGCCCGGCTCTCTGACGCCCGGCTCTCTGACGCCCGGCTCTCTGACGCCCGGCTCTCTGACGCCCGGCTCTGAGCCCGGCTCTTGAATCTTCTTGCTAAGTCCATAAATCATCTCCAGAGTCACTCCATGCTTTTCTGTTGTCTTATCACGATCAGTACAACTGCGTGCTGAGACCAGGAAATAAACCGAAAGCCGAGTCTCTGAAATGTGTATCTTAAACTGTTGAGTGGTGGGAACATCTACTGGCTGCAAGGGGAAATTACACAGTTTGCAGCGTTGGAATTAGATCCCAATGTAATATTGTTTGCTATAAATAATGAATTTTTTGGTTCTAAAACATGAGATGCCAAACTAAATAACAGGCTAATAACAATAGTAATAATCCTATTTTCCTCTTTATAGTAACGGTATCAAATAAACTGAAAGGTACCCAGCCCCACAAAATAATGTTATAATTCACGATGAACTGCGATTATCTTGGGTCAGTTTTTAATCAAAATGATTCGCAATTCGTTTTTGCTAGATTTGCAGACCCTACTATGAACCTGCAATTCGTGCACAGTTTCTTTATTTAAATGTTCAGACTTGAAAGCATATTCTTTGAACTAAAAACTGTTCAACAAAGTTACTGTTATACTAAATCTTAGTTGCAGTGTTTAGTCTAACTCTGCAAAAGAAACATCAGGAATTCCTTACTGTCCAATCTGAGATGTAGTGCTTTTTCAAAGTGGTTTTTAAACAAATCTCAAATAATTCAACTTTCATTGCCTAACACCCCAACGGTGAAATATCATCTTCTCAAAATGCATCTAAACATCACTGATCAGGAGTGGAGTTGCCTTAGAATGCATTGCAGCTGTAAAATGCGCCTATGGCCTCTTGTCAGTCTATAAAAATAAATGATTAGCAGCTGATTGCCAGGTCTTAATGGAGAGTTCCAATTGGCTCTTAAGTGACTGGCAGCTGTGCACTTGATTAATTTTACGTGCGAGGGAAGCGAGGATCACTATGGCGAGAAGCTCATTAACCCCCAAATGGGAAAGTCTTCAAATCGACTGCACTTTTTGTAGATACCACACTCCTACTGGCTTTTAAAGGCCATAATTCTGCATTCTTTCCTTTACCCGTCGTCCACCGTGAGGGTCTTCGGTGATTGGAAGAAGGACGCAGCAACTCGGGGACTCCTTATCTCGTTTAAAGCCCGCAAAAAGTGCTGATACAAAGGCTTTTTTTTTTTGTCCCACGAGTTTCACAGCAATCAGTTCTCAAATGGGCTCGGAGAAGTGTTGGTGGAAATGGTACACTCTGAAGGATAAGGAGCATCCACGCTTTGCCATTGCAGTCTAGTTCTGCTATCATTCGATTCAGTATAAAAACCTTTCCTTACACTTCCCTTTACCCAAGCGCTGAGTGAGGAAACGGTGAAAGCCACAAGGCAGTCCTGATCGACATCCACACTTGAGCTAAAATTAAAATTAACCCAGTTCTTGTCAGTTAGGCCTAATTTCTATAGTATTATTTAGTTACAGGTTGGATGCTGATAAGGACCGAAAGATCTGGGGAAAACATCTAATTATTTACATTGCAGTTATGATCGGATTTGTCATTTATGTTGTAAAATTAAGTTCATTTCGCAGTAGGAATGGGCACTATATCGGTGCTAATATTATCTAATATACAGAGCATATATCAAATCAGATTTAAAAAAAATTACACATCAGAATGTTTCAGTTTTTTTTTTTTTTTTTCAATAGGGCTAGAAGAGAATAAAGATAAAGCATGATTGTATGTTTACATGATCACCCTAAAAAGTACAGCAAATGTTATTATGATACCAAAAAGTTAATTTGTGAACTTTACTACAACTTAAATTCAATTTCCAGCATGCCATGGATTTAAAAAATATTGCTACACATATTGGCAAGGGCTTTAACTTGTGCCAAACTGCATTATTAACTGCTAACCTTAAACAAGATTCACTTGCATTTCGTAGCTTCTAAACGTTGTATAATACATTAGACTATTTGATTGTTTGCACTTTGCAGAGGAGTAGTTGTTGCCTTGTTGTTTGGGCTTATAAAAATGATGAAATTGGACTCTTTACTACTTGTCTCAATGTTTGAATGTTTATTTATACAAAGTTGTTCTGTTGTTATTGGAAGGATGAGTGTTTGATGAGTTGCATTACACAATTTTGTCAAACATTACTTGTGTTTTAAGGAATTAAATTGCCATTTTCAGTTTTGATATTGGCTGATAATTAAAGCCAAAGTATCAATATCTGTATTAGAACTGGTGCATCTGTAGTAATTGGAAAATAATGTATTATTTTGAACCTTTTCACTGAAAAAATCTTGAGCATTTGCCAGCGTTTCTGTCTCCTCTTCCCTTGTAGAGTTACTTAAACACATACTTCCTTTGGATCCACTTACTGTGGCCACATACATTTTCCCAGCCCAGTGTAGTCAGACAAGATTTATTATAATGCAAATACCTGGGCCGCTATATCTGAAACTACTTTATTAATACTTTGTCACTACCACTTCGAAGTTTTTTTCTGTACTACCCTATTCTCGCTTATCAGGCTTTGTTTCCCGGCACATCTCTCCGCTGACGAGGGAAGAGTGTGTCCATGTGGGCGGTATGTGTGCGTCACTTCACAAATTCTCAGCTGTCCCACTTATTGCTCGGCTCTCTGCATGACAAACGGGCTCTGTTGATGTGCCTGTACCAGTGTGCGGGGGAGCGCCGGCAGGTATGTGGGCAGGTAGCTCTCCGGCTCTCTCCGACGCTGTCTAATTAAAGAGAAGTGAAGACCAAACGCCGCCAATTTGTCCTGCACCTCGGCGCGTGGGCCTTTCCAACATCCATCTGCCTCCCACTTCTACTTCGACAAGGGAAATGGCAACACGTTTCCACTTGCATATGCAGAACTATTTCCATACCTGCAAAAGTAATATTGCCGTAGCCTGGCTTTTTTTATATGTATTAAATCATCTGCCTCATTGTAAGTACATGTTCAAGGCTTACAAGCAAACACTTGGGACCCTTGCACGGAGCAGAGCTGTGGGTTTTAAAATATTAGAGTGGGAGGTTAAAGTGCTGACTTCCTTGTGTTGTTACATCCATCTCCTGTAAACTACCGGTATTTCAGCAGACCTTTCCAGCCTGTTTAACGAACCCAAATAGGCCACCAATTGTGCAGTGTTTTGTCCGTGTAGCATCTCAACTTTTTCACATGCCTTGAAGGGATGTTGTGTAGTTTTGACATTTACAAAAATCACTTTATTTATTGTAGCCTAGAGCAGCAACACTATGCAATTTATAATGTTTTAAATGTCAATCCAGCTCTCATGCCTTAAAGTTCCTTAGGCAGAGGCAGTCTTCAGACGAGACATGTTAATAAGACCAATAACAAATGACCCGCCCAGCGAACTGGGAGACTCAAGTGATGACTAAAAATGACACCGTAAAATAACCTAACCCTGACGACATTTCTTTGTTTGTGCAGCCTGATGTGTTCAGTCCGATGTCTGGCAGTTGTTTTAGTGATGATCTTAATGCTGGTCTTAGGTGTGCGATGTCTCCATATGGGGCCCACAAACCCCACTGTTAGTTGTTTTTATCCAGAAAGGCGTATGTAAGAAAACATCTAACCAATTGCTTGGTTTAAATGATTGGTTCTGCTGCCTCAAAGTATTAAAGCAATTTAAAAGAACTGGGATTATAAGGTCAGTGATTCAAGGGGAACTATGTGACAAAACAAATCTTATTTGCAAAATATCGATCTGTAGAGATGTTTGTTTTTTGTTTTTAAACTTGTATTATTTATTTTTATATTTTAGTACATTGCCCACCCTAATCCTCTTCAGTGCTGTTTTTAACTGTGTTCTGTTGTATTTAATGATCTCATCCCTCTGCACTGTTTACGCTTCAGCTACAAATAACTGCTGCCCAGGAATGCACTATGTACATGTTAACAATGGATCCTTCTGTGTATTTATATGTTTAGATTTGCACTCTTCTGTCGGCGTGCCCCTGTTAACATGCTGAGGGCTTTCTGCAGATAAACCGCAACACGAATACTGGGGGCATATTACACTGACGCCAACTTCTTCTCTCTGGCACTTCACCTAATAGAGCTAGGAAGAGCTTAGTCAGACACGTGATGGAGCGTGTGACGAGGGCGTATTGAGATGGCATGAAGAAGAGCCAGGGTTATCGGGGTAAAACAAGGTAAAAGCAAAAGGAGATTAGACAATGGGGCAGAAAGAGTGGGATGGAGGGGAGGGGGAGGAGGGCACATAGTTGTGATGCTTGAGACGTGCTGTTATCAGTTCCAGCACTGTTGTTTTGGCATGAGGAGCGGAGATGGGCTTCCGTGTCTTTGTCTTCTGTTTCAAGATTATGACGGAGGTCGGAGTGCTCAGGTAGAGTGGCTCCATTTGTCTGCTCGGAAGAATAAGAGGATTTACAGATATTTCCTTCCCCAAAATGTGTGTCATGTTTCAACTGCTTTGGGATGTTGGGTTATTTTGTATATATTTTAAAATTTGTATTAAATAAATCTGCATAATTGCTCAGGCAGGCAGTCATCTGGAGAACGTTTCGACTTCCATCCGAAAGTCATTTTCAATCTGCGGAGCGGGTGCGGTCATTTGACTTTATTAAATATGCTAAATGTACTCTCTTGAGCTTTTTACCATGTTAGAATATTGTTCTTTCGGGAAAAAAAAAGTATACCTGGTGTTGTATTTATTTATTTTTTCAGTGTTCATCATTCCCAATGATCAGAATCAGAAAAGGTTTATTGCCCTTGTCAATGAACAAAATTCACAAACATAGGAACTTGCTTTGGTGATTCAGTGCAACATACAACGATGAACAAAAATAAAAACAACATATATAGAATCAAATAGGGCACGCATTGAAGAAAAACAAACAATTCTGACAGCAGAGGGCACTCCCACACCTAAACAGCTCGATGAGAAATGCTGCGTTTTTTCCAAATGTAGGCATTTTTTTAAGTCATTGTAATCACCCATTCGTCCAGGAGTGATCCTTCGTAAAAAAGGTTTCTAAGGTCGTCATCTCTCCATGGTCAGGGGAGAAAACGAGGGAGAAAACAAACCTAATCGGGTGCTAATCGGGTACTTAACAGTGGTGAGGGAGCTGCAGTCAGCTAACAATAGGACTTTAATTATCCATAAATGGGCTGACGGTTAAACAAAAGAATTAAATGTAAACAGCCAGATCGACAAAAGAAATTCAGTTTGAGGAAAACTCCCCTCTTAGGAAGGGCTTAGACCGCTCGGAGCAGCGTGAAAGTCGAGTTTCTTGGACCAATTCTGGAGATTGAAAATGACTTTTGGATGAAAGTTGACACATCTTGAACATTGTCCAGATGACGATCTTTGTGACATTATTTTAAGTTAGACAATTTAAAATACGGACGCCATAGTGCCCAAAAGCATTTATGAAAGCTAGTAAAGGCCAAAATAAAGCATGATCAGTCCACTTTAAGAGGGTTTACTGATGTTGTGATTTGGCTTATCCTTTTTATAAAATGTATTCCTGTGTCCAATTATCATCTACAGTTTTGCTTATTTTGATCCCCATTAGCTGTCACCCAATTGACGCCAACTCCTCAAAAATATCTGCTTTTCTATTATATAAAAAAGGTGAAAACCACTCTTCCAATTTACTTAAAGCAGAACTAAGTTTGAAGTGCCCGTTGTCGCCCCCTGCTGTCTCTGGGTGGAAAACCAGGCTTGCAACGTTCAGCGACATCGACCCTCGCCTGAGAAACCATGGCTTTTTTCTTATATTTGGCAATGTGAAATGCTTTTGTATGTCATTATACTGCCTTATTATGATAAAGAAAGAAAAACAATTAACAAAACAAACTTTTTGATCTTTTTTCTGACCATGTATTCATAAGGGAGCTGCAGGGGGAGCTCTATCACCAGTTACTTAGCTCTACTTTAAACAGAAGTTTAGCGTCATTGATTCTCTTATACCCATCTTTGAATGGAATCACAGTATGACATTGGTTCATACACGCTCCTGTTTTTATGAAAGCACTAGATAGAAAAAGGCTTGCTAAAAAGTGCTAAAAAGTGGATGTTATTTGTCAAAGCAGTTTGTGGTAGCAGCAATTACTAGTCTTGTTGTGATGAGATCAACTGTGTGACCGAAAGAAAACACTGCTTTATCAGCTGCTTACGTCCAGATAGTGTGGTGATTATGGGCCAAATTGAAGCATTTCCATTGAGTAAATAACAAATACTCACTAACGGTAACGCATTCTTTCCTCTTGTGTTTTTGCCCCAAATCTAAAATGGTGATCTAAATTGGAGTACCCTTTTTTTTCCTATTTTTATTCATGGTCATGTTTTCATCAGAACTAAGAGCAATGCTGAAACCACTTTTAGTTAGAGAAGAATATGATTACCTTGGGGCATTTTTAGGAGCAGTTTATGGAAAACCAATCAAAATGTAAATGTGGGAAGTCTAATTAACATATGATTGAATAATTACGGGACAAAGATTGATGGATATTAACCCCATAGGTCACAATGTTTGCCCACTTTTACAGACTTGCACTCCTGTTGTAACTGCATTTCCAGTTAGTGATTTCATTCATGATGGAGAACTAGAGTAAAAGCCGCTAAAATATGATCGAAAATATGTTGATTTGTGGAAAATGTGTGTCTAACTAAATGTCATAATCGCTAGTTTTATGCTTCTATCTTTTAATCTTTAACATGTGTAATTTGCTCTAATTTTCATCATTGTTTTGTTTAGTTTAGTGCTTTGCCTTCATATCATCCGTCTTGATCACTGACCTCGGTCTCCCTGCTCCCCAAACAGCATCTTGAGCACAGAAGCACCCAAACTGCAGACATGAATTGCCGTCTTATTACAAAACTAAGCAGTTAGCCATCTGTACAGGCTCTTAGTAATATAATGTTAAGTGGATCCATGGGAAAACCGCTTCACACTTACCTTCCTGCATCATCATAATCTCTTTTTTTTTTTTCATTTGGGTCCTTAGAGGAACGATAACTCGGCTAATGCTTTTTTCTGTACTTTACTTGTTTTCCTCCACAGGTCTAATACGCAGTTTAACATCTGTCCTCTCTCCCATCTTCCCCTTCCAAACTTTCCGAATGTGCCTTTCTAATATGAAAAAAGAAAAGGGTTTAGGACAACTTTCAGGCATTGCTGTTTGTTTTGGTCTGGCGCTCACATACAGGATGTTCAATGCAGCGGCCATTTTCTCCTCTGTGAGATGAGTTGGCCGACTGTACAGGCTGTGATTTCCCCCTTGGCGCATTGTGTCTCTGTTGTTGAACTTGGATGGAGATAATTAGCTGCTTTGGATGCAGGTCCAGATTTCTGCATTTCGCTTTCATTTTCCTTATTTTCTTGGACCAGATATTGACTCGGTGGCCTGAGGACAAAGGGCAAATTCTCATTAAGTATAAATAAAAAAGATGATTGCAGAAAGTGGTTGCCTATAGTGAAATCCAATGTCTGTGGTTGAAACGCAGTAGCATACATTATATACATGTGGAAGTGCAATAGAAATCTTTAAAAGTCACACTATAATTATTATGAATGGTTATGCAATCCTTGGATATGTGCTATAGGCAAGACATTGTTTGGGTGTCAGAAAAATGCTTTTAGTAGGACTCAGAATCATATCTCTTGGTGTGAAATGATTTTTTCACATAAAACGGAAATCTCGGAAGAGTTATGGCCAAAGAAATAGTGCAGGGTTTTTTATTGTACATTTATTTTATAGAAGTCAGATGAGACTTCTATAAATGCCTGAGTCGAATGTTAGCTTCAGATTATTCAGGTCACAATATAATCGTATGTAACTAAGAAAAAAACAAAATTGAGAATTTCAGAAGCCATTTCAATTAAAGAATAATCTAAAATAGATTAGATTACTAAAAAAGATAATCTAAAACGAGTCAAAGTAAATTAATACATATTTATGTGGTTTATTTACATCACATTGACTTTACTAGTCAGAAAACATACATTCTTAAAGCAAGTTCCATAATAGAGAAATGTGAATTTTATTTATATAGATATATGTATATATATTAGTGTGTGTGTGTGTGTGTGTGTGTGTGTATATATGTATACATACATATATATATATTTGTGTGTGTATGTATATGTGTGTGTGTGTGTGTGTATATATGTGTATATATGTATATATATGTAAAATTGTGATTTTAACAAAACAAATTGAAAAATCATAATGTTTCTTCTCACATTTATCATAACTTTATAATTTGATATTTTGACAATCCTTATTTTGTAATCCATCAAAACTGATCACATGATGAGCAGGCCGTAAATTTGGATAAATAGATTATGTGCTAAAGGTTTGCTCTGTACCTTTTCCGCCAGAGTGTCCGCCACCTGCTGGTCTCCTTTGAAATGTTAATGCTTTGCTTTTTAAGAAGGACACGTCCCATTTTCCTCTGATTTTCAGTCGCGCCTAGTCACTCTCAGTTGCTGCTTCAGTCTTGTGCGGAACAGTTACGACTGGACTCTAGTTCAAAATCCAAAGTGTGCACCACGGAAAGATGCAACCAGACCCCAGTCGAAAGCATTAAAACAGCACACTTTTTACTTACACAACTGCACTCACACAAAGCCCAGTGACCAATTAAAAGAGCGAGGAGGACAATGGAAATACCATCTGATCTGGAACATTTTGGTCAAGCAATAACATCTCCATGGAGACGAGCAGGTGGCAGACCCCCCACCAGAAAAGTTACATAGTGCACCTTGTAAGAAAAGCATGCTACACTGGAATATCAACAGCCAGCAACATTCTTCTCACTTGCAGTTGACGTCATAAGACTTCATTCAATCAAACGACAACCCGGTCTTTAACTTGAAATGGAATTCACCCCCTTCTCTCGTGCGGTGCTTGTGAATGACATAGCAATTGTTTGTCAGGCTGTCACTCTGAATACAGGCTGTCTGAAAGAACTGCAGGCTCCATCCCATGTGCGTTTACCTGTCCACTTTCGCATTAGCGCATCACTTCACACTCTGCTCTCTTCTCCCACCTCTGTTTTGGCTCGCGCCGCAGCTCTAAATTAAGTGACACGGATAAAGTCGGGACATTGAGACGGATTACTGCTCTCAAAAAAGCCGTCTCGCTGTCAGAAGGTGCCATCCTCGTGTCATGGGTAATCGAGAAGAAGGATTTTTTTTTCTAAGTCATCCTCTTTGGTGGAAACTTGAAGATGAAAAGTGAGAATGTTGACTTTCTCAGCTATCAAAAACTGTCTGATCCTAGAATCCCAAAATCAGCTGCTTATAATGAGTGATATATCTGACTCGGCGCAGTATTCAAAACAACTTTTAAGTCTTAAAGTACATGTCATGCCAACTCGCAAGTTATGGTCTTGTGTTCTTACTTGTGTTTGAGCCTGCAGATCACAGCTACATCAGTGACGGGAATAGCTAGGACAAAGTATATGTGGTTTTAAAGTACTTGAATTCAAAAAAATAGATAAAGATACCCAGCCTTAGGAATAGCTGATATCTTATTGACAAGTTTTAGATTATGTTTTCCTCTAGAGGCAATTGTCCCTTAACAAGAAACCAGCTTGATGAAGCAAATCATATCTAAAATAAAGTGACTGTCTTCTGGCTGTGGCTGGGCGATACGGTGATTAAAGTAAACTTGTAAGGTCATTCCTGTCACGGTAAAATCGCCATATCTTGTAATTTTTGTATAAATTACAGCTATGTGCTTGACTTTTCCCTACACAAATCTCCTACTGGTCCGCCTCCGCAATACTCTTGAGTGAGGGACGGGTGGATTCAGCCAATTGCAATGAAGTGTGAACTCTCATAAGAAGATGAACTTTATTTACCTTAAGTTTACATGAATCGTGATAAAAATCAAAGTTGTGATTTGGCTCCGAGGAAATCGTGCCGTTAATTTTCTCCTTCGTCTGGCTGTAGTTGGTAGTCTTTTAACATTTTTTTGGCACAACGTTGCAAATGGGTACAGTGATATTGAATATATAAGCCTTTTTTTTTTTCATATAATAAAAACTGTCCAAACTGAAATATTTCTTTTGGAATTAAGTTGTTAATCATGCAAAAAACATAACTCATCGAGACGCAAATGTGTGCTGCTGAAAAACATCTCAACCTAATTAAAAGACGAATCAACTAAACGTCCCTTCACCTTCTAGCTTTCCAGTCCAAGGACCCCAAGTCCCACTCAAGATGACGGTGCAGTAGATGCATTAAACCAAAATGGGACAGCACTTCAACTGACCTTTACGCCTCTCACTGGAAAGGCAACCTTTTCCCTCTCAAGCTGCTTCCACATTCAGCCGTCCTTCCATGCAGTGTCTTTGTGGGTAACTCGCTTGTTAGGTCTTTGTTAAATAGCATATGTTAATAGGATGACTCTGATTAGATATAAAACGCTGCCATTACCTGTTTTGTCTTACTGCTTTGCGTTGGCCCTCCGTTAACACCTCGCTCCTCTGGGGCCCCCGTTCCACGCAGCAGGCCTGACTCCCACATCACTCTCCTCATTCTCAATTAACCCGGCTCATTAGGGGCTTTAGAGATGGGCCGTCAACATAAGAGCGCACACAACAGGCATGCGGCTTTGTTACTCCCAATTAGAGCGATAATTGGCACTTTATTTCCACTATTCCACTTCAAACACATGTAGACTCCCCAGGGGCTGAAGCTGAGTTTTTGACTGTTTGCGCTGCTGCGGAGTTGTGCACATTGAGATGCAGGCCAGAGGCAGCCACCATCGCAAATGCTCAGTAAAATGTCACATCATGAATATTCATCGTGAGGTTGGTTGTGTTTCGTTCTTAAAGCACGATGAAGTGTGATGTGACACAAGTGCCTGCCAAATTCACCACGCTACTTTAATTATCACAGAGCGGAAGAAAGAAAAACGTGCTGTTAAGGAAGACTTGGCTGAGGAATCTGGGGATTTGAACTTTTTCGAAGAGGTTTTGTCGACTCTGGTTTTTAAATTGGATAAATAAATGTTTCCTCGGCCTGCCATTTAAGAGAAAACTTTGGAATTATCTTATGGCAATTTTACCAGAATGCGCAAATTGTCACAGGAATGAAATTACGGTTCGCTTTTCATCACCATATTGCCCAACCCTAAATGACGATAATTCGTTCTTAACTATTGAACTCGGCTGGTTCGTGATACAAAAGTACTTCTAAACAACTTCAAACAATACCGTTTACATTTCCACCCAATTGCATGTCGTCCCACAAGAGTTAATTTAGCCACATGTTTGGTCTTCCTGTTGGTTTCATTTGCATAGCATTGTCCTTGTTATTTCACACATGCTTGGGAAGGTTAATTAGAGGACGCACATCACAGAACTAAGAGCACTCGTGTCATTACTTTTAGTTTGCTGCCTTACTCGCGTGTTTGCCCTTGATCCTCCCATCTCAAAGTGCCATCCACATACCACTCAAAACCAAGGTCGCTTTTTTATTTAGGCAATTCTATTCATTCCCGACAACAAGCTGAGTGCATTTTCTCCGAACCCCCTGTCGCCTTTCCGCGGCCCTACTCTCCGAAAAGATCATGTATGCCTGCTCATTTTGTCGACATGGACGCAATTGAATGCAGTGTACGGTATCATTATGTTTAGTATCCAAGCTCTGTAATAGATTATCTGTCCTTTTTAGTTCTGCGTGGGAGAAGATACGGACCTCCCCTAGAGCCCACATCTGATTTCACTGCAGACATCCAGCGTGTATTTATGTTAGCACTGCAGGTTGTAAGATGTTCGACACCTCCATACTAAGCTATAGGGGCAAAGAGTAGATGCCGTTTGTGTTTTGTCTGTTACTTCTCCTTTTAACAATAAACATGCCCACATTTTCAATGGTTATTGACTTGAAACGGTGTAAGTGCAGGTGCTGGGTGGTTCAAAGGCAATCTATTATTCGTTCTCACAATTCAGAAAAGTACCGCATATACAGTGAGGAAAGAAAGTATTTGAACACCCTGCGATTTTGCAAGCTCTCCCACCAAAATATGGAGGCGTCTGAACTTTTCATCGTAGGTGCATCTCCACTGTGAGAGGCAGAATCTTAAAAAAATAAAAAATAAATCCCGAAATCCCATTGTATGATTTTTGAATAAGTATGTTATTGCTGCAAATAAGTATTTAAACACCTGTGAAAATCAGTAATAATATTTGGTACAGAAGTCTTTTTACAGAGATGGAATGTTTCCTGTAGTTCTTGACCAGGTTTGGACACACTGCAGCAGGTATTTTGGCCCCCTCCTCCGCACAGATCTTCTCTAGATCTGTGAGTGGGCTGTCGCTGAGCAGCACACACTTTCTGCAAATGCAGTAGGTCCAAGCCTCCTAGTGGATAATCGTTGCACGGTATTTAAACCCAACTGATCCAGCGAGTGGCTTCTCATTTCTGAAAAAACCATGTGGAAAGACGAATCCTGTGGTCATGGAAAAAATTTTGTTGTGTTTGAGAAGGGTCAAATCATTGGCATCGAGCAGAGAAGACCTTTAAGGAGAAGCAGAAACTGATCTACAACAGATCTTAACCCCAGTGAGAGTCTTTGGGACGAGCTGGAGAAAGCTTTGTGCAGAGGTCACGCCCTATCGATCAATTTGTGGAAAAATAATGCAACACTGGATGGAAATAAACCTTGCTCGATTGATTGAACCATCGATCGTTCAGTCAGTGGGCGAATGTTTCAGAACCGAGCCATTTAAAGTTTGTTGCATGATACATTTTGTTTGTTGTTTTACTGTCAGATTTTTTTTCTGTTTACCAATCTGCCCTTCAAAAATATTTCTTTCCCTCACATCTGTCATGTTCAATAAAAAAAATTATTTAGAATTGCCGCAAGTAGGACAGTGACTGATGTGTTTGCTTTCTGCTTATTGTGTAAATTAGTTTGACCTAGAAAACATTCATGAAGTTGTTTAAGCCGTCTTTGTGTAGAAATGTAAACTAAAATGCTAGAAGGTGGTATTTGTGCCCTGCAGGTGCTTCCGCCAGACAGAACAATGATTCATTTAACAGCTGCCCTGATTATCCAAAGGCCACATGTTGAATTTGTGGTAATCTAAAATCCCTTGGTTTGTGTTCCACTTTCCAAAATAGGGAGGGTGTTCAGTACCAATACATTTTATAGATAATTAGAAAATAGATAGACCAATATAATTAGACAACTCTATTGTTCTGTTGTTTCTGATGCACCAGTCTCCATTCATCTGCGCTCAGAAGCTATTGAATACTATAGTCCCTTTTGACTGGATATTACTGTTGATAATTAGCATGCAAAGGAAAGTCCTCGTCTGTTCTAGCCGCTCCATATTACTGTGTTGCCCAAGGCCCTAAATTGATAATAAATTATGCATAGTTTTATGTGGCTATTTCTTGAGCAGGTGGTGATTCTTGCGAGCCTCTTAATTCATGTATTGTTGGCGTCCTTCATAGAAAATGTGTGAACCTCTGACTTTTTGATTGGCAATATATGAAATTATCAATAATCTATCTGTTTTGAAGATAGTGACAATTTTGATGTCAAATATATTCTTCCCTACCAAGGAAAAACACTCATACAGTGCATCAGGATTGTATTCACAGCGCTTCACATTTTGTTATGCTACAGCCTAAAAATGAATTGTTTGCAAACAATACGCCATAATGACAACTTGAGAGAAGGTTGCTAGAATTCTTTGCAAATGTATATAATGTAGATCGTTTCCCCACTTGATTGCGATTTTTCTACTACTTCTTTGGAGTCCATCCGTGGTTAATTCGGTTTCTTGGACATGATTTGGAAAAGCACACACCCGTCCATATAAGGACCCCTGGTTAACAGTGTCAGAGCACAAACCAGGCCGTGAAGTCCAAGGAATTGTCTGGAGACCTCCGAGACAGGATCGTATGAAGGCGCAGATATGAGGAAGGAACAGAAACATGAGCACAGTAGCCTCCATCAGCCGTAAATGGAAAAAGGTTGGAACCACCGAGACTTTGCATTACTCTGAAATGACATGAAACTCCACATAAGTGAAATCTAGTTGTTAAAACCTTGAAGTTGAAATTTTGAAGTTTGATGTTCAAAAAGTAAAATTTCTTCAAAAAGTGACTAGAGTAAACGCAACTGAGCCAATGCGTATAATTGAGTACGACCCAGTTTTACCAAATACTAACCACCACCACTGATTTGACCCTTGTCTTCCAAACGTGTTTTGGTCTTGATCTTAAACCACCTCTACAGTGAAGGAAAACAGTCTTTATTCTTGTCTGCACAGGGGTCTGACAGCATCCTGTAAATGTTTGTGCAAGGAGCCACGAGGAGTGGAACAGTGGCTGGCGGACGTCCAACCTGCCTTTATTTCTTCTTGACTCATGAGACCGGGGTAAAAAGCCACAATGTCTGAGAGATTTTTTTTACAAAGGTGGCAGGCCAGGAGAAATTGACACGGTGCGCTCCGGAGATGCCAACGCTGTGCCACTTACTATCTAAGTCTGACAGCTCCGGCAGAGTACAGAGAGTGAGGATGGAGAGGAGAGAATGTGCTTGGAATAGGAAATGTCTGTTTAGATTGGAGATGCAGTCACGGTGGAAGGGCTGATAGAGCCAGGAATATTCTTGATAGAATTCTTTTTATGAAAACCTGAATATATGTAAGCAATAACGCTTTACTTGATACATAAATAATATATATATTTTTTTGTTGAACTGGCCTAATAAATATGTACATTTGGCAGATCTCTTAACTCTCTGGGCATTTCATTCGTAGGTAGAGTGGCTCTGTAAAAAACAGACCTCTTTCAAATGTTAGTCTTGGACTTGGTAGGACCAAGTCTGCACTAAACGCACGCCGAGTGCAATGGGAATGAGTTTGACTCGCATATTTAAATTTCTCGAAACAATAATGTGGTTTACCTGACGCCATAGTTATCTTTAGAAATGTTAAGTTATACTCTGGAGCAGTGGCCAAGATAATGTCTGGTGCATCTCAGAGACCCTGGTGGAGTATGGACACCTCAGCACTAGGCGAGCCCCCTTGTGTTGGACTACCTGAAGCCAAGATAAATCAGCTTCATTTGTGGCAGTATTCCAATTTTTCTTCTCTCTCTTTGTCTTTCGCCTTCTTTCTCTCTTTTTCTCTCTTTCGCTCTTTTTTTTTTTTTTTTTTTTTTTTACTGTATATCGCAAAACACATACTTTGAAGACGTACACCTATAGTATTATGGTTTCCGTTGATCTCCTGTCCATACACTCATTCCAGTAGGTGGTGGTAAATGCACCTTTTCAGTCGGCTGCCAACTGCCATTAAAAGTAACAGAAGAAGAAGAGGAGCTGTATTCCAAATGTGATCCTGTACCAACTCTTTCATAACTGCTGGCATAACAAAAGAGGAACACCTTGTGACCACTGCAATGGTCTTGCCCATTTTAGTGATCACATGCAGATCTGAATAACATTTTAAGGTATTCCTTTGTTGTCAGTGTAAATAACAAGGAATAAGAATGAGAATAGGAATTGACTAAGAATGGAATGGATGACTAGGAATATATGACTAAGAATAGGAATTGACTTTTTTTTTTTTAAATCAAACATCAATTCCTTTTTGTGACTCTCTTGTTCCAATTCCGCTGCATTTTAGATTGTCCACACCACAGGGAACAAAATATTTTATATTTATATATTACAGATTTTGTTGCCAGTGGATTATGATAAAAGTATGCGAGTATGTGAGTATTTGCCTACTTGTATTCAGGCTTGAGTTTACAGGGTTGCAAACTGGATAATTTTATTTCATCTTATTTAACCTTTTATTTAGGTTTACAACAACAACCTGCCTAGCACCCTCAATTAAAAGTGTTTGCAGCCTTATTTCGTCTATTTGTGTTAAAATGAGTCCATTGTGCGCTCTTTGCATTATAGAGCATCGTATTCTCCGCAAAGCAGGAAGTGGTAGTTGTTTGATAGTTTTTACCACAACGGCAAACCTCGCTACGGCCTCAGCAAGTTGTGGAAAGCACTTTTAAACTCAGCGCTTGAATATTTAGGATGTTCAGAAGGAAAAGATGAAGAAAAAGATGTAAACTTTAAGATGAACTTGTTCCAGATGGTAAAAATCAGGTACATGCCTTGCGCCTTTTAATGGAAGAGTATTGTCTTTGCCCCTTGGAAACTCAGACGCCCCCAGATGCCAGTTTGGTCTGGGCCTGGGCCTGATTTTATTTTTGATCACCTTTAGTTTCCTGAGATGAAAATACCTTGTTTGCGGTGATGGCAGAAAATCAGCAGTGGCTAAAATAAGCACAGAAGTAAGCAACAAAAAACCAAAAAAACATCTTGACACAAAATAGCAGAAACCGCATTATATTAGAACAGATTGTACCTAATAAGTGGCAAGTGCACACAATAATTAGTGTTTGAATGATATTGGCCTTAAAAACAGCCTAATTAAAATGTACTTTACATGTTGTTTTCCTTTTTTGGAGTATATTGAAGGAAGTTTCTGCCTACGATTCTCGCAATACATTTTTTTTTTAAGCTTTCATGAGTATATTGTGATCTTGATATCCCTAGCCTCAAGTTGTTTAGCCCTTAAAGTGGAAACTGAAATTGTTTGCTTCTTACAAAACCAATTCACTTTCATACATACAAAATTTCATTCAAAATTCTAACATAATGAATGAGGAACATCTGACATCTGCTACAATGAATAAAGTAAAAGATACCAAATGAATTCCAGTGTCTAACTAAACTCTTCAAATATTCTTCAAAAAGTGCAAGAAATTATGCATAAATTGGCTATTATTTCTAGCTTTTTTTTTTTTTGTCACAACACCCCTGTTTTGCTGGAATGCATGCCTACAAATATCCATTTTCACCACAAGCTCTTTGGTCCACAGTTGCCTCTCGGCTGATCTTAAATCCTTTGTTTTTCCTTGTGGACACGTTTTGCCATGACATAAGCCTATGAACAGCCTCTGGACGTTTGCATTAGCTTAATCTCTGGTATGTCCATGTTGCCCTGGATCAAGAGCAAATGAGCCAGCGGAATCTCCTGCATATTTTAAACTATAGTAACGCAAACGGGTATTGATTTTTCAAAAGTCCCAAGGAAAGGATTGTAAAAAGTGATATATTTGAATAGGAATATTGTCTATTTTTGGTCTGAGACAAATTGTGTTTGAGCTACGACCTGTGCACGCAGCCTTGAGCTTTTCATAATTACGCAGCCCCTCTCGCCCGGAGCTACGCCCGGTCATGTCTTGACAGAAAGCTGCTGAAGGATGCACCGCAAGGAGTCTCTTCCCTCTCGCTGTTTGTCTTCATTACCTTTGGTTTTCTTGTCATCACAGAGACTAAAACAAATGCGTCAAAAAAAGGAAAAAAAAAAGTGCAGCAGAGGCGGCAGTGAAAGCAAACATTTCCCCCCAGACAGCTTGTCAACAATTGATCGTCATCAGTATTGGGGATGCTTTTAGAGTTTGTTATATTTAGTTACTGCTTTGTGGCGCCCAAACTATTTGAAGTGCTTTTGTTCTAGACCTTGTTTACCAGAGATGTGCTGGAAAGTTCCTTCGTTATTATCGTCAGTGCATGGCAGAGATGAGCCAGGGTTCGTTTCCTTATCCCCCGATCCATAGACTTTTTAAATAATGAGAAACATATGGTCAGAATGAGCTGTTCTGCATCAGCATTTTAAAATGATAAGACTATGCTGTGTATCCGATATAATAATATTAATTTACTCAACAGCAGAATCACTGCGTAAAATTGTTATTCAAGTATTGCAACAAATCCATAGTTTTGAACAAATGGGTCTTTCATCACAGTCAAACAGAATTGAACAAGCACGCTGCCATTTTGACCTGGCTCTAATCTGAGTGACCGTCAGTGTTCTCCGTTGGAATAATAAATCAAAGACGAGGGCTCAGTTGTCCTGTTCAGCCCAATCAGTTCAAAAGATACAATTTGTGCCTAACCTGTCCAAAGGTGAAGGCTCGTTCATTTCTGTATTTTGTCATAAACCTGTCAGATACTTTAAACCTTGTCCACAACTCAGGAGATAAGCCACAGATACTTTTCAAACCAATTTCGGACCCTGTTTACCAATGAGTATGATTGTGTTTGCCCAATGCTGAAAACTTTAGAGTGATGTAATGGAAGCATTCATACCACAAGCACTGACAATGATTTTCCAGCACTCCTAGTTAACAAACGGTACATGTTAGAGCTGCACAATGTAATGCAAAAGTAATATTGGCATTACAATAATATATATTACAATAACGTCAAGGCCTTCCGTCTAAAACCCAACACAACCATTTCGCAAACATTTGCAATATCGTGTCGCATGTGTCAGTAACTGCGTTTCCATCAGCGTATTTTTAATGCGCATTTTGAAGTATCGTACAAGTAGCATGAGGTGGAAACGCCAAATATTGCATTTAGAACCCTGAATTCGCCTAAAAGTTTATATGATCGCTAGGGGCGCTATTTTCTTTGTTTTATGCACATAACAGTAAAAGCACATTTTGAATGTTGAACAAATGCTTTTAGTCTCATGAAGCACATACTAGAACTCCCGTGACCGTCGGACTACATGCCTGCTCCAGACGCACCGGAGCGGACACAGGCGATGAACAAAGCAAATTATTTTAACAAATAATCCACAAGATCCTCATTGTCCCATCAGGTTGGTTGATTGCCGCAAATCCTCTGAAAAAGCAGAGCTAAACAAACATCGCTGCACCACACAGGTCTTGAAGCTCAAGCTAAAAAAAAACAACATGCTGCCTAGAAACACAGCCGCGCTGTTTATGTTTGTCCAACATTAAAAGTGTTGCGAGACTTCAGCGTTCGTTATTTTCAACTTCAGTGTAACATTTAGACAAAAATCGAGAAAGCAGCCTTTTGTTTTTAATAGTAAAATAGTATCTATAGCATTATTAGTGTGGACAACCTGCAACATTTTGGACATGACAAAAAAATGATGCAGCTCACAGCTAAACAACAAAGTGCGTCTCTAGCAAAGCCAAACCAAGCAGACTGTGCACTGGTTTAGATGGAAACGCAGCTAGATTTGCATTTGTTATTTGCTTTTCTTACGTGAATTTAGATAATATGCCACTTTTTTTTTACGGCAGAAATGCAGTTATTGCTCCTGTCCGAGTCTACTTTCTGTGAATGAGAACTAACTATATACTGTGTCTTCCAACGTTAGCTATAACCATCATGAATACATTTGTTTTTCATCAGATATGTCCATCTGTCATTTCTGCTTTGTACTGTATTTATTTATTTGGTTAGTTTTACATTTTTGTTCGTGTAACCAATTTTGTGTCACCATCTGCATCCTGGAAATTAGCAAATGGCATTAGAAGGTTGTTATTGGCAATTAGTTATCTGCTGTGCACTTAATGTCCCATTTGTTGTGATGGTGCTGCAATAACGAGCCGAAAATATTGGTTTGACTAATTTTTGCCTTCATATAAAACTAATGAATGACAAAATTGGTACCATAATGATTAGCAACCATGTTAACAGTTTTATTATCAATTAAAGTCATAGTAAAATGTCCAAAAATTAAATGCGCTGTATGTGATTTCATCTTAAAAGAAAATAGCACAAGTTCGTTTTAAACTTTCTTCTTACTTAATGTCGGTGTAATCCCTCCTCCTTACTTAATGCATGCCAAACATCCTAATTATTCACAGGAAAAAGTCAATAAACATTCTCACAATTTGTAGGGACCAGAGCAAGTTTTGCCATTGCAGAGATTGGCAGTACACTTCCTGATTCTTGGAGAATAAAACGTTCAATAATCAGATGCAGAAAGCACACAGCGCTCTCATTTTCACCCGAATAGCTGCTTTTACTATACATCTGTTAAAGCCGGTCAAAACGGATATGAGTTAATTACATAAAAAACATTTTTTTTTAGTTAAAATTATTTTATATGTATATCATTTTTAAAGCATGAAACTTAGCACTGAACTCGACAGACTTGTTTTATGTAAGGCACAGCCTTTACATGCAGAGTAAAAGAAAAAATATGAAAAGAGGATGAGAACAAGACAATTTCAGTCATTATCACAAACGCTTTGCTTAGAAAAACACTTTTGCACTTCAGGAACGTTCTGTTTTGCGGGCAATGTTCTGGGAGGAGGTGAGATTTACAGCAGGAGTAAACATAAGTTGCATTGTAATTGTGCAGCAGCTGCCTCGAGATGTTTTTTTTTTTCACGCCAAACCTGCAGGAGATGAACATGCGTCTCCTCAATTAAAACAATTCTCAGCTTAAGACATTTTTGAGATGGTGAGTCAGATGTTTAACTACAACATACAGTATATCAATCATTTCATATTGAAAATCCAAAACCCCTTTAGATATTTTGTTGGAATGTCAAAATGCATCAATAATTGTGTTATTTGGGTAAAAATAAATTATATATTAATCATTGATTAATTAAATCATATTACATATTTTATAACTTTTTTTTTTTTTTTTTTTTAAAGGTATTTTTATCCTGCCCACAAAGGCTTTATTTGACAGGACAGTTATAGAGTGAAATGAGGAGAGAGGGGCGAGACAGTTGGCAAATTGTAGAGTGCAATGTTTACAAATGCTCTACAATTTAACAATGTAAACAATTGTAAGAGAAATGTTACATATATCGTCATTTTTGGGCTATAGAGCGCTCCTGAATAAAAGCTGTGCCAACAAAATTTACAAAGAAAAATAAATTGTACATATACTAAATAGCTGAACTTTTTTATTCAGAAAGTTTGATTATAATGGGTTTATAAAGGATTTGTCATTGTCAATTATCGTAATCATGAAGTTTCTTCCCACCATCATAAAATGTTATATCGTGATGTCCCTATTCTTTAGTTAATGCACCCACTCTTGCAAGTGATTGCTATTCATTAGCTGTAAGTTGACTGAATTTGCACATTGGCCAGGCAGACCCTGAGGAACATTACATTGTTTGTTGTTTAGCTGCAGTCTTGAATATGTTGTAGAACTTTAACACTAACAAGGTATTTGTTTTGCAATTCTTCCAGCAGCTTCTCACCAGCATTTGACTTATTCAACTGCACTTTTCATGACCAGCAGACATCAGCATTACTTTGC
Source organism: Chaenogobius annularis (assembly GCA_015082035.1). Classification (NCBI taxonomy): domain Eukaryota; kingdom Metazoa; phylum Chordata; class Actinopteri; order Gobiiformes; family Gobiidae; genus Chaenogobius; species Chaenogobius annularis. Next base: position 1,767,365 of record BJKM01000034.1, read on the forward strand.
ACAAAGCTGCTGGTGTGTTCATGACCAGCATAAAAGATTTTGGAGTTGATTTGGAGGAGCCGCGGAGTCGGGCAGCTAAGATAACCATCCACACCTTTCCATACATCACACCTCAGCGCTTGTATGAATGAACACAGCTTTTCAAATAGACCTGGTGTAAAACCTAATTCATTATGCACAGATAGGGAACTTTTAGGCCAATACCAATGTTACTGGTAAGTCCTGGGCCGATAACCGATATTTGTTTGTTAAATATTTACCGTGTGTAATCATCGCTGCTGTTACAGTCTCTCCTCCTCAGACTATGTGTCTTATCACACACTCTGGCTCTTCTCCTTCTTTAAACCTCTCACACTAAAGTTTTTTGGAGTAAACATTTCTAAACTGATTGTTTAGGAGGAAAACTAGTCTGAAAAAACCGCTGCGTTCATTGCGGGTTTGCCAGTGAATTTGTCACGCTTATATTTAGTGATAAGTTTCGTCTAAAACCTTCCAAGAGCTTTTAAAAGTCTGTAACTTTGTCATTCCTGGTTCATTTGACTAAGACTAAAGAGTGGATTAAAGTTTACAGTCTGTTCTGTTAGAATATAGCAGCAGGACGCTTCTGTCCACAATGACATGATTATCTGATGCAGATACTGAGCCGATATATCTTTGCCCGCTGCGCTCTCAACCAACCTGTGTCCTTCTCAGATCAAAGTGCGTTTGACTTTTTGAAACGTTTTTACGATTTGAAAGGGTTAGGGTTAGTAAATCATAATTTACAATCAGGAAATGAAATTCTACACCTAAAAAATGAGCTATTCTGGGATAAAATATTTACAGTTTTTAGGTAAAGTCAAACTATATTTATCTTAACTGCATTTTAGTTCAATGAGTCGTCCCAACCTGTCATAGGCACTTTAAAATGCACAGTGCTCAAGGTTTTTGTTGGTCCTTTGTTTGAAATTAGAGACAAGAGAAAGGTTGTTACTCTGTCTTTGCATTAGGGGTTAGGGTTACACCATGATAGAAACGAGACTAAAACTATTTCATAATTAGACCCAAATTAGATAATATTTTTGCACATTTTTACCATTAAATCTGTATGCAAAGTTTCCCCAATTACTGCAATGCTAAGGGTTTTGCCTTTTTAGAATCTACAACTTATGGGAGCCTATTAAACCATCCTATTACCTTGCCTTGCTTGTAGTCGTTGTTGGTATTCGTCCTGCTTAATGCATAGTCTTAACTGAATTCTTCCTTGGCATCTTTATTTTACCGTATATTCTCATTGTAATAGAGCAGCAGCAGCGTAAAAAGGCCCTGGGCTGTTCTGGTGCATCATGAGAGAAACTGAGGGCTGAGTGCTAGTGGCAGAGTAGCACGCACCTTTAGCTGTTGAGGACACTCCAGCTAATGGATGCCCTCTAATGATGTCCACCAGCTCTCCTCACTAGACAAGCTTCTCGGAAAACACCATGAGCTATTGCTAAAATAACCACTCCCTTCAGCTTTTTTGCTCAGCTACTGGCAGTACAAGGGATTTTAAGAAGACAACCATGGTAAACTACTGCAGAACATAAGCAGTGCAAAAATATTATAGCGCTCTGTCAATAAGAAAATATTGAGAGGATCGTGCCAACAGGCTCTTTGGAAATGCAGTATTGTTATCTCGAACCCAATGGCTATTGTACATAATGCGCTTAAAAAGAATTGCCGGCAAACAATAACATGTGGAAAGATGAGGTGACTAAAATTACAATTAACTGAGAATGAAATTTGAGCATGTGGTTTGGAGCTAGGAATGGTCTCTCATGACTTTTTTTTTGAGACAATACCGATATCCGATATATGTCTTACTGTTGTGGCTGATAACCAATGTTTTTCCAATACTGATAATAAGACCACAAATTTATGTTTTAGTGAAGTTCACAAAATAACTTTTTGCTCTTAATAAAAATTGTAAAACAATATTTTTATCTGGGATATAAAACTATTTCTGGCATGATTGTGCAAACTTGTGGTGCACAATGTTGGTGCCAAATATCAGCTACATTTTCAATATCGGACAACCGATATCCCCCCTGTTTGGAACAGCTCATACCTTGGAGGAAAAATATATATTTTTTGTGTTAAACATACTTTTAATTATTACCATTTATGTTCAGGCAATTAATATTGAAAGAGATTTTATTTGTCTAAAACTAAGACTAAATAAAATAAAATTGAAAATTGAGATTGAGCAATATGAGGGGAAAATACGTTTTTTGTTTTGTTTTTCTTTCAGCACATCCAGCCTTTCCAGCTCTGTGGTGATGCTAAACTCAGTTCATGGTCATTTTAATGGGTCTGAAAATATATGCATTATCATAATGTAACAAGCTTGTGTAGATTGAAGTCTGGTGCATTGTGCATGTAGTTTTTTTTTTTTTTTTTTTTAAGGAAAAATAATTTTTTTTTTTTTTTTAAGGAAAAATAAAACTACTACAATACAGTCAAATCCAAGGAAAGTTACAGAATTTTTTCTTATTGTTAAACACTTTCCAATTCTCAAGTTCTATTCTACATGCAGCATGTAGCACATTAAACTGCAATCCCATTACTTGTCTTGTGAAAAAAATACCCAACTTTCTTTTCTACCGACAACCACATCATGTCCCTTCACACTTCCTGGCTGATTAATGTATTTCTAACAGCATTTCTGTCCTTGTACTGTGCATAATTCTGAACTTTGTACAACAGCGGAGCTCTTCTAGAAGTTCTTGTCCATAAAGTGTTAGCTGTTGATAATGGCAGAGCAGCCCTGGGTAATGTCCACCTGTCAGCCTCTGCTCTGAACAAGAAGTCTGGTGCTAGCGCTCTCTGTCATTTGATCAATTGTTGACTCTGACCAAGATGCATGTTACTTTTTATGCGTCAGTTCAAACTGCCGCAGAATTATATGCTGTCGGACTGGATCATTTCAAATTGGCCCTGGCTGTTTTTATGCACATATAGTTTGTGAGCTTTAGGTTTTACAAGATTGGCCAGTAGTTTGATGATTTACATGTTGAGCTTGTTATTAGACTGAAGTGTTTTTGTTGCCAGAAGTGGATTGTTTTCTCAGATTACCCGCGGACGACAATGCGGCGTATTCTGAGCACTACTCATTCCTGCTTATTTTTGGTCAATGCAAAAGTGTGTCTAAATACATTTTTCAATTGCAAATTTGAATGACATAAACATCAAGTTAAAACTTAAATGTGGGTCTGAAAAGTATGACTAAAATGATAGCCAATTCACCTCAAGGACAAGATAGACCAAGAACACAAATGCAGTAATATACAAAATTCCTTGTTTGTTGTGCAATAAATACATAGGCAAAACAAGTGGGGCACAATAAACTGAATGTCAAGTTAATAGGCACAGAGAACAACAAATCAGGGAATCCATAGAGATCTGGAAACGTGCCCACCAGACTGGAAATTGGGACGAGAGGTCAGACTAACTATCTCACACCTGGGATACAGTTCTGAAGAAATATATACCAAATAGAAAAGAACATTCTGAAAATGGAAAATTAGTTTGTTTCCAGTTTCACATTCTAAATGAAAACTCTTCTATACAAATATGGATAACAAGTTCATTTGTTTGCTGCTTTGTGACTCCCCAGGGCCTCAAAGGATACAGGCCTGAGCCCAAGCAGTGGACAGGTGGAGAGATCTGGTCAATTATGGATACGCTCCACAACAGACCCAGAAAAGATACTTATTAGACAATTACACAGTTTACACAGCGAGTTAAACATGATGTGTTATTTTGAAGGTGCATTGTGTCGAAATTTCAAAACAATAACACTGTTCTAGTTTATTCTGGAGGGTGTGTTTTCAAAAGGAGACATAACTTCAGACGGCATGGGTATGGGTGGATCCCTCATTACGCCTATTCACTAGAGCACAAACTTCCGGGTGTGTAGCAAAGTGATCCCATTGGCCGCTGGAGACCACATGAGCTGCATTTACAGGCTTATGGTTTAGTGCGACATCAGGCAAAAATACTCTTCCGCTTCTGAACAAAAAATAAAATATACAAATGTATACACATGATTATATTTATGAGTTGAATTTGCCAAAGAAGTGTATTTTCGCTTTGAGTTCTTCCTCAGATTTTTAACCCTTCTTCTACATTCTTTGCTTTTGTTACCAGTACGTGACGCTCCTATTAGAAAACTGCCTTGTTTAATTTGCTTTTTATTTACTAATGTACAGTAACTCAATGTTCTTGGCACTCCTAAGAACCTTTCACCATGTTATCAAAGTGTTCATCGCTCGAACCCTTTGTTTCTGTCTGCGCCACAGCCATATCTAAATTTAAATTTAATCCCTATTTAATGCAATTATAGGCTCCAGCTGTCTCATTTGCATTTAGAATTTCAAAGGAGTAATGCTCTGTAACGCTTGTCACGTGGGCAAGGCATTACACACAAACAAGCAGGTCCTTGTGGGTGGGTGGGGTAGGTGGGTGGGTTTAAACAAATAACATTTACAAAATACATTAGCTCAGTCTGTGCAGCGGCACTTGCAGATATTTGCCTCAGCCTATGGTATTCTCAGTAAAAGTCCAAATGTAAGGCAAGCATATTTAAAGATGTACTATGTTCTGATAGAAGTTCTGCCATTGCTTTTCTTTGAATGTTATCTAGCTGTAATCTAGCTCACATTTATTCAATTACAGATGTTTTTATTGATGAAAAATACCTTGAAACACATTCTTACTGTGATCAGGCTATATACAGTCCTGGCCCTTGCTCTTTTGGCACCCTATGCAAGATTTGTAATTGCACATCCTGACCTCACGGTAGTAAAAAAATAACTTACAAAAGTGCATAAATATGGTATTTTTCTCCTTTCTCCTTTACTTAAGGGCCAATAGAATTCTGAATTGGGAATTTTTAAGAAAACAGATGCTTTTTCCTGTAATTGAGGGTAATTTAGATCAATAAATCTAAAATGTACAGTACATTTCTGTCATGATGACGTGATGCGTTTTATGTTATACTGGGGGTTACTCCAAGCAAAGCAGTACAATCTCCATTGACACAAGTAATTGTTACATAGTGCACCTTTTAATGATAAATTATGATTACAGCCTACTTCTCTCCAAGATGCAAATTGGCCATTGTTTATTATAAGAACAGTTGTGGCACAGTTGTGAACCTGTGTTCTACACATGCTGCTGATCACGTGTTCAAATTCTGTCAGAGGTTCTCAGTGGAGCGCCTCTTCTGCCTCCATGTGCTCTCTGCACTGAGCACAGCCTCTGTGAGCGGCACTGGACACATGAGACAGAAAAACTAAATTCAACTTTTGTCAGGACAATTGGCCTCATGTTTTACATTGCTTCTAAAATACAGAAATGTGGATAGAAATGTGTTGCAATTCTCCGCGGTCATTTTATGAAATGTGCAGATATGTTCATCAGCTATTTGTGCTTGTAACTCTGTGAATAAAAGGCTTCTTTGGAACAGGGTGCCTTCTCAATGATATGGAGGATATGTGGTGTAACTTGTAAAATCTGAAACCATTATTTTAAAGTGGTCTTTTAAATGTAAGTTAGGGTTGTCAAAAAAGCTATATCCAGATACAAATTATTTCTAAAGCCACAATCAAAAAATGTTCACTGACAAACCACATAAATAGGACAAAAATAGACTTTGAATACTAATGGGCTTGATCTTTAGCACACAAACGGCAGAAACAGGGAGTTTGTCTGAGCCTCCTGTTTCATACTGAATGATATTAGTGTAATAATGGAAAATGATAATGTAAGATCTCTAGGGGAAGACCAGACTTCACTGATAATTTGCAGTTTTGAAATGGGAAAAAAAATATCTTTGTTCAAAACCCTGGAGCAGGTTAAAATCAGCAAAGCAAAGAACACTAGAACAACTGGATTTGTCCCCAGGTAATAAATATATTACCTGTAACACATGAATTATGCTTTTACACATTATTATACATTTGGACCTCAATGAATATCTTGACCTCTGACCTCCATAGTATCTAGTACCTCCCTATATGTATATTTGAAGACATTGACTTTAAAATGATGAGCGTGTGATATGGATGCGTTGCCCTGTGCTGTGAACTTCTTCTGTAGAGCCCGAGTAGAGGGCGAAATGGTGTGTTACCACCCACTCACTTTTCATGTGTGGAGGGTCCAGCTCTGAACAGCCAATCGGTGTCCTTTGGTTTTAGTGAGAAGTATGGATGTTCACACTCCAGGGGCCGTATTTTGCCCCCGGAGATAGCATATTCCAGGGCGCTATTTTTCTACCTTCACGACGTTAACGCTGGCGTAAAGAGGCTGAAAGAGGTCATGGCCTATACACGACTGCAACCATCACACAGAGGTGGACAGACGATGGTCATCTCCGGAGCCGAGTGCCGGAGCCGAAAGTCTGATCGTACGTGCGGCTCTCTTGTCGTGCTGTCAGTCTGTGCAAGGTGAATGCAATGGTGACGTGGGGGATTTATCCGGTTTCCTAAATAGATGTTCCTCTCCAAGCTGAGCACATTCAAGTCTGCATGATCCAGTCCCGGCCCCGGACCACGCAATAACACGTGTCCAACGCCGGAGGTGGAGGTGTGAGTGGGAGAAAACATTAACCACGTAAAATTTGACTGTATTCATTATTCTATGACTTATTATTTGTTTTATTATGATGATCTCATCCATATAGGGATAGTAACATGACTCCTGTGCACTAGTTTTGAAGTTTATTAGTTACGATTCTGGCCATTCACAGAATGCACCAGACCACCACCCCACCTCATATTTTGGCATGATCACACCTCTTGTGCAGAGTACAACGCCCTGCGCTGTCATCAAATACACCGACACAATATGTCAGGAAATGACGCCCAAGTTAATAGTAAGACCCGGTAAATTAACAGATTAACATATTTGCAAATGTATGAGGAAAAATATGTCCCTGGGTTTGAATTCCTTTGTGATTTGTTCCCTTTCATTTTCAGCATTAGAATCACTCGTGAGAATCTTTGGGCATCCATTTCTTTGATGCATTTCCTCTAAAGATAAACTATAATGTTGACACCATTTTCTTACTCCGTTCACTCTTTGGAAACTACAAGACGTCTAACTGACTAATTAAAAGGTGCCCTTAATCCCTCCTAGAGATCTATTGTGTCACCTCATTACTTCACTTTGTAACATGGCACTTTTAAGTTTTTGTGGAGTTACAGGCAGCTTAGACAAACATGCCTCTGCTTCTTCAAAGTCATCCTGTTGCAATTGACATTCCCATGTGCAAAGATCCCTGTTGTTGTTGTTGTTGCCTTGGCGCTTCCATTTTCTGGACCCTTTGAGCTGTGACAACTAAAACATCTTTATTCATTTCGACAACAAATTATACTTAAAACAGAGCCAATGGCCAACAGCTGCTTGTGAAAATAAATTCATTTCCAATAGACAAACTGTAGCAATAAATTCTCATTGTCTTTATGTGTGTTTGTTGAAAAGCTCGACGTTGATGTAGATGTTCCAATTATACTTGAATTAAAGATGCATTTTTGTCAGGGGCATGTAGCCTATAGCCAATTTAATATCACATTTATGGCTCGCGGCTATGTTGCTGCCCTTTCACAACAATGGGTCTATCTAAGTCATTGCTTATTTTCATTTGATACGATTTGATGCCACGGCGGTGCAGTACACTCTGATATCCTGACAAAATAATTTTAGCCCTGTTAGCATAAACGGTTAAATGGTTTTGGGTGTTATGACGGCAATAAACGAATCCAATCCGAAGGAAGTTGAAGCATTTTGCCTAGGGTAATGTCACAATACCAAAATTTCACCACTACAATTTTACTTGAGAGACCACTTTCGAGATCACAAATATAATAGAATGTAATCTTCAACACAAAATAAAAGTAGTATATTTAAATATTACCATGTGGTCTGATGCATAGATTAAGATCATTATAAAACTATTCAGGAAATGTGTGTCGCAGTTATGTATGTTTGTTTGTTTGATTGTTCGTTTGTCAGATTCAGTTACATGGCTAACAGAGCTCATCAGATCTCACACATTCCAAAGCGCTCTTAGAAAGTTCCGAGTCTGGATAATACATTCTTCATGAAAAATCAAATTATGCTTCACTTCAGACTCCGCCACAAACTTTATGAGACTTGATCATTTTTCTCTGGAGATCTTTATTAGTCTCTGAGCAACACGGCACAATTAAAATCTTGATGCGTTTAGATGCATTACTGAGCCTCTAATCTTGTATCCAGTCCCTCTGGAATCTGCACTTGTGTGAACCGCAGTCATCTGAAGAAACTGGATTCTAACTTCCTTCTATCTGTATTTTAATTCAACCAAACACACATGACATTATACTCTTAGTGCTTCGAAATGGCACACATTAAAACTGTTTCTTATCATATACAGCACTGGTTCTCAAACTTTTCCCACCAAACGCAAAGAGAATATTCAGCTCTCCACATCTCAACCGGATTTATAACAGTAATATATCTAGGCAAGTTGAAACCACTTGAATTATTAATAGTTTATCTTGATCTAGGTAGATTGACAAGTAATGGAACAAGACTTTTGGTACTTAAAATAAGAAAAACATGCCAGTGAAAATTGAAAAAAAAAATCTCATGTTGCTTAAGAAATTATATCTTGTTCCATTTGTAGATCATTTTACTTGACATGTAAATGAAAACCCGATTCAAAATTGCACTAGAGCAAATTAATTTAAATATCAAATGCCACTATACCACTATTTTTACTTTTTTAAACGTGCTTAGCGTATTTGTCCAGGACCCAGAATGTAGCAAATAAAAACTATAAAAAACGAAAAATTATTTGTTTGCATTGTTAAAAAAAAAAGGAAAGAATCATAGGCAGGATTTTATGTTCTACTACTTTTCTCCTTACGCTTCAGTTTTGAAATCAAACTTGCGGGTTCCAGTGAAGGAGGAAACGCGCATCTCTTTTGATTTATGGACCATGAACGTGAGCTCTGCGCCTCAACGGCTCACTGAGGATGTCATAAGGCGAGAACATACGGTACATTGAAGATTCAAAATGTGATTTGAAGAAACACAGTGCTCGCCCGGCAGCTCACCGTTCTCCAGCTCCCTCCGTTTTGGCTGGAAGGCTACCGTTTGATGACTGTGAAAGACGATGTGCCGCCACTCTCGAGATGTCAATTGGGCGGAAACGTGCCGGGGGGGAGGGGGAAACGGGAACTGTTTTCATCTGTTAGATTGGACGTCGCAATCATCGCAACGGAAAACAGGCCGTTAGACTGGAGATGAATGTGCAGTATGGTGCCAAAAGTACATCGATAACAATGTTTAGTTTGGGGTAAAATTTCAATTCCAAACGAACAAATTGTGAGTTGCTTTTGAATGACCAGCTCCTGCTTTTGATATGTTTCAAATTGGGTTTTATTTTTATTTCTTAAAGGTAAAATGTCCGACGTCCGCGCGCAGAGGAAGAGGCAACAGCTGAATAACTTGGTCTGCATGGTTACGGAAATGGCCCGACCTGGGAACACGATCGTGGACTTTTGCAGCGGAACGGTACGCTGCGCTCATCCATCCAGCTCGCAATTATATGGATTCGTGCACTCGGACTACCGCTAGTCTGTCCTTCAACCAAAACATCATTTATTTCAGGCTTATCTGCTTTCCAAATATATTTCTCAGTGATGAGTAACGGCACTTAATGTCCACTCAGGCTTATCCGAATGTGTTGTTTCACAGGGCCATGTGGGGATCGTCCTGGCTCACGCTCTTCCAGATTGCCAGGTATGTTGGTCCCAGGAAAGCATAATTAAAGTCACTTTTCTCCCATTGCAATATCAACCTTTTATATGTTTTGCTTTATTTTTCAAAGTCTAATTTGTGATATTTTTTTAACTATTTTTTTTGCACTTTTAAGATGAATACTTTTCCCTCTTGTGGGAGTAAAAAGGAGTGAGTGCACGTTTTATAGATTAGTTTTTATAATGGTGTGTATGATTATAATGAGCATACTTCATTAAAATGTCTATAACCCAAATATTATTGTTGTTCTTTCTTAGTATTTGGCAAACATATTTCTAAATGTCATCTCACTAAACTAGTTTGTTTATCAGAGCTTCTGTCTGGAGATGCTCGCTCACTGATTATTATTTCATAATGTGACTGTTATTGTGCGTTTCCAGGTCATTCTTATTGAGAACAAAGAGGAGTCCCTGGTGCGGGCCCAGAGCCGCGGGGCTGAACTGGAACTACAGAACATTGGGTTTATTCAGGCCAATCTGGACTACTTCACTGGCCCTTTTGACATCGGGGTGAGTGAAGGGAGTGCACTTATCTGTCTGCTGTTGCTTTGTGTAGTGGTAAAAGTTAAACTCATTCTGCGAGAAAAGTATGTATGCAAAATCAACTTTATTGAGTTTTTAACCTTGTTACAACCAGTTTTGGGAATAACGCGCTATAAAAATAACGACTTATTGTAATATAACACATTACTGTGTTGAAAATGGGAATTACATTACCTGCTACAATCTCAGTAATGCAAGTCTGCTGTTGGCATGAACATTTCACTGAGGCAGCACCGGAGCTTCTTCAGCTCATCGCACAGCTAGTCATTCAAACCCGCCTTAGCACTTCAGCTCCTCATAACACCCTTTACATACACGCTCCCATATCCCACCGACAGTCCCGCTCAGATCATAGAGAAAAGTCCTCTCTCATCCCTTTAGCACACATACATCAGTACCCTAAATGGTCTTAACCGGATGAAACATGGACAGGTTTATAAAATACAGCAGGCAACAAGTTCTATGATGATTGGAAAATGCAATGTCACTTACAACATTATGAAAAAAATTACACATTTATCGAATGACAAAAGTAACACAAATAGTGTAACTGTATGTGTAATATTATATATATATATATATATATATATATATATATATATATATATATATATATATATATATATATATATATATATATATAAATAAGGTTTTTATCACTGTAACTCGTAATATATAATGTATTACTTTTGCAAACTAACTTTTCTAACCGACACTGGTTACAATGACGTTTCATTATCCTTAGTTTACTCAATTTAGATTGATTTGTGCATGTTTGAGTAATCCTGTGTTGTCCTGTGACTGCGGCTCGAGTGCTCAGAGAATTCCTGTTTTTACCTGCCCTTCAAAAGTATTCATAAATTGTAATTATACAGTTGCTGCCCTACTCCTACGCCAGATGAGCTCCGCCGGAATTGAAGCACATTTTGAACACACATTACCCCTAATTTGAAATTAGACAGGCTCAAAAAAATGGTTTAAATATTACCCAAATAAACGACAAATGTATCAGCCTTGACATACTGTCTTGCTAAAATCAATATTTAATTTCACAGACTTTAGGTGGAGTCCAACGAGCAAATAGTTTTCCAAATAAATCCAATCACACTCATATTACCGGTAGCTGTATTTGATTAAATTCCACAGCATCCACGCAAAACAAATGAATAATAACTTTTGACACCCGGGTATATGAAGTTGTATGGAATAATGGGCTCCGTTTTTCCCGAAACTGCCCCATTGATTTAAAGTTTATTGTCAGACGTGATTAATGCCTTTTGACTATAATTTATTTTTCATTGTTTTGAACCCTTTGTGATCTCAGGGAACCTTTAATTTAATTAGAGCCTTCTAATATGTCACCCCTATAATTAATCCAGTAATCCTATTCTTCCTGTGTAATCGCACCTTTCACGAGACTCCATAACAATATGACTCCTGTTCCCATTGTAACCTCCGTGCTAAGTGTCTCAAAGTTGTATTTTTAGTTGATACTTTTCGAAATAACCAGCTGAAAGGGAGACACTTCATATTTCACCAAACTAAAAATGCCAATGTGCGATTATTTCCTGTCAAAAGATTGCTTTTCATTTCCTTCCAGAAGCAGTTTTAATCAGATGCCTTTTAGTGCAGTGTGCTCCAGTAAAATGCGGTGTCACCATCTCAACCTGATTACAAACATCACAGAGGCAAAGGGCCTTTTTCCAACTAAAGAGGGCCACTGGAAATCACGAATTTTTTGGTAGTTGGCAAAAATCTTCTGTGTGTGATGTGGAAGCCTCTTTGTAGCTGAAATTTGAGAGCTCCGTTTTTGAGTCGTAGCTAATATAAGATCTATGTAACGGGCAATATTGACAAAAATAGTTATTTGGGGGAATATTCTGGTAACGATATTGGCACAATTATGGCAGTCCATCAAATATTTTCTAAAACGTGAATGTTGTGGTTTGACAATGCTCTAGAATCCCATTAGTTTAATATGGAGCTGGAGCAGGTCAGAATTCTCTGGTGGAATTTGCTGTTTAACTGTCAGATTGCCATTTTGTCATGGTTTATATCTCTGTAAATACTAGGCCTATCCACATGACACAAATGAAGCAAACTTCACCTTCTTCGTCATAAATAAATGAAGTGAATTTATTTTTTCACAATAGCCTCAGAAAGTGGTGTGTCATTGTTCAACTCCACAGGCGTGTTTGTTGTCAGTTGAAAGGACTTTAAGATGTGAGATTAATGAGACAAGTTTGTGGAGACAAACAAATAATGAGAGGGTTCAACATTTGTGGATTTAATTTTATTCTTCACTAAGTAAAACTAACACAAGTAGCACATGACATCTAACAAAAACAAAAAAATCACGGCACATACAAATCATAATGAAAGTAGGATTTATTTCCACAGTGTGTCCATTTTCAAGTTAAGTCCATTTATCGAATGTCAGTTAGAATTTTGGTCCAGTCCTCGATTGATGGCAATGTCAAAAACAGTATGCAGAGCCTTGTTAAATTCAGTCCAATAATTTTGAGTAACAGGACAGTCCCAGCCTCTTTGCTGACAGTTTCTCCAGCAGTTAGCATTTCCTTGTGAATAATGGGCATTTTTACACGGTGTTATGAAAAAACCTGACACAGAATTCCCTCCAAACATGTAATCGTGGGGTCCTCCACTGGGATGAACATACATTTTGTTTGTTTTTAATATATTTAGTAAAGTAGCTGTTTAGATTATTAATGCAGTTGTATAATTTAGATATTATTCCCCTCGAAAGTTCTGATTTATAAGCCTTAATAAATTAAGCCTTTAGTTTCTTGGCTATAATAACTTGTAAATACCTAAAAAAGTAAAAGTAAAAGTTCTGTTTCTTCAAGTCAAAAGATTCCTTCAACAAATCAAAGCTTTTCATTTGATTTTCTTTTTCAACCTGGTCGAAAACCTTTATTTCTTTTGTTATCCAGACCTTGAATCTCAGTCGGTGCTGTTGGGTGTAAAACCTCAAGCCAACCAGCTTAAAGTCTTTATGATAGGTTAGACTACATGTTTCACATAATTATTTTTCAGATTGTACTAAACATTTTGCTCATTTGTCCCAAGTTTGCCCATTTTTGTACAGTTTATAATTGCACTTGGTGGTTGGGCAGCAAATATAACAATTCCACAACTGTTACCTAGCAACCATACTGAAAAAACCCAAACAAAATCCATATAAATTACAGAATACTTATGATCTGACAAACAATAATACCATATAACATTTATTTTGTTGAATGGTCATTTAAACTGTCAGAAAAGTGTATCAGTTAAAGCAGAACTGACGATAGAGTTCCCCCCTGCAATTTGTTTTCCTTTTATTCTTTGTCATAATAAAGCAGTATAATCACATGCAAAATAATTTCACAGTGCCAAATTAATTAAAAAAAGAGCCATGGTTCCTCGAGTTGTCTTCGAGTCGACGTTGTCAAATGTATGTTGCATAGCTGGTTTTCCGCCCAGAGACAGCAGTGGGCGATGAATAAATAAATATATAAATTATATAAACATTTAAACATTTCCTTTGGTCATAACAGGCAAATTGAGGGTGTCCAAGAATTTATGATTTATGAATGATCTTCTTTATCTTGTGAAATTTTTGAAAAACTTTTATAAAAGGATTCAAATCATCGTCTGTCTGCCTGTCTCGAAAATTGTTCTTTCAGCTGGTTGTTTTCTAAGTTTCCAGGCTAATAATTTAGACAATTTTGATCCACTCTCATATATCTTTGTTTGGTAAAGAGGCAAGGAAAGTTTATTTGTAGTACACAGTTTGTACACAAGGCAATTCAAAGTGCTTCACACAACAGGAAAATATGCATTAAAATCACGAAGACATGACAGAAATCACAAAACCTTTGAAGAGTGCAAACAAAATAATTTCCGTCATATGCACAGCTAAACAAAATTGTTCTCAGCTTAGATTTGAACATTGTCAGAGTAGAGGCCTGTCTCACATCTTCAGGAAGACTGTTCCAGATTTTAGCTGCATAAATCTGAAATGCAGATATTTAGTCCTGACTCTGAGGACCTCAGGGACCAGCCTCCTGATGGTGCCAGGGTCCAAGATGGCCTTAGGTGCTAGGCCATGGAAAGACTTATACACAAGCAGAGCTGCTTTAAAGTCTGTTCTCTGAGCCACAGGGAGCCAGTGCAGAGACCTGAGCACAGGACTAATGTGATCATACTTCCTGGTTCTAGTCAGGCAGCAGCATTCTGGATGTACTGCAGCTGTTTTACAGCTCGTTTGGAGAGGCCAGTGAGCAGGCCGTTACAGTAGTCTAATCTACTGGAGACAAATGCATGGATAAGCTCTGCTGAGAAGGTGATCGGCTGCAGACTTCCATCTCTGCAGGACCTGTACGTCTCCAGGGCTCTGGGACGAGCAGGTCGGATCACAGCTGACCCTTCTCACCCTGGACATGGTCTGTTTGAACCACTCCCCTCAGGCAGGAGGCTACGGTCCATCCGGACCAGAACCTCCCGCCAATAAGAATAGTTTCTTTCCCTCTGCCGTTGGACTCATGAACACTTCAAAACACCTGTCACTTTAACTGCAGTATTCAACCACTCACTGCACTGTCACTTTCTGCACTATAACTTTAAACATAACTGTAAACTTGTGTACATAGAAATGCCTATTTTTATTTTTATTGTATAGTAATTTTAAATTGTTTCCTAATGCATGCCCTTTTTTGATTGAATATATGTTGTTTTATTATTACTCAGTGTTTTATGTTGCACCTTAAGGCCGAGACAAGTTCCTACGTTTTTGAATTTTGTTCATTGACAATGGCAATAAACTCTTTCTGATTCTGATTCTGATTCTGAAGTCTCTCCAAGTCTGGTTTAGACACTATACTTTTTATTTGGGCAATGTTTTTTACATGGTAAAAAGCTGCTGATGTTAGTGATGGGTCAGTTGATACGCAGCGAAAATATGTCCTAACGGCAGAGCATGTAGATGTTGAACAGAAGGGGTCCCAGGATTGACCCTTGGGGCACCCCACAGGTCAGGGGCACATGGTCTGAGACACAGTTATTGGTAACATAATACATGGTATTCAACAAAGTTCTTCCTGTCTTCCAGATAGGACTCTAACCAGTTTAGGGCAGTGCCAGTGACGCCCATGATTGACAGTGTCAAAAGCAGCACTCAGATCTAACATAATTAAGACTGAGGCTTTGCCCGAGTCAGTGTTCAGGCGGATGTCATTTGTCACCTTGACAAGAGCAGTCTCGGTGCTGTGATGAGGTCTAGAACCTGACTGAAAGACATCAAATGAGTTGTTTATTAAGAGGAAATCAGTGAGCTGTTGGTAAACAACCTTTTCAAGGACTTTGCCCCAAAATGGCAGATTAGAGATGGGCCGGTAATTACTCAGTACTGCAGCATCAAGACTGCTCTTCTTTAGTAGAGGCTTTATGACCGCAGTTTTTAAAGCTCTTGGGAATGTTCCAGAATGAAGCGACATGTTAACGATGTGAGTGAGTGGTGCTAAGTGGTTCAGCACAGACTTTAGAAATCTGGTGGGTAACACATCGAGGCAGCATGTAGATGAACTCAGACTGGTGATGATCTCCTTGACAATTTTGTCAGTTGCAGGTGCAAAGTTGGTTAGCTCTGTGTCTAGGTGGTTTTAGCGTTATTATTTGCATTGTGGATTATAGCATTTTGAATCCCCTGAACTCAATAAAGAATAATGCAAACTCATTACTCTTAGATGTGACAGTTAGTTCTAACGGCAGTTGAGCTGGAGGGTTTGTTAATCTGTTTACTGTGTCAAACAGGACATGCGAGTTGTTACTACAGCTTCCAAATATTTCAGAAAAATATCCTTCCCTAGTTTTACATAAAATGAGGTTGTACATGTACAACTTCTTTCTGTAAATCTCTCTCTGAACCTGGAGCTTTGACTTGCGCCATTTCCGCCATTTCCACAAGGGACTCGCGGCTTTTCTGTGCCCTGATCGAATCATAATTTCTCCATGGCGACTTCTGCTTATTTTTAACCATTTATAGCCTTCATAGTTGCAATGGTGTCGAGAACATTCAAAACACTAGATGTAACAAAGTTCAACTTTTTTTAAACAGATAATTTTTTTAAACAGTTTTCCTGTATTGTCATTTATGTGTCACCTCCGAACAACTGAAAGGCCAGCCGGTGGTTTGGGAATAACCGGCAGGTCAAAGAAGACACAGAAAAAATCAGACAGAGCAACATCTACCACATTGACATTTGAAATATTAACCCCTAAAGAGCATTTTCTTTACCTCCAGCAGTTTTAGATTTTCTTGCAGATCATTTTGCGTTTTCTCCCTTTGTTTCTATTAGGCAATGGCTATGATTTTACCTCTCAAAACTGCTTTAGCAGCATCCTAGATGTTTGGCTGGTTCACCCTTGTGATTTTCCTCCACATAAGTCTGAATGTAATTGAGCAGGCTGGCATTGAACTTCCAAAGTGTGTGTTTTTTTCGTTTTTTCCCTCCAATTCTACAGTCATGTAGATGGGAACATAATCACTTAAATTTATTGTGCCTATATCCGCCTTAGTGATTTTTGATCCGTCTCTATTGAAAATACAGTAGTAGTCTATTCTAAGTCCTACTGTACCTACTGGCCATTTGATTTTTGTTTTGAAATGGGAAATTCAAAATCGGAAAGTGAGCCGTTTTTTGTTTTAGGTGTTTAAAACCCAAATTTAAAAATGACTCATTTCCTGTTTTCCGATCTCAAAACGAAATAGAAAATAGGTTGACCTGTTTTTGTTTTTAAAAACGAAAATTGGAAAACTGAAATGTAGTCATTATGTCATTTCACACTGTAACATTTTTTTTAAAAGCTACAGGGCAAGTGCCCAGCAAATCTCCTCATTCCCCAGGGTCAGAGACTATGCCTACCAGGGCAGCGCAGAGGCAAAGCAGGGCTTTGAGTGTGCATGTGTGCTCTTGCTTTACTCCAAAACTTAGCAATGAGAGGTAGAGCGTGATCACTGACCGAGGCTGCACTTCTCTGGCTCAGTGTGGCTGATGACTGCCCTGGCTCGTTGTGAAAAGCAGTGTTTCCATCTCCGTTTCTCCTTTTAAGAGCAGACGTTTTTTATAATGAGCAGGGTCACCTCTCCACATATCAGAGGCCTCATTTATAAAGCTTGCTTGAGTACTACACATTGCGTAGGCCGCCCTCTGAGCCATACCTGGCAGGTGCTCTCCCTTAGTCCGAGCGCTTACCGTATATAGAACTTCTGAATTTGTGAATGGATTAATTAAACATTGTCTTCACACACCGTGCGCTGGAATTTAGATGTGCCCAAATGATCCAACCTGAACCAAGCCTGTGCACAACACTGTCCTTACCTGCTCAGAATATACCCTTCATTATTTTGTAACAGAGAGCTAGCTCTTTAGGGCCCTGCCTGTCTAAATAAATAAAATAAAAGCCTAGTCTGTGCCTAATCTAAGGCAAGTGCGCTCAAAGTAGCATGAGTTTATATGTTCCACGCAGAGTTTTGTTGGCAGAATCAGTGTGTCTGATGGAGCTTCGTGTCACATGCTTTTGTGTTTTACCTGCACTTGTCAGAAGCGTTCGTCCCACCGTTGCAGACCGTTGCACACAGAATGCTGACTCGTACCGCTGCGCTTATGTTTCACATTTAACACGAAATGCGCATTGGATCAATGCAGAAGGGAAGCAAATGCACACGCGTTCTCTTCGCATATTCTTCAGATATGGTTTATATCCCGGGGAGCATATTGCGCGTTTAGAAGCCAAAGGCGTGACTCTTTCTAAACTCGGGGCAGACATGTGTGAGGGGCACAGAGGCAGGCTGACCCACTCCTCTTTCGTATTTAGACATTAACCCTTTGTGCACAGGACATTTTTCTGTCACTCATAATGTTCTCACATTTCCACAAACGGGCACACCCCCCCACTGTGAGAAGCTCTGCCATACAGAGAACATTCATGTAATCAGGATGTAATAAAAATAGTTTAGATTAATTACCTTTACATAAATGATAAAAAAATAAAACTGTGCTGGATCCATAAATTGTCTTTCAACTAATAGAACATTGATTAGATCAGCGGTCAAGATGTGGAATGTACAGCACAGCATGTTGATGTGGTTGATGTAATCTAGCTGGGGCTGGGCAGAGCAACAAACCAAACTGTAAATATATTTTTTGTTCCTGTATTGTGCCATTACCATTTTTAATTTAATAATTTTAAATCAAATAAAATCGCTTTCGATACAAATGTTCTGACTTTTCATCAGTGCCATTTAACAGATTTCTGTAAACACATTTATTTGCCTAAAGTCTGAACACCTAACAGCATGCTTTTGCTGACAGAGGATTGGCTGTAGACCTCTTGATTGCTGACTAAAATTGGATTAATTGCATTGAATAAAAATAAATTAAGCCATTTGTTCTTCAATCGTGTTTTGGTGGAGATTTACTCAAGACGAGTGTTCTTTTAGCTATCGCTGAAACATTCTGCCCATCAGTCTTTTCTTCGACAGAATATGCTCCCATGTAACAAATGTGCTGGTTATTTAAAAGCGTGCCTCCCACATCTGCACCACTCTTGACTCCTTGCACTCGTAATTACTTCCTATTTTAGAGCAAATAGGCACTTAATTCTGACCGGTTACGTGCTGCTTCAAGTTGAACACGTTACACCACTCTGTCTTTTCCTCTAGCTAAGGCTCTACTTTCCCATTGTATATCCCTGTAGGGTTCTTGGATCCATTATAATTGTTATTTATGTGGAATCGCTTTTGAAATTCCCACATGATTTGGGATTTTCTTCTTTCCGAGTCTGTCACACCCCAGTTGTTGAGGAGCAGCTGTTGCACTAGCCGTCCTTTAACTCTCCGCGGGACAAAACCTGCACTTTTTACACTTCGTACCTGCTGTAATTAGAAGTTCCAGCCTCGTCGTCCCGCTGAGACCCGTTCCATTTGGAAACAAACACATTATTCTTATTCTCCAAGATGTGGGTGAGTTTTATCAGGAAGTTTGTGCTCTATTTCAGTCTGTTTATTTGTATTATCAAAACAGATGTGTGGTGTACCTTGTTCTGTTTTGTACTTGAAGATATACTATTGCTCATACATGGGTTCGGCTTGTTCATTTAAGGCTATACTGCATTGCAAATACTTATATTATGTCAATCCAACAGAAATGTGTTAAAAAATGACTTCAAACATATCCTTTGAGGTTTAATTATCAGACAAATGTGAAATGTGTTTAAAACGAATCACAAAAGTGCAATATCATCACCTTATACATTTACTATATTATCTAAATGTCAATATACTGCCCACCCCTTATATGAACTAAATTGAAAAGGGTTTGTGTGACAGTCATTTAGGGTTATCAAAAATCTATATTCTGATACTAATCAATACCAAAACTACTTCAAATCAATACTTCCTGAATAGTTGTTGAATTATCTTGATCTTAAATTATCTTGATTTAATGATGATATTTAAAAACTGCAATTTTTTAGTGTTGAAAATGACATTCTATAAAAAAAAATGTGTAATGTTTTATCTTCAATGTGGTATTAAAATTGGTATTGAGTATCAAGCCTTTTCTTTACTCTCAAAATCCAGTTTGAATTTTTTTGTATCAATTGAAAAGGGGCAATGGGGACTGAATCCCTATCTATCCAAACTAAATTCACACATTGTTTTTAATAAGCTCTTGGTTAAGTGATTCTATTGATAGAAATATATATGTTGTTTAAAAAATTGAAGATTTGCTCATTATGTTTGAGATTTGTTTACCGCTAATATTAAAAGAGAGAAGTGTCTTCCAAGAAAAAGGGAATATTTAACCTTTAGGTGTTTAAATATGGATCTAATTTACCTACTAAAGAGCTGCTTAAACTTGTTTAAACCTGATCTCTCTCAAAATAGCCTTTTACGTATTTGACAGTGAAAATGTTGACGCTTACACTTGCTACACATCTGGCTTTAAATGGTAACTCGCCCATCAGTCAAAGTTTCATCCGTCAAACCTGCACATTGTTAAGAAACCATTAAAATGATTTTGAGTGCGATTCCCCTCGGGGCAGGAGCACGAATGTGACAAATCCCATCATGAATGTAGCATGGGGATTGACGCGCTGTCTCCAGTGGCAGCTCTAAATAACGTATTAGCACTACTACAGTATGAAGAAACAAATATTCAAATAAGATGATTTGATTTGGCTTCTCAGGATCTTGCTGCTTGTGGAGGAACATGACAGATGGGCACAGGAGGACTTGGGCAACTGCGTTTTTGGACTTGGATGGCGTCTTTTGGAGAAACGAGGCACAACACATGAAGTTACATGAAGGGGCACTTATTTTGGAAGTTGCATTACAATTATTCACAAAAACGTATTAAAAAATGATTCATGTAATCAAAAATAAAGTTCTGTGAATACTGAGGCAATTTCAACAGCAACTTTTGACCATCAGGGATTTTTTTTAATTGTTTTATATACATCTTTAAACTTTCTTCGTCTAAGACTATTGATAGCACAATGCATGTTATAGGTACCTACACAAAATGTTGGGTCCATTGTCAACACTTCCTAATCTATGCAGAGATTATGTGCCGAGAGCTCAAGGTCAACATGCCCTGCGCTCGCGTGACATTTATGGCTTGCTTGTGGGCTTGTGTGTGCTGGTTTCACTAAGGGTTTTTTGCTCTAATTAAAAAATAATAATAACGCGAGTGAGGGAGAATCCATGTCTGTTCTTTTAAATGTAGTTATGTTTTAACATGTCTTGAATATGCAGTTCTCACTTTGCCCCAGGTCACCCTTGAAAAAGAGGTTTCGATCTCAATGGGTTTTTACCTGGTTAGATAAAGGTTAATAAAATATTCCCTGTTAGTAGTTTACCAAGTGTGAGATGTTGAGAACTCGATTCGTTTCTTTCACAATTGACAATCAAATCTCTGTCGCTAAGATACTTTTCTGGTGGGGGGGGCCTCTTGATTGTTTCTGTTGAAGTTTTAGTCTATGAATAGGCTGCGCAGAGGCGACAAGGATCATTCTCGTTGTCTTTATTTGTTGAATACAGGGAAACGGGTTGCGTACAGGAAACCAGGAGATGGAGATGGAGTTATTTATTTGTAGAGCACAATTCTTACACAAGCTAATTCAAAGTACTTCAGACAACAGGAAAATGCATTAAAATACAGCAATCACAAATCACAGTTTAAAAATTTAATCATTTCAGTCAAATGCACAGCTAAACAAAACAGTTTTTAGCTTAGATTTGAACATTGCCAGAGTAGAGGCCTGTCTCACATCCTTAGGAAGACTGTTCCAGATTTTCACTGCATAAAACTGAAACGCAGATTCCCCATGTTTAGTCCCGACTCTGGGCACCAGCAGGAGGCTGAGGTCCTCAGAGTCCAAGATGGTCTTTGGTTCTAGGCCATGGAGAGACTTGTACACAAGCAGAGCTGCTTTAAAGTCTATTCTCTGAGCCACAGGGAGCCAGTGCAGAGACCTGAGCACAGGACTAATGTGATCGTACTTCCTGGTCCTAGTCAGGATCTGCGTTCTAAATTTACTGCAGCTGTTCTACAGCTCGTTTGGAGAGGCAAGTGAGCAAGCCGTTACTGTAATCTTAGCTATTAGAGACAAACGCATGGATAAATCTCTCTCAAGTCTGATTTAGACACTATACATTTTGGCAATGTTTTTTAGATTGTTAAAAGCTGCTGATGTTATTGATTTGACGTGGCTGTTAAAGTTCAAGTCTGAGTCCAATATTGCACTCAGTATGGTACTAAACGCATGCAACCTTTTAAACATTATAATCCGTACCGTTCATTTTTTGTTCCCACCTGATGGATGCGCTGTCACTTTCACTTATATCTTGCTCCATGCATTAAACATGTTTCCAGATTAGCCAGGTTCATTTTAGTAATTAAAGTGTATTTTTAGCTAGCACTTTCTGACTCACAGTTGGATGGATGCGCATGTTGACGATGTATTAGCAGTAGCTCACTGAAACGCACCATTTTTCCTTAGCTCCGATGGCGTAGAGTCAGACCTTGAAGGCAGGGGAGTTGTAATGCTTGAAGTTGATTTAGGTTTTATTGGCTCCACTGCCATTATTGGTTTCTCCTAAGGGCCCCATTCTGTGAATAGATTTTTCACGTTGTCTGCTTTATGTCTGTCTGTTGAAAAATTGCCATATGTAAATCAGGCATTGATTAGTTGGCATAAGACTTTAACGGCTATTTTTCTTATGCTATTTTAAGTCTTTAACATATTGCCAGGATTCAAAAATGCTTGAACAAAAAATCTATGTAATATACAGAGTTTCAATACATAATTTTGCTACTTAAATTCAGATAGCAGTGAAAGTGCACTCTATAACTTCCCTGGTGGAGGTTACGTCACCTGCTTGTTTCCATGGTGATGTTATTGCTTTGACCCTGGAATCTATAGAATGGCATTAAATCGTAATGCCAATTGTATTTACACATTTACCGGTGTTTTTGTTTCTAATAACTATAAACCTGTAACCTTTCCTACTGGTGCTTGTCTCATTGGAGATAATACCATATTGCGGAACCATCCAGGCAAACCAATGACATTTTTCCTTCACACACGGTAAGCGTACATAAGATCCATTCTTTTGAGAATTTAAGATTTTCCTTGCAGTAATCTTTTCGGACCTGCTAGAACTCACAGGGGATGTAATTGCCAGCTCAATACTGAGGCCTCATTATTTGTGCAATGTGATTATTGAGGACTAACTCTGATAGAGACGCTTCCTCTGCTCCATAGAAGACTGTCATAAAGAACATGATTTTTCTAAAAGGCTTTTATCACACTGCTTGTAACGGTCTCAATGCTTTCAATTAAAAAAAGTGCCGTTACAGGGCTCGGTGACGGTGTAAGTTCTCATGGACAATTTGACATCTATGCCCTTACAGTAGATCTTTAAATAATGGCAATAGTACAGTAGTGATAATGTAGGAAATGGAAAGTAAGTCATTACAAATACTCATGTTACTGTAATTTAATAGATTTTTTTGGGTAATTTTCTTTTGTAGATTTTTAAATGTGCACGTGTAAGAGTTAATAATTTCATCAGCGTAATTGTAAATGGTGTTTTAAAATCATGTGACTACCGAGTAAAAGCACAAGTCCCACTCATCCTCATGCTTGGTTGTCTCCCCGCTGTATCTGCTTCTTTCTCCCACACAAACAAATTCCGTCACAGCATCACCTGCTCTCATTTGGCCAGAGCTCTAAGAATATGCTGATTGTGGTTTCAAATGACTTAAATTCATTTCAAACAATTGCTTTTTTCAAGTTTTGCATAAAATATTGGTTCAAAATGCCATTAAAAGTTTTTCTCTGAGTAAAATGTTGGCAGAAGTATTTGTACTTGAAGTTGAGTACATTTTTAGCCTTGTAACTGTACTTTTACCTGGGTACAAATTAACACTACTCTTTCCACCATTGCGTAGGACGAATAATAATAATATCAATTCATGAAAGAGGATGATAATCTTAATTCATGTGCATAATAATAATTATACTTTTCCAGTGTTGATATTTTGTTATTGTTATTCGTATGTGAGGAGTTTGTTTTGAGGTGTTAACTCGGCCTGAGTTAGTTCTGTGACTTGGCAAGTTTTAAAAAGGTGAAAACGCCATGTTATGTTTTCAAGCAACATGCCTTTTCATGTGCAATTAATTGGTTATTTGTGTACATCTGAGACTTTGTGTTGTGCAGAGCTGAGGGGAAAAGTTTATAGAATATAATTGGGGATTAATGGGGTTAATGTAAATTATGTTGTGAGTTTGAAGAAATTGTGAGGCGTTAATTAATTTTTCCTTCAAACAAGGGTTCTCACATTCTTTATTTGGCACTGACGTTTCACTAGGCTTGTGTTGAGCATAGAATCTAAATTATTTTTTTCAAGGCAAGTTTCGAGTAACTTGAAAGAAACATAAAGCGCCGTATTTTGCCCCCGGACTTAGAGTTAACTGGAGCCTTGGCCAGGGGGGCTGTTCTAGGGTGCTATTTTGCTCCCTTACCAACCTGCTGGCATAAAGAGTGTTTGAATCCAATGACTGATAACTGTGGCACTTCAAAAGCACCACCTGTGTGGGTAATGTTTGCAGCCATGGCCTCATATACAGGCAATGAAAGAAGTGGGGAATAAAATAGTTTGATTTTCAATTTGTTCCCCAAATTTTAAATAAACAAAAAAATATATAAAATCTAAATAATGAAATGCATGTTGTTTCTTTTTTTCAATTTACCTTTATTTATTATTGTGAAATGCGGCAAGCTCGCTTTCACCCCTGGGGTGCCCAGGCTAAACCCAGACTAAACCAGGTCCAAAACCCATAGGCGCTTAGCACAGAATACGGCGCAGTCTCTGCACACATTTCTGCTTATAAACTCAACTTGTGATCCATAAATGAGGGCAGACAGCAGCAGAGCCACTGGAGCGGATGATCTTGAACGCACACCCCCAGACTGCTGCGATGACCCACATTAGTCCCGGTGCCGGGCCTCTGAGCCCTTGGTGGCAGTTGTACCTGTGTGGAGAGTTTACAGGCTGAGATATGTGCGCAGGCTTTTTGTGCGTAACCGTGTGGCACTTGCTCTGCTGTGATTGGAGGTTATGTCCTCGAGATGGGCTTGTCCCAATCTAACTGGACTATACCAAGAACAGGTCCAGGACAACAAGGACTGCATGAGTTGCGTGCAGCACATCTCCGCACCATTACACACAGCTGGACACTTGAGTGCTCGGTGGGATGCTGCGTGGTCTGGAGGGTGCTAGAACGGAGCACACACTGTGGTCGACTGATCTTATGTGCGGCTCCCGTGTTGTGCTCAGTCTGTGCCAGTTTTACGCAGACTGGGACAAGGGTTTTGATTGATTGTGATGGTGACATGGGGGATTTATCCGGATGTTCCTCTCTAAGATGAGCACATTCAAGTCTGCGCGGCCCATTCTGGCCCAGACCTCGTAGTAACAGGTGTCCAACGCCGAGGTGGAAGTGTCCAGCAAAGAGCTTTAAGAGCTGAGTATGTAGCTGCGCTGCACTGTTTAAGTGAATGGAAGGAAATAAAAATAGCCACGTAAAATTGGACCATATTCATTGTTCTTAAACTTATAATTTGTGTTATTTATGCCCATGAAGGTTGTTTTATTATGATTATCTCATCCATATAGGTATAGTAACACGACTCCAGTGCACTTGTTTTGAAGTTTATTAGTTACAATTCTGGTCATTCACAGAATGCACCAGACCACGCCCTCCATTTGCTTCACTCCACCTCATATTTTGGCATGATCACACCTCTTGTGGAGAATTCCTGCGCTGTCATCAATTGCACCGGCGCAATGTCATGAAGTGAGCTCCGCAACGCCCAAGTTAACACTAAGACCGGGGATAAAAGTATGTGCAATGAATTATCCATTACTGACATAACTGTCTTCCTCAAAACCTTTTATAATGGAATACATTTTCAAATGACTAAAGATGTGAGGCAGCACTGGGTCAGAAGGTTAAGTGTTTGGACACAGACCAGCGGAGGGTTGCCAAATTGATCCTCTGTTCTTCACAAAATCATCATTCAATGAGTTGGCTGTGTCAAATGATGATCTTTATCTTTAAATAAGTGTCTTTTTTATATTTCAGCTGCTAATGAACAATGTCCACATTTCTAGTTCGAAATTTGCCACCTAACCATCAATAGGACTCATTACATTACTACCTATAAAATTTAATTAAATTAATAGCTGTGTTAACATTAAAAAAGTAAACACAAGGTCAAACTTCAGGGTCACTACTGGTAAATACACTTATCAGAAAACTTGAAAATGAATACCAAGTTTAGTGTTTAGTTATTCGGCTAACTGAAAATGTTATGTGACACGATACTATCAATTTACATAACCATCTTAGATTTATTTGCATTTTATAATCTTTTCCATATTTGTCACTTCAATGTTAGTTTTGAAAAACGAATAAATGATTAAATTCCTCCCACAATGAAACTGCATGCCCCTTGTTTGTACTCTTGTGCATTCTCTGCTGGAGTTTCACGGCGCTGCTCCCTCAGCCCTGTGTTGCGAGTTGGGCGACTTCCTGACTAGTTTGGAGAAGCTTTAATGCCCCCTTATCTTTGAAACCACACCGACATCTGCCTCGGTCTGAACTTGTGCTCCGTGCCACCGCTGTCAAGGCAACGCAAAGCCAGACGCCAAATGACAACTGGTGTGCGAGTAAGACAGTGGAAGTACTGTTGGGGTCGGTTTGTTTGGGACTGTGCTGCTAGAGTTGCACTCGGATGCTGTTGATAATGCATTTTATTTGGGCCATTAACGCAGAATCTATTTAGTTAATGTGTGCTCGGAGGGAAACAGTGTGATGCGTTTTAGCAGTTCTGTGGATATTGAACTCATTGGCTTTGTGCACTCATTGTGTCCTCCTGCAGATAAATTGTTTCGAAGCGACCAATCGCAATACGCACAAGATCTATATCATTATTGTATTTGTTTTACTTGTTTGAGCAACATGTCAATAAACGTGTTTACATAAAAAGGCAACATGTTGACACTCAAAGTTGGGGGCAGTTCAAGGAACCCATGGAGTCCTTGCATCCTCACAAAAGTAAATGTTCTTTTAAAATTTTCGCTAAGTCAGTCAAAAATGAATAAATACTACAAGATCAAAGGTTCTGCAGGTTCTTCAAATACTTACATATCCTCACTGTAATTTGTCTCCTCCAATGGGGAAAAAAACAAATGATCTTAATACAAAAGTAATCCTTAATGTAATATTTTAGTTGTATTGCTTATTCTATTGCTGCGTTCCATTTGTCCTCGGAGGTCGGGAACTCTGACCTCGGAGTAAGGCTGGGCAATTAATAGATCGAGGTAATAGATAAAAAGAACGAGTCATGTGAAATCGTCCATTATTTGGGAGGGTTTTTGAATCAAGCGTTCCACAGTCGATCCTCTGTCGATTAAAAACGTGGGTTTGAGCAGAGGTCAGTCCTTGGAGGAAGATATGACCATATTTGGCACATTTTGCAGAAAGTCTGTTCAGTTTATGTTCATGAAATCATTAATAAAAGCCATTTTTGCTTTGTTTTTGGAAAGACCAAAGAAAATGGAAAATCGAGATGGTTCAATATGATAAAAAAAAGAAAAAATCTTGAAACATTTTGTTTCCATATCGCCCAGCCCTACCCCGGAGTGACGCTTTGTCCGAGTGTCTGTGTTCCAGTCGTCAAGTTGGAAAAACAAACATATAACAGTCTATGTACGGTCTGACTCAAATCAAATGATAAAAACCAGGGAAGTGCTCAAATCAACCAAAATGTGGATCAACTTAAGCTAATGTATTAACCCGGACATTTGTAAAAAACATCATAGTTTGAGAGTGAATTTCTGTTTGTGTTGTCCTCCGTGTAGACTTTGCCAACATTTGCATAACAGAACATAACCGTGCATTTATAAGTACAGATGCTCAAAGGCTGTGCAGGGGCAGGTTCACAAAGAGTGGGTGGAAGGTAAAGGACAAGTAAAGGGAAAGTAACACAAATAAGATCAATATTTTCACTTAATTCAGATGTCAAACGTTATCCAAGCACAAGCTCAGCCATGTTTAATTGACTAACTCTGATAAACTCCGGGTTCTGAGTAGGTATTCCGCGATTGGAGGGTATTCCACTGTGAATTTACAAGTCGGAACTCGAAACATTCGACCTCTGAGAAACACAAGAACGCAGCATATACTTGTATTTGTGGGTTTCAGCTTCCTGTTACTGTATATGCAACATTTCAAGGACTTTTTCTTGTGCAAAAGTATTTAGTTGCTCTGCTTAATAAAATGCCTTTTTTGTGTTAATAATCTTCTTCTTAATGAATTTCCCCTATACAATATTTGTAAGCAGAAATGTATTTATGCACAACTCAATCTTCATCTCCACACGTAGTTTACCAGCCCAGCGTGTCTGCATGTGTACTCGTGACTCCTGAACCGCTAAAACATTCTGTTTGCTTTGGCGCCTGCAATGTGTACCTCTGAAAGAACACGTCTAATAATGCTGCCATTATCTCCAACTCAATAGGACAGAGTGGTGTCTGGAGTGTTCTCACTTTTGGTTGGCTGTTGTCGGGTGTCTAAAGCTCACTGGCTGGTCTCTCCTGCCTCTCAGGTTGGCCTCCATGCGTGCGGCGTGGCGACTGACATGGTGATGGAGCACTGCATCCAGGCCCGGGCCGCCTTCGTCATCAGCCCCTGTTGCTACGGCTTCATCCAAAACGCAAACAAGTTCAGCTTCCCCAGGAGGTTTGTACAACAGTCCCATAGCTGTGTTTTCCACCTAGAGCTGATGACACTCTTACACTTTTTAGTTCATTTTTGCACTAACCACACGATGTGAACTAGATAGCACAATTTGATAACAACGGCTTGTTGTCATGACTATAAAATAATATTCTTCCAATGTTTACCCAGATAATAATGCAGTGCTACCCATACTGTAGATAGACGCCCATAGTCTTAACGAGATGAACAGAAAATTGTATGTCAAATGTACTTTTTGCTTGTTGTGACGTAAACACAGAAACTACATTTCAACTTTTAATCTTCCCCTTTGAACAGAAGCAATGATTGACATTTTTCACCTAAAATTGTATTAAAATAAAATGCTCTGAGTAAGGATTAGAGGTGGGCGATATTGGTCAAAAACGAAATATCTTAAAATGTTTTACGTATCCTGATAACGACTGTCGGGTGATATTTATAAAATCGGACAAAAATGTGTTAAAACATGTCTTTAAACACATCAGTTGAGGTTTAATAATCTGAAATGTCTCACAAAAGTGCAGAAATAACACCATAAATCACTTTTTTTCTTTTTGTTGCTTTTTTCCCCCCCTTTTACCTTAAAAGATATACTCAATATCCAGATTTTGCTTATCTTCAAAACAAGATTCAAGATATGATCTCAATGTTGATATATTGCTCAGCTCTAGTAAGGCTTGTTTGTGTCACAATAGTCGCAACACAAACGCAGATGAGGCAGAGTCGATGAGGTTTATTTGTGTGCCTCTTACAATACACTGTTATTTGGCCGCCTCCCGTCTCATGTATCTCGTATATCTTCAATAACAGCCCGTGTCAGTCACAGCTTTTGTTACAGGGCCAGTCCCCTCCCTCACCTTTTCGATCTCCAGAGCAGGACAGCGTTCAGGGTAAACCAGACACAACTTTTAATTTTATGAGCGTGAGCGTATTACAGAGGCCGTTCTGTATGCAGCAGCAGCAGCAGCAGCAGAAATGAACAACTAATGGCTGGAAAGTGCTGAGACATGCGCAGGTTTAATGGTGTTGATCCTGTTCCCATAGCAGCGCAGTGTGGCCGCTGTCATGGGCGGACAATCAGGACATGGTGGAGTGTCTCTAGAATAACACAAGGAGACACTAACTTCATCTGTTTGTTCAAGGGTTCTCAGTCATGATGTCTCACCAGTCAAAAAGGTAGAGTTACTAGAAGTTGGCAGAATTCAAAAATGTGCATGTTTTTGAAGTTATGCAAAAAACAAACCAAAAAAAGTATACCGTGCATATAATTTCTGATTTAAAAAAAAAAGTAGAAAATAATATGTCTTCACTTTTGCAGATCATTTTTCAGTCCATTCACATTTGTCTGATTCTTAAACCTCAAATTAATTTAAAGACAAGTTTGACCACATTTCTGTTGAATTTGAAAATAATTATCGGAATACGCCCCCCCCCCCCTTGTGAAGACCCAAGGTGGTATTTGAACACCTTAGACTTTTACCAGACCAATTCTTATTTCAGCACCAACATGCATATACTTTCTTCTGCAGTTTATTTTATAGTCTCATTTGAATTGTTCACAACCTCAAACTGCTATTTTTACTTGTTTTGCATACCTGAACTAAATTTAAAGCTGTAAAATCACAAAATACCAATGCTAAACATTGACGTCCCTCTGCTGTGTGCCTATGATCTTAAACTTGCTTTACCAGAGGGCAAGAAATAAATATTTTCTGTGACCCAAAAAGTGTGCCTTCAAGGACCTTCTCACCTTCTCTGCATATAAATATTTAGTGACTTTCACATTCTTCACTTTTCCTGACTCCACCACTGCTAAGCTGACACCTCACCTCTGCTCAGCGCTCATAAAATATTAACTCATGACAGCCATAAGAGTGCAGCTGTAGACAACAAGAAGCAGTGTGTCCGCGGGGCTCCCATTCAACCGCGTGTCAGTCTGGGTCCCGCCACTTCAGCGCTCGCACCCTCGGGTCACGTTCCAGGTGACCGAGCGGATTGTGCAGGTGGACACATTCCAGGAAGCCCACGCTTTTATGGGCCGTGAAACTAAACTGCCCAATTTGCTCCAACCCCTCCCTGTACCACCCCTGTCATACAGAGGGGGCCCAAACATTGTTATTTGATCATTTAAAGACTATACTTAAAAAAATATATATTTAAAAATCTTCAGTGCGTATGACAGATTATAGTTTTTGTAATCTGTCAAACGTGCTAGGATTTACTGTAAAAAAATATATATATATTAAAGTGCGTATGACAAGTTTTTACGATTTTCGAATTTTGACTTTATCAAGTGTAGTTTTACCTGTTGTACATATAAATTATAGTTTTACCTCAATCAAGTGGGTATTTGTGGAGAAAAGTAAAAAAATATGTAGAAAATGACAGGAAGTGACATCACACTAGGTAAACTCGTTCCAGTAAAAGTTTACGCATGGTTTACACAGAAGAAACTACTTTTTGACCCTTTAAACAAATAAAGTCGCTCTCATATAGTTTTATTCGCCACATAAAAAACATTGTGACATTAGATGAGTTCTCAGTCGTCCAACCGGTCAGAGGCACTTTAATACTGTAATGATGTATATCTTCAAAACATTTAAGTTGCCCAGTGGTTCTCAAACTTTTCGCACCAAGCACCACCTCAGATAATTATCGGCTTTCCGAGTAGATAATTATCGGCTTTCCGAGTACCGCCAGATCTACCCAACCGGGCCTGAAACTTTGCAAAACCGGATCTAAATGTAGCCTAATGTAATTCTAAATAAACGGTTAACTAAGAGGAAGAGACAAACATGATTACATTTGTCTCTAAATAAGTTAATGCATTTGAAACTGTCTGTCCGTCTCCGCAGTGCGTTCTTAATTGCGGTGCCCTGCTGATCATTGACCGCTCATTTGTTGTTTTTAAATAAGCACACTGTGTTCCCAGTCTTAAAAAAAATCCCCATTTCCCAGACATAATTGCATTCTATTACAGTAAATTTGTACCGCTTGTGTTTGCATTTAGGATTACATTTGCTAGCACAACAAATCTGAAGTTCAAATAATGTTGTTCCAGTGCAGTATACAAAACAGATGGCAACTTTATATTTTAATCACCGCTTCTCAACTTAGAAATGTTTTGTTTTGTGTTCTTTCAGCCAAAGATTTCGAGAGACTCTGACTTATAAGGTATGTTGTTATTGCAGTGCCACACAAGTAACATTGTCTTATTTATAAATTGAATACCTAAAAGTATAACGTTACAAGCGATAATGAGCTTTTCCCACTGAAGTATTTCAAATAATTTCAGAAATAGTTACAGTATATTTCAAAATTCGGTCCGCCTTTGTCTATTGTGAGTTTGACTATTATTAATCTAAAAAATAAAATAAAAATACATTTCATTCATTCCAGACATTGTTAAACAAAGAAGTTCTAGCAAAACGATGGAAAGACGGTCGTTTCACAATTAAATCCTTCACCGTTGAATTTGATGATAAACATTCTTTGACCTTATTTTTTTGGCTGTTCAAAATAGCTTTTAAGTCAGACGCACCGAGCTCTAACCTTAATTCTTTGCAGGCTTTAGGTTACATTTTTACATGTCTCAACTGGAGAGCAATGGTGCATAGAAAGGTGAAAGCGCTTCCTCTCATACTCATTTACCTAACGGGCTGAAAAGACTGAGAAAACCTTGTCAAATTCAAATTGCGCAAAGCAGTAGAAAATATGAATATCACAGAACCACCAGTGATTTAAGCAGAGGTGGGTTGAGTTGTCAAAGGTTGAGGTTTCAAAAATAATATTACAAAAGTTGAAGTAAAGTTGGTCAAAAACTTCTAAGTGAGAGTAATTGTCAATCCAACAGAAATGTGTTAAAACATGTCTGTAAACATTTTCAACTTCAATGATCAGACATGTGTAAATTATCTGCAAAATTGAACAGAAATATCACATTATGCCATATTTGAAAGTGTACGCCATAACACTTTTAAATGTGCTTTTTTTGGAGCATTTATGGCTAAAAACGTATATTAATTATGTTGTATATATTTTTTTAAACGCATTCACAATATCTAAATTGCGATATATTGTAAGATTGATTGATCAGAAGTTACATTTTTAAATAAATGTACCCCTCACTGTGCGAAATATCAATTTTGATTTGGCCAGAGGTAAGTTGAGTAGCCAAAACTTGTACTCAAGTCAAAGTACCGAAAATAATATTAATAATACTCAAGTAATAATAAAGTATTTGGGGAAACAACTGCTCAGTCACTCTGTAACAGTAACATCTGAACTAAAACTATAAACAATGACCAAAATCTGGCAAAACTAAAACATCTATGCAAGAAACGCAATTGTTTAAATTATGTGATATTGTCAACATAAAGTTGTTGTCACTTGTAGACTCAGTGGGAAGAGGAATTTAGTCATCTTAATCTGTCAAAGTATTACTCATGTAAGAATACATATTATGTCTGAAAACTTCTTTCTTAAGTTACATTTTCAGGAAATCTACTCCACACCTTTGGATTCAGGCAGTATTTTGACTATTCACATTTGATATGAGAGAAATGGATTTAATGTAGTCTAATCTAGAACAGTAGTGTCCTCGGGCTGTTGCACACGTCGGCTTGCTCCTCGCTGTCCAAATCCCTTATCTGTGGGCCCAGACACATCCTTGTTGTGAAGCACCCATGCTATGATGATGTATGGGTGCTGTCAGTTCACCCTCGGGGAGACTCGCGCGAGAGGTAGCCCCAAGGTTCGTCATAGCAACCTCAAGAGTTGACTTGTCACGACAGCCGACCACCTCCAGCCAGCCGCTCTTTCTCGTGGAGCGTTTTCACCGGCGGAGCGTTGCACATACATGGGATTAGAGATTATTTACAGGCCAGTGAGAAAAGCGCTCTTTCCTTCTCACGATGTGCTGCTGGTGTTGGATTAGTGTGGTTCAGTCACAGGTTTTCCATTTCCGCTGTGAGGCGTCGAGCGAAGTAACAGAACCGCAACTTACAGTATTTTAGCATGCCAAAAGGCTAAGATTGCAAAGAAGAATTTGTCCTTTATGTATTGCCAGGTAAAATAAAGTCAAAATAAAAAATATTTGAAGGGCTTCACAATTTTGGGAAAATTGGAATGGAAAATGTACCTGTGAACTACAAGTGCAATTAGATTTTTCTATAAAAAGACAGGATCTTTTGCCTTTTACAGAGGATATTCTGTTATCTAAATGCACAACTGCTTAATTTGTTATTTCTATTGCGATTCATTGTGCAGGCCTAAAATAGACCTCAGTGTTTAACAAAATAGGAAGAGGCAAAGCTTGTCTTTTGTGAAAGTGATTTTAAAGTAGTTTAAAAGCAATGGGTGGTAATAGCAAAAGCCTTTCCTAATAACTCTCTTTATATAACCTTGGCATAGTTAACGTTTCTGCCTCAAGACTCGACCTTTATGCTGTGGTCCATTTAAATCTTTACAAAACCAAAAAATGATTTGTCGACGAATAAAGATTTTGGTTCACTAAAGGCTCATTCATGCTCTACGTTGGAGACACATCCTGATATGCAGAGGGGCTTCTATTCATCTTCATTTGGTCCATGTGCGATTTGTATGCTCACAGCTCATTTAGCAACAGAGCTGTACATGTTCTGACCACTAGAGACAGTAGTAAACATGGCGCAACAGTGGAAGCTCACCTTTTTAAAACGTGACTAGAACGAGCTGCTACAAAAATAAATTTGTCTCTTGACAACAAATGTGATCCAAAAATGGCATGGGTGACTCCATGTTTGTTTTTCTAGTTGCACTTTTTCTTCCATTTTTCTCAATTCTCTCACTGACTTTGAGCGCCCTCGTTAGCCTCACGAGCGCGTTCAGGATGAGCCGCTGAAGTGTGCACGGTGCGGAGCGATGCAGACGTCAGGCCAGTACATTCACACACTGTATTTCATTGTAACGTTTTCTTGTACTTTAGAAACTTAGCAGCCAGAGCGAACAGGAAACAATGGAAAGGAATGTCTTAACAGTGATAATATTTTTCATAAATCCAACACTGTAAACGTTCAGCCTGTTCTCATTTGTTTGTGGCCAATTCTGCAAATGATCCAAACTAAACTGAGCTGTGGCTTTGTGATGAATTCAACTGCAGTTTAACAACACCGCTGATAGCTGTTTTACACTGCGGTTTTTCTGTACCGCATTCACAACGCTCAGAAGTGCGGACCCTCCCAATTCTCCGGTTTACCTCCCCTGCGCTTTTGTGCACTTAAACACGTTGTGCACTTTCAGAAAATGCACACTTCGGTCAAGTGTGTAGGGCATAGTGCGAGTATTGGGACAAGGCCAGTCGAAATGGAGCATATGGGCCTTAATCGACGAAACAACAAAAGGCCGACGGCCCCACTATTCTGTGTCATTGAATTCAAGCCTTCAAACATCACATACTAGTAGCACGACTGTGGCTGTTAAATATTTTCGGACGTTTAAAGATTGGTAAAAATGACTAACCTGCTTTTTTGCCACTCAAAAGAAAGAATGCTTAAACGTGTTATCTTTGTTGGTTGACTAACACCTTGTGCCTGGCACAAAACACTATATAAAAAGGATTTACTGCTGTTGTATGTTTTCCTGCTAAACATTCACAGTTGGAAAATCCCACTTTATCTTCGACATAAGTATGAGCTTTAAATCTATCTGTCAGTTCTGCCCTTTGCTTTTTGTTTACTGTTCGGCTCCATACCCAGAACCCCACTGTGTCCACTCCAGCAGGAGAAATAACAGTGGCAATAGATTGTTTTTAGGAGACCCCAGTTGTCCATTGTGCACAACTGCAGTTAAACCCAGCGACAGCTATTGAAGAATGGCTTACACACGTAATAGCAGTCTAATGGTGTGAGATCGGTGTTCAGGGCTAGCTTAAAAGCACCTGCTCCACGGCCTTGCATCCAGCGTCAGGTCTGCGGAGTGTGCAATGGATTCAATTAAAGCAAAGAATGGTTTGGAGATGACTAAACGGTTTCTGGAGTCGCTCGCTCTGTGAACCGTAAACAAGGATGAAGGCCGGACAGAAGCGGCATGTCCGACGGCGGGGGAAATGGATGGGCTCGAGTGGTTTGCTTTCGTGCAATTGCTTGCATGCAGTCACATTATCCCTTGTAGGTAGAAGTCTGGTTTTTAAATATAATGTTGGTCTCAGTTGCATACAATAGGATAAACGCCAGCCATGGGTGTTGCACGCTTCAACGACACGAGAGTCAATAAACCCAAATGTGAATAATGGTGGTGTTTGCGCTAGATTTGTCGATGATTTGTCACCAGCGGCAACAGAAACGCAAGAGAAATGGTGTTGATGGATTAGTATTGTGAAAGCTTCATGAAGAAGATTTAGGGGTTCTATAAATAGCAAGCAACAGGTATGGAAGTGTAAAATCAGGTTACGGTATAAATACATAAGTGCAGAAAAATGTAAACGTGGGGCTATTGAAACATGGGTAGTAATAATAATAATAATAATACAGCTGTCAGTAATCGACTAATCTAGCGATTATTTTAGTAATTGACTAATCTATCGATTATTTTCTTAAACCATTTATTTTTTAAAGCATATTAAAAAAATTCAAGTTATAGTTCATTGGAGCTTCTGCTTGAAATAACATGCTTCCATAGAAACTTCACAGCTAGAAAAGCTCTTTCCAAATGTCTAATTAGCTTCACCAGACTGTATTGTAAACAGGAACAGTTCTGTAATCAGAACAGTGACAGTAGCTATGGCTTAATTTGCGTTAAACATCACTTAACCTAAGAAACATCCACGACACGTGTTTGTAAAACTTTGTTCCAGAGCTGCAGCTCTGCAGATGATTCTCTGAGGTCGTATGGCAGCATTAGCTTTGTGCACTCTTATGCCTCTGGCTACTATACATTACAAAAGGATATTTTGAACTTTAACTCCAAATACAAAACCAGCTTTTATGTGCTCCCTTAAACTAACCGTTGTGTTTGTGCAGAACCATGTCAGTGTTTTCCTTCTCTGTGGGGAAAGCATTTGCACTGTTATCATCCCATATTTTAAGCAGCTTTGTTATTCTTTGCTTGTTTCAGGAACACATGATCCTGTGCCGCTTCGCCGACCAAACTGCAGTGCAGCTTCCCCCTGAGAGACGCCTCATAGGTGGGTACCGCTTCCAATACAAAACATCAAACCTAAAATATTTCCTTTCAGGTATTATAATCAGATTTTTGTGGGGGTTTAGGCATTTCATTTCTGATTTCTCCTTTATGTGGGATTGACAATAGCTTAGGCAGCAGATTTCACAACTTCTCAAGCCGCTGTTCTGCCGAGGTGGAAGCACATTTTGAACTGCTGCAAAAAATAAGAAGCAAATCAACCATAATAAGCCATTACTGTACAATATCTGTATGATTTCAGAGTGCGCAGTGATTAGCCCCAAAGCCTCAAATCTATACCCTTTGATTGGTCTACCAGCTACCGATGATTGATGGAGATTGAGGGGTTCTGACTCAAGCTGAATGTCCAGTATTTCTGACTGCGATTAGTAAACTATCTTTTGAACTAAAGCGTCAGTTTTCACAGTTAACATTTTATATCACCTTCAGGAGCATTTTCATTTGGCAAAGGACTGAAATATTGGCGGCTTAAACAAAAATAAAGTGCATTTCTTGTTGTCTGAGGTGTAAACGGTTTGCAGCAGGTTTTATACAAAATATGTCACCATGGGAACTGGATATTATTTTGCCTTTTCAGAAGCCCTTGTATTAGAACTGCACAATCTATCAAAAGAATATCATCATTTCGATATTGTAGGCTGCGATATGCTTATCGCAAAGTTATTATTTATGTATTAATCATGGATTAATGATGCATTTGTTGCGCCCCGCGGGAGCACCAGAGGGGAAAAGCAACACTTGAAGCGCGAGACAAAGAGTTACAACTCGGGACTAACATCGCTCCTCAAAAGCATTACATGTCTGAAATATGTGACCACTAATGCCACGCCTTTAGCAGAGAGGACTAAAACACTGTAAAAACGCACCGTCGAGGTGGAGAAGTGCTATCGCAGCTCGCTGCTAACTCGGATCAAATGCCACAGTAACGAACTGTTTCATGTGATGACGAACAAGGCCAGAGAGGGACGCACTTACGGTGCACTAACTGCAACGTCAATGCAAGAAAAGTCAGAATGGCCAGAATAATTGAATTCATCAACTATGATGAACACAGATGAATATCACAAAATGAACTCAGCTCAAAATAGAAAGGCTTCTATTTTGTTAAGCTTAAACTATGCACAGTCCACGCTAATACAAATTATTAGAGAAGTGTCTACCTTATACCAAAATGCTAATAAATCAAATACATAACCTACATAAGATATGGACCCTCATGTCGCACTTTTTTCCAATATCGTGGAGCCCTACCTTGTGTACCTAAAGAAGTATTGCAGTTTGGTAAATGTAACCATTAACATTGAGATTTAGAATTGATGGTGATTAATCTTGCAACCCAAATTTACTAGCTGGCACACTAGTTTATTAGGTTCAATGTTTAATTTTTAACATATAATTTAGGGATTTTACCAAACTAAAACATGTTTTTTATGCAGACGGACGTTACAACCCCACTGCGTAAGAGTTGAAATAAACATTTACTTTATTACAGATGTTTATATTACTCAAAATCTTAAAAAAAACATGTACTTGGTGTGAGGGGTTTCTCTCTCCACAGACCTGACTTGTAAGGGTCCGCCACCTGAAAAAAAAGGCATAAAACTGATGTATTGCCCTGGAGAATGTCACCAGCAATCTTGAATTGCCCTGAATAAAGTTTGTTTGTTTTATTAAGTAGCAAATGTTTGTACACTTAAATATACTTTTTACTAATCAACTGATATGTTCTTCTTGATTCTAACACTGTCGGTAACGAGACGAGTCCTGACACTGGTTCTCTGATTTCCCATGACACTTTGAAACGCCTGGACTCCGGACATGTCTGGGAAATGTCTCGCTTTTCTATCCCCAGTTTGAGACAAAGCATCTGGAGACAACAGCTGTCCCGTCGACGCCGTCAGAGGCAGCGCGAGCGAATACAGCGGGGAGATCCGTGTTCCCCCTGATAGCTGTAGATTTTTATCAAAGCTCCGTGTGAAATGTGAACGCGGCGAGTGTGTGTGTGTGTGTGTGTGTGTGTGTGTGTGTGCGTGCGCCCTCTTCAAGCGGGAGGCCTTTAAAACGTACCTGACATCGGCTGTCACTGCGGCTTCTGCTCCGGATCAGTTAACATTTCCCTCCGCCATATTTGATCACCTGTCTCCCGCGCCTGCCTTCCTGCGTGCGCGACTTAACAGCGCAGCATATAGCACTATTTACCTCAGCTGTCACCCGCTGCCACACGGCTAAACTACATAATACATTTGAAGTCGACGTTCAAAGGATATCCTTGGAGAAGGGTAAACACAGCGAGGGGACGACTTGAGAGCACTTGCTAATGCCGAGGATCGCGCTAATAAAAGAGAGGATGAATTCCAATTAAGCTTACAATGCAAACCGGGAGCTACATAGGCTGCCACACGACACAGGTTAAAAAGGTTTGAAACTTTTGAAGCCTCCCTCAAGGTGTGATGGGACTAGATCAGAGGGACATTGATCTGTTGGGTCAGAAAGTCCTAATAAGGCTCTGCACATAGGATTACAAATGTGAAGAGTCTGTGTCTGGATTTTAAAGTGAGCGAGTTTTACATTCAGGGCAGACCTGGGCCAAACTAGATTAAGTCCTCAGCAGGATTTTTTACTTACTGTAGTTTGATTTTATGGAGAAGAGCAGGCTGCTGAACTTCTCCTATCATTAGGTTTTATGGTGCAGTCAAGACATTTTGTATTTATTAATAAGGCAGATTCAATTACCCCATAGCAAAATGAGTCATTTTTTGCCAGTCTTGCTAGCTTCACAACAAAGACATTTCAGCCTGTACAAGAACTGAACCTTTAGACTGTTTTGTAGTCGGTGATGGTTTAATTTTCTCTTCATAGGTAAGAACACACTTGCAGTGCGGTTAGCCAAGCAAGCTAGAAATGGCTGTATTTGTTGATTTTTCTCATGATCACAGACTTTGTGAGGATACGTACGGGGAAATCACTGCAGTAAAGTTGGGAGATGGATTACACAGGATTTACTCCATCAAGGAAAATGAGGCAAGAACTGTAAGGAAAGCGGAAAAGTAACTGAATCGGCTTCAAATATGAAATTGTGATTTAACAATTGTTTAAGAAAACTTACAAGCTAATAATGTCCCCTCTATTTTGACAAAGGAGGAAGTGTTAGAGTCTATGCCGATTTCAGTACTGCAATTGCCATAAGCACCTTTTTTTATGTGCTGTTTGGTGGTTAGGGTTAGGGTTAGGTTAAGGCTGAAACGCACATGCCAGGCTCCACGTGCAGCTGGCCGCAGGTCTGTGTCTGCCCTTCTCTCTCATCGCGGAGCGCACGGAACGACTTGTGGCGCTTTCGTTTCACTCGGCGCCTGTTCCGGACCTGCAGCAGCCAAAGCACGACAGAGGAGAGAGCGGCGTGGTTTAAACTCACGAGTGTGACTGGGAAGAGTTTTGTTGTGTGAAAGAGCACGGCGTCCCGAGCTGCAACTCTAACCACCGCAACTAGCTCCGCGCGCCGCCCACCCCAGCATCAGAGTCCTCGCCCCGACACCGCGGACCCCCCATCCCACACTCGCGGCCCCCCACGCTCCCCCACACAACAACTCTGCTTTCAGTCACACTCGTACGTTTAAAACACGCAGGCCTCTCCTCTGATGCACCTTGAAACCGCCAATACATCCATGGAAACGGCACACTTGATTATGTTATAATAATCTGTTGTGAAACAGAAAGTCCGACAGGGAGGCCAAAGTGAACGACACACGGCGCTAATGCTGCAAAATGACATAATGCAAAATGCAAAATGCAGCGCCACCGCTCAAAACACCAGGTATCACTGGTCTCACCAAGTTTTACAAACAAGTTTCTTATTTTAAGTGATGTGACATAAATGCAATTAAATCATAGCTGCTGTAACTGTTTACAAACAGTCTGTGACAAGTTAATTAGTCCTTTATTTATATTATTTATATAAAAACAGAACAGTTTGGACTGATGAAGTGAAATGTTGCTGTTTTGGGGACATACTTATGAGAAATTAAGAATAAAATGTGTTGTTTTATTTTAAGCAGAAACTCCATGTGTTATTTGTTAATTACTATGAACTATAACGTTTATTTAAAAAAATAATTTAATATGCTTTTGATTTATGGAATGTACAAAAAAAAATAACCGATTAATCGAAGAAAAGAATCGATATGTTACTAAAATAATCGATAGCTGCCGGCCTAATGTCCCATTAAGTGTTCACATTTTAATAAGTGTAGAATTCTTATAGTCAGAGCTGTATTTTAGTGTT
Source organism: Chaenogobius annularis (assembly GCA_015082035.1). Taxonomy (NCBI): domain Eukaryota; kingdom Metazoa; phylum Chordata; class Actinopteri; order Gobiiformes; family Gobiidae; genus Chaenogobius; species Chaenogobius annularis. The sequence goes on from BJKM01000034.1 coordinate 1,808,591, forward strand.
GTACCACAAAATGAAACATGTTACACTACGCTGCCTTCCTTCAGAAGTGTCTCGAGATGTTACTATGACGTGTCTAGTCCTCCCAACACACTAAGTTGGAAGTTCTATCCACTGACAAAGTGACGCTTCTGAGGAATTCAGCAAAGTGCAGCCGAAACATGTCAATTTACAACACTAAATTGTCTGACTCTTAAGAATTCTAAACTTGTCAAATTAGTATCTGGTGATTTGATATTAGTATTAGTATCAAATAATATCTGGGTACAGATTTTTGACAACCCTACTAAAAGCAGTTCCAGATGGCGGTCCAAACGTCTCGATTTCAAAAACATTATCTGAGAGATTACGTTTTTACCACAGTAAGCAGTAAAATACAAGTTCTAAGTGAAATCAGGCGTTTACAATTTTGGATGTATACTTGTGGTTTGTGCCTTATATGCCGGCCTGAGTGTGTAATTATTATTAAAAGAGTGGGTGGATACATTTCTTTAGCAGCCTTTTGCCCAGAGCCGCGCAGGTGATAATCGCACCACTCCGCCGTTCCCCTCGAGACACACGATGCTCATCTGAATCATCTGAACAGAGCTTGGGTAAAATTTGCAGCCATTAGCCGCCATAATGACAACTTTAGACTGTCTTTACATCCTTTTTCTATAAGCTCCACTGCAGAGGCCCGTGCTCCCTGAACAGCCAGCATTATGGTGTTGTGAAGATGGCTGTACAGAGAAATGACTTTTACTGCCTATATAAAGTGCTTTCTGGGTATTCACACACTCAGCAAAATGTCTCTTTCCCAACCGTTATCTTTATTCACTGGGCTTACTGGTTACATTATACACTGAGATGTGTGTTTTAGAAAATGTGCTTACATCAACATTATGTCAATACTGTGAACATTTTATTTGTGGTTGGTGCGTTCACAATATTGGATGGCAATGGACAATAGCCTTGGAAATAATAATAATTTTACATATTGCTTTTATGGACACAGAAGAACACTTTAAATGCTGAGATAAAGGAAAGGCAAACAGCATTAAAGGTGCCCTATGTAACTTTTTGGGGGGGTGGAACGTCTGCTGCCTTTTCATCTTTATTGCTTAAAATGTTCCACAATATGGCATTGAACATATTTATTTATTTGTCTAATTTTATTTTTGCATTTATTTAATCTGAAGCTTTTTTTACGGCTCAAAAATGTCTAGAAAAACATGCATTCTTACTGTGAGCGGAGTCGCCTCCACAGATCTGACCTGTAGCTTGCCTGTAGGCGTCACATGCGTGTCTCCATGGAAATACACAAGCTAAATGCCATACTGCGGAACATTCCTGACAAAGCAGCTCCACGGAGACGAGCAGGCGATGGACCCACAAGCAGAAAAGTTACACAGTGCACCTTTTAAAGAACATTAAAGAAAGGCTGAACAGCTGAGTTTTGAGCAGTGATTTAATGTCCTGTAATGAGTCCTGATGGGTTGTGAGTTCCAGAGGGTGGGGGCCTCTACAGTTTAGGCTCAGGGCCCCCACGGTCTGAAGCTTGCTCAGGGACTTTATAATTCTTGTTATTCAAGGCCGGTAAAAGCATAAAATGGCTATATTTTGCAAAATGGAATGAATTCAACTGTGTTATAATTCTGTTCGCTCGTCAGAGAGCTATTGAAAGGGGAGAAAATAGACCTATGGTACAGTCGCTTACACCATACCCGATAACTGAAAAAGAATAACATTGTTAGTCGTAATGGCTCTTATCACGCCTTGTGAACAAAATGGAAATAGACATGCCGTCATGTAACACTTGGGTCTGGGGTTTCTTTGACTTTCTTGCATTCTTTTCAGTTTGTACAATAGGCTGTGCTCAACAGTTCTTATAAATACTCGATATTTTTTTATGTTCACAGCTCAGTTTTCATCGCAATTTGTCATAGCATGCGTGGATAGATTTTTTTCTTTCTTTTATTTTTCTATTTTGGGCACAATGTTATCAAATCCTGGGGAGGTATAAGTTAAACCTTTATGTGTACACTTTTTAGCTTTCCTGACATCGATATGTGTTACTGGCGTACTGTATAATTTATTATTATTATTTAGCAATTCTATATCATTTATCTCAACCTATTCTAAAAGCTGTCATGTGATTCCACTCATCAAATGTCTGATTCAAAACTACTAAATCCAACAAATTGTTAATTTCAGTGGATGTTTGTTTATCTTTTGCAACTGTACTAGAATTTCCATTTCCACGCTTCAGTTGCCGTTTCCAGACGATGCCTGTTAGACTTGTGCACTATAGACTTTGCCAGTCCTACACTTACCTAGGTGTAGTGCTTTTAATGCGCATTGCACTATTTGGTCTGTAAGCACAACTCTTGCAGTGTCATATTTTCAGTTTTATTTTTATTTTTCTTAGCTGATACATCATTCTGTCACTTTTCAGGCAAACAGTGCATGGGGCTTGTGGACTTGGACCGCTCGTGGGCAGCAGAGGCTCATGGGTACTCGATGCAGGTTATGACTATGGAGCCGGAGAGCTGCACACCAAAGAACAACATGCTGGTGGGAAGACGGAGCCAAGCAAAAGAAGAGCGAACATAAATCTGGTGGTGAAATATCTGAACATTTTACTTGCCGTTTTATTTGTCCATCTTGACTTTGTAAATTTCGCCTGGCATTGAGTTTGGGGTTCCAACACGACATGAAGCAAAACTGCAACAGATGAAGAGACTGTTTTAACTCTTGAGTGTGAATTACGGTTTTGTTTTACTTTTGAATTATGTTAATTAAAAAACACTTAAGTAATTGGTGATTTTTATGTACTATGTTAGAAGCAGAATAATAATTCTTAATGTCTGCGATGACCCTCAGTCGTCCATGTCTGTTCCATAGCAGAAGAAAGTTTTAAGAGTGAAGACGTTTCGCCACTCACCCAAGTTGCTTCTTCAGTTCATCTGACAAAGAACAAAGACCAAGAAGATCTGCTCAGGACCACAGTCTGCCGTGCATCTCCGTCTCAAAGCCGATAACCACTGTTTTTAGGACGGTGAAGTGCAAGTCCTGGTGAAGGAGAGAAGGAGGTTTGAGCGGGAAGTCAAAACGGCAATATTTGTCCATTCTGAACAGACATGGGGGTGGTCTAAAGTGCAACCTGCCACCCATTTACAACTCCATCATCAGGCCTAAAGCAAAGAAAACAATAGGGCTAAACAGAGTAGGTTGACACATTAGGGGCATGAGCGATAATGCTAAATATGACTCAGGTGGCAGTTCACACCTTAGAGTAGTTCAGTAGACTTAACTAACGACAACAAACAATGAAAAATGAAATTGTGTTAGTTTCGGTGTAGTTAGCGCTTCAATTTCTAACAGATACTGAAGGCAGTGACTCTCCAGTTCTGTCAGATGAACTGAAGAAGCTACTTGGATGAGTGTCGAAAGGTCTTCACTCTTGACACTTTCGTCCAGTTGACAGATGTGCATTTTCTTTTGCTAGACAACTCTTAATTAAAACTAAAACAAACAAAAACTACAGAGTCATGTAGAGTAATTATCGCAACATTATCATTCAACCAATTGACAGTGCTTGAAATGAATGTGCTCATAATGACAAGATTGGTCCTATCATTTGTCGTGTGCGCTGGCCTGAGCATGCCATCGAAATGAGAAAATGGTTTTAAAGTCAATCGCATCATTTCAAGTCTGGCATTTGTCACGGGTCTATGGAGAAAGTGTGATTATAGCTCATAAAGAATGGATGCGTATATACTATGGATCCCGTAATGCGTTCAGCCCAAATTAATATTTTATAAAGCTGGGGAAAAGGTTAGCGGGCTTGATTTAGATGTCCTGAAAATGTGACTTCCTATTTTCAATGTGGTGTTTGGTGGAGGTCCTATGAATACTGCGAAAAGCTATATGTTAGTTACTTTTTTGAACATTAAAAAAGGAAGAAGAAAAAAATGTAGTTTCCATTCTTGACACATTAAAAACTTCTACAATTACCAAATAGTTTAGGGAAGAATAATAATAGGGACAATGTTGAAGAATGCTACATGTAAAGAGTATAAATGTTTAACATTTTCAATGCATTGACTAGGTTTTTTTCATGTCACAAAATTTAAATACTAGATCGGGACATAAAATTAGCACTTCTTTTTTTTCATTACGGCCTATTTTCCATATAACTCCTGATTAAATAATCAATATAAAAGTCCTATTTTTTTATTTTAGGGTAATGTTTTTTATTTGAGTGTTTGGCGTACAAACTAACCCTGATTCACCTCAGAATGTTTGATTTGACTGAAAATAAGTGGGCTACAGCATGTTTTTATATATTTTAAATTTCCAGGAGCTTTTTTTTTTTATCAGATTGAATTGAGTAAAAAATAGAATTATTTGGCGTTAAGAAAATAGGAGAATTCTGCCAGGGGCAAATTATTTAACAGATCAGGTTGAGAATTATACACAATGATTATCTTTCAATTTGAGGTGGGTAATATATTGAATTTTAGACAAAAACCCAGGATCTTGTTTTTCTTATTCTTTTTCTCCGGCTGAAGGGTCACTACCTTCAGCTCCTGGAACTCATCCACAATGTCAGAAATATGCTGCTCCGCCTCACAGATGCATGCTCCGCTTCCACATCCCGCTTTCAGCTCCATTTTGTCTGCTTCCATTTGGTCAAGTCAGGCTCCATTGTGCCCGGCTGACTTCAGCTCTCAATGACGCATGTAATTTCACATCAGGGCCACCTGTTGTAAAGTTATGTCCACTCCTCCTTCTGACCCGGACTGGCCTGGAGGGTCCACCCCGGGGACGGCGGTTGGGTTAGTGGTGGCCGAGGGCAGACTTTAGGGAGCGCTGGGCTTGTTAGCCATGCTAGCCTCTTTTAGTTTGTGGGCTATGGTTTGAGGCTATGGTCCATCAGCTTTGATTGTTTTGGTCCCAGAGCATTACTTGGCTTGTTTTTTCCATGTTTACACATTTTTGCTGCTCGTTTCTTGGGATTATGAGGGTAGAATGGTGATTTTTAAATCAAATTTCGGCAGCAACAGAGCGAGCGCACGTCTCTAGTCTGACCATCATCATAACCGAAAATCGTGACTCAATATTTTCAGCATATGCCCTACTGTGAGCAGTTGCTCACAGTAGGTCTCCCAAGTTTAATGTTCACTTGATACAAAATATTTTGTCATAACTTGGATTATTGGTGCTGCTTTCAGAATTCCCATTTCTCCGTTTGAGCAAACGACAACTTCGGCTCGGAAAGTTGCGGTTACGATTTATCCATCACCACAAAGCACCACAAAGCACCACAAAGCACCACAAAGCACCACAAAGTACCACAAAGCACCACAAAGCACTTTGAGTGTCAGTTTTTCTGTTTGTGTGAAAGCAAACACTCTACTGCAGTAAAATACCTGCAGTATTGTGAACATACTGCAACCACCCTAAGCCTTTATTCCTGCAGGTCAGAGTGGTCATCTCCTTGAGAAAAATCTCATTCTCACCTTTGACTGTGAAGCTTGGAAAATCCAGGGAGGAGACCATATAGCGGCTTTTCCTATTCCCTATTTCAACTCGGGGAAAGGCTCATCAGAATTCCCCCCACACAGTCAATCTATCTGGGGGTGAGGGCCGCAGACACACAGCCCCTTCCCAGGACTATATTGATTTCAGGAGGAGCTGCTGCATTGTTGATGGTCCAATATCTGCATGTTTTAAATGAATACAGTCAATAAATGAAAATGGATACATGGTTCTGAAATTATTTGGCAAAAACTAAACATCCCAATAGATTTTGTCATTCAGTTTGCTGCTTTTTGCAAAATGAGTGTATTTTTACTGCCCTGTTTTAATGGGTGAGCTCCAGTTTGTGACCTTTATCAGAAATAAAATGGAAGATGAGGGCATGCATAAATCTTATCAATGAACGGTGCACTAGTGAGGGTCCTTAACTTTTATCCAAACTCCGTCCTGCTCCGTCCCCCGTCCGCCCCAAGAGCAGTTATAGCTAGGATGCACTGGGTTTCAGCGTTGCCGGGACTTATAGTCATAATCAAGGTCAAACCAAACCGGGGTCGTTGATTGTGTCCATGGTAGGGGTTTTGAGGCCCAAATACACAGTTCTAAAACTGAGAGGGATGGAAATTTCAAAACATTCTGCAGAGCGTTGTTAATTTCAGCGTTATATTTTTGAGCGACAGGACAGTCCCAAAACACGTGAAAGTGGCTTGCCTCGTGGCAACCACATTTTACCAACAGTTAGCATTTCTTTGTGAATAATGGGCACTTTGACATGCTGTTATGAAAAAATGTGATACATTTTTCGAACAGAAATTCCTTCAAACATGTGACTTTGTGGTTCTCCTCTGAGAAGTACATATATTTTCCCATTCTTGTCAGTCCAATTGAAATTGCCCTCTCTTTCCCATTTCTTTTTTAATATAGTTAGTAGAGTGGCTGCATGAATCATCAGTAATTTTCAAATGATTTTCAAATCAAAGGATTATAGTGATCGTTGCTTTGTTTCATTTCTTGGTTATAATAACTTCTTATTTGTAAATACCTTTAAAAGTTCGGTTTCTCCAGGCCATTCCTTCAACATATTCAAACTTTAAATGTGATTTTCTTTTACAATCTGGTGAAATACTTTTATACCTTTTGTTATCCAGGCTTTAAGGGCCATATTTTTCCATCCGGACTTAATGTTAACGGGAGCCTTTTCCAGGGAGCGGTTCCATGGTGCTATTTTGCTACCTTCCCGACCTTAACGCTGGAGTGAAGAGGCTGTACTTGGCTGCTGGAGGCTGGAGTGGGATGGTGCTAGTGTTTGATCCAATGACTGATAACTGTGGCATTCAAAAGCACCACCTGTGGGAGTTGTTTGTCATGGCGTCACATACAGGCAATGAAAGAAGTGAAGTGAGTTTGATTTTCCGTTTTTCAATTTGTTCCCAAAATTGAAAAAAATGAAATATTGAAATGCAGCCTCGGAGCGTTGTTTCTCTATTTTATTCAAATGTATTTGTTTTTATGTAAACTAAACCAAGATTAAACCAGGTCCAAAACCCAGAGGCGCTGAGCACAGAATACGTCTCTGCACACATGCTTATAAACTCGACTTGTGATCCATGAACGAGGGCAGACGGCAGCAGAGCCACCGGAGGGGATGATCCTGAAGCGCACCCCCCCAGACTGCTGCCATGACCTGCATTAGTCCCGGTGCCGGGCCTCTGAGCCCTTGTGGATGGTTGTTACTAGGGCTGCCGCTATCGATTATTGTAGTAATCGAGTAATCTATCGATTCTTTCTTCGATTACATACCATAAACCATTTAAAATCATATTAAATCTTTTTAAAATAAACGTTATAGTTCATAGTAATAAACAAATAACAAATGGGGAGTTTCAATTTAAAACAACACATTTTATTCTTAATTTCACGTAAGTATGTCCCCAAAACAGCAACATTTCACTTCAGTCCGAATTGTTCTGTTTGTATATAAAGAATATATATAAAGGGCGAATTAACTTGTCACAGACTGGTTGTAAACAGTTATAGGAATTAATTTGCGTTTATGTCACATTTGATTGTAAAACTTAATGTTGGGTGGAACCAGTGATCCTGGTGTTTTGAGTGGTGGCTCTGTATTTTGGACTTTGTCCTAACGCCGCAAAGCAGAGTTGTTGTGTGGGGGTCCGCGGTGGCAGCGCGTGGAGCTAGTGGTTAGTTTCTGCTCGGGACACTGTGCTCTTACTTCATCCAAACTCTTCCCAGTCACACTCGTGAGTTTAAAACACGCCGCTCTCTCTTCTGTTGAGTTCTAGTTGCAGCAGGTCCGACCGGAACAAGCTCCGTGTGAAACAAAAGCGTCCCAAGTCTCTGTGCGCTCCGCGAGCCACAGATTCACGTGTTTTTAATTAAATATGTAAATTAAACAAATAATCGAGACAAATAAATACTAATCTAAGACTTTTTGTAATCGAATTATTCGATTTACTCGAGCAATCGTTGCAGCCCTAGTCGTTACCGACTGGGGCTGGCGTGGAGAGTAAATAGGCAGAGATGTGTGCGTGGACTTCTTGCGCGTAACCGTGTGGCACTTGCCCTGCCGCGAGCTCAGTCCCAGTTTCCCTGGTGACTGGAGGTTATGTCAAGATGGGCTTGTCCCAATTTAACTGCACTAAATCAAGACCAGGTCCAGGAAAACAAGCACTGCATGAGTCCTGTTGTGTTGTGTTGCCTGTGACAATTTTATGTCGACTGGGGCAATAATTTTGAGTGAATGTGATGTGACGTTGGGGATTTATCCAGTTTCCCAAATAGAGGTTCCTCTCTAAACTTGGCACATCCAGGAGGTGTCCTTCAAAGAATCAGGAAGAATCTTGCTGAAGATGAGAGACAGGCCTCTAGTCTACTCTAAGTTCAAATCAAGCCTAAAAATGGTTTTGTTTAGCTGTACATATGACTGAAAGGATTTTATTTGCACACTTCTCTTTTATGTCTTAAACTGTTTTAGGATTTCTGTCAGGTCTTTGTGATTTTAATGGATTTTTCCTGTTGTGTGAAGCACCACCCGATGGATGGAATTAATACTGAGTGCAGTTCTTTGAGAGGCTTCGACAAGCCTGTACATTGCAAGTAACAAGCAAGTGATTATTATTATTAAGAGCCTATTTATTAGCATTCAGTTATTGTAGCATCTTATTATAGAATCTTCAACAGGTTTGAGCCCTGAAACTGTTCAGTGTCGACATGACATCCAATTTACTCACCGCTGTCCTCGTTATATTGAGTGCAAAATCTAAGACTGGTCTTTCTAAACCACTTCACAATGTAGTTCCCGGTATTCTCTTCCTCATTTGTTCCTTGTCCTGTTTAAAAATGGTACAATAATAACCAAAATATAGAAATTGTAATTCCTGGACAATTTCTACATGATTGGTCTACATTTGGTTCAATGGGATTTATTTATATTTCAGTAAATGTAACGATGCCACACATTTAAATGTTATCTAAAAAAGGGGTTGTTTGTCCAGATGTTTCAAGTTGTATGAGATGTTCTGTATAACACTTGAACTTCAATGAATGTGTTCACAACTGGCAGTCATTCTGACCAATTACATTACACCACATAGATATTAATGCCATGCCCTAACAAGGCCAAACATTCTCTCTGCATATTTGTTTTCGGGAGACTTTTCACTATTTCCTTCCAAAAATGACCGTCAAATTTATGCTTGCCAAACATTGCGTCAATGCCGTGCAACTTCTTTTTATTGTTACAACAGCAGTACTTGCAAGTTTATGAATCAAAATTTTAACAGAAAGCCTCAGCTCATCCACTGGTTGCCCCCTGAACAGAAAAAGTATTTAAAATTGCACAACTGAATACTCCTATAGAGAAAACAAGTGAATAAGATTTTAGCACTGAATTTGGATTTGGCACATTCATTATGGCAAACTTTCTCTGCCATTAACTATTCAGTATTTTAGAGATACTTGCATCAGGTTACTTGGTTGTTGTTGCCATGACTTCTGGCTGCAGAAGTGTCTGAAGCAATACGTGCAATTCCATTATATTGGCGCACTATCTATTATTATATTACGTATTTCACTTCTATGTTGTTCTGTTCTGTTCGGAGGAAAACCAGCTCTGTATTATGTACTTTTAAGTTTTTTCATTATGCTTTACGTTAGAACATAAAAATGATATATATTTTATATCTAGGCAAATACAAAATAGTCTGCACTTACCAAAATCTACTATACATTTTTCCACCAAGCCTGCTCTTATGTTTGTCCCATTAGACCTCATTAAAAGGCTACATATCCCAAAAAGTTTTCAGCAGAACATTGACATTTCTTGAGACAAATTCCGAGACTTGTCTTTTGCATATTTCATCCTCTCCCAAAAATATATCAATATGTTTTTTAATGAGGCGTGACTACACTGACTCGCATTACCTGTACCCATCTTTTAAAGTGGAATCAATCAGAGTGAAATCTCGTACTTCAAGGCATGGAAATTTGAAGATTAATGGGCTAATTATACTCAGGCAGCATTGGTCCAATCAGCAGCCTCCGGAAATGTTAGTGCGGTTTGCGGCTTCGGATCAGATCGGTGACGGGGTGGAACTGGGAGAGAGTGCCATGTATCAAGAGCTGTCACTGACTGTAAACTCCTTGCAGTAATAATCAAAACACCACAGCAAACGGACTGATTTTAGCCTGGATTTGCTATGCCATTCTCAGCAACAACAACAAAAAAACTGTTAAATAAATAGATGTAGCCTATGGTAAGCTGTATACTACAAGGGTGCGTTCACACTTGATTGGTCCTGGTTTGAGCCCAGTTTGAGCCCTAATGTAGACTTGGTTTGGTCCTGTTCTTGTCCTGGTTTAGACTGTGTTCACACTTGCACAATGAGCACCTCAGAATCGGTCACTAGATCACGGCTAAACCAGGACTAGAACAGGGCCAAACCAAGTCTACATTAAGGTTGCTTTCACACTTACGCATTCACATAAAAACAGACTGAACCTGGACTAGATCAGGTCTAAGCAAGGACTTGAACGAGACCAAACCAAGACCACAGCAGGACTAAAATGGTCTAAATTTAGCATGAAATAAAGTGTGAATCCCTTAGTCCTTGTCTAGGCCTGGTATAGTTCTGGCTTTAGTCCCAGGTAAAAAAAACAATTTTGATGAGGTGATTGTGCTCATGTGAACTAATAGAGGCACGATGCACCGTGGCCTACATTATATATATATATATATAATATATATATATATATATATATATATATATATATATATATATATATATATATATATGTTATATATATATATATATATAATATATATTATGTATTTTATTTCACAATGACGCTATTTAAAACATGTTTTTTCATATGTTTTAAAGTCTGTATAGTTCAGATAACATTACAATTGGAAAAATACGACTGCAGTTTTTTGAGGTATTTTTTTGTTAGCCGTAGTCGATTAATCGTTGCAGCCCTAATTGTCGCCCTGCAAACCATCCTATATTCTCCTTTACATCGTCTGCAGCCTATGGTTTCGGGTGGATTGGGCTTCCCAGATGCGCCTGCTGCACGTGTCGTGGATATCCCTTTCCATCCCCGCATGCAGCTCTACCTGGGTGGCCGGTGTCCGCTTGTCTCAGCAGGCTTCACGATTAATTAACGCATTTCCAAAACAGCTGCGTCTGCCCGCTCTCAGCCAATCCGAAGCGCGCCTGTGCTCGATCCTGACGTCATGGTGAAGTCCAGCAGCGGCGCTTTCTCTGGAGTAGAGAGGAGTCCCGCTCTGACTGCGGTGGGAGCTGTTCTTTCATTCACAAGCTCGGCTCAACTTGTGCGAGTGTGGGCTGAGCTGTGCGGCGTGTCCGGCAGAGAGCGTAGTGCGTCCGGCTCCACTCCGGGGTCACCACAGTCCACGCAGCGCAGCAGCGCACCAGCGGCTTCTGCTCCTCTGGACCGCGCCGGCGCGCTGAGGAGCGAGGGAAGGCGCGCCTTTGTGCTTTGTGCTTACATTCATCCGCTTCTTTGGAAATATATTAAATATTTGAACTCAAACGCCGACTGTCCACACCATGGAATTATGGATAAAGTTAATGTTGTTGTACAGCTGCTTCTTCGGGGCAAGTGCAGACTTTGACGGCAGGTAAGACGCGTGGACATCGCTGCGTAAAGGATGCTTTGGGCATGTTCATGTTTAGGCTGTCCAATACCGTTATTATTAGATGCATTTTTGGCTTTGTTCTAAAAAGTGAATCTTAGATTTAATCCTTAGTCCTAATTCAAGTGAAACCCGTTGCCTTTCTTGTGCTCCAGTGCGTTACGAGAACGCACACTCTTCACACAGCCTAACCACTTATTCTTTTCACATCTCAACTTTTAGTTAAATCACTGTTCTTTTCGCAAGTGTTGCAGTCAGTGATTCCGTGCAGCTTAAGCCCGGCGCAGATGCGTCTTGTTGTTATAAGTGATGTGACAGCACATTGCCCGGTGCCTCATGTTCGAACATGAATCTGTGGAAGTATGCGCAGACAGAAGAGTGGAGACTACCAGAGCCCAGAAATGCACGTGTCTCAGATATTTATCTCAGCTATTTTTCCTTCATGGAAAGAAACCCAGAAGTCATTTAGATTTAATCTAACCTGATATACGATATATTTCACATGACAGGTCTGGGTAATTATATTTTATTTAATCTGTCCATTGAGATATGAGTGCTAAAACTAGTTTCCAGTGCAGCGTCCTCACATCAGAGTGTCAAATGCATTGTACTGTACAGTGTCAGCATGTGTTATCAGGAATTGCTGGGATTTTTTTTTTTTTTTTTTAGTTTCATTCTGATTCCCTTTTCTTTTAAAGTCTTGATTTTTGATTCCTACGTATGAACACAAAATACATTATAATGAACTTAAACATACATCTGATAAAACACATAAAACAAAACAAGAATTGAGCTTTTTCCATGAAACCCCAAGGTATGGAATCTATACGACCCATTAAGAGCAGTGTGTCTTTAATTGGAATCTTAAAGTGGCTGATAGCGCTGATCAATAAGCCATGTTTACACAGGCCTCAAAGGTTTCCCCGATCAGATTAAGCCTGCGTCAGTGTGGAGAGGTCAGACATGCACAGAAAATCACTATCTGCTTCTTATTCATTATTCACAAAATTGGCCACGAGGGATTGCATATGTTTGCACTGGTTCCAAGCCCTGACAACCGCACACATGTGGACACCGAATAAAATTGACGTCCATCTTTATCGATTATAAATAGCTAAGAACATGTTACTCTACTATTTACTGCTGCCTTTATGTGTTCCCTGTATCTCTGTGAGGCTGCCAGAGCCTTAAGCACAGTCTCGTCATGGTCAGGCTTTTCAATCGAGTGTGAACTTTGAAGCTTATTGGACATAATCGCGGCGGAGATGGGACGCTTGTATATCTCAAAACGCTCCTTTTCATACGGCCACCAACTCAACTTGTTGCTTTGTCCTGGAAGAAAGCATATTTTGTTTCCTTTGCTGTCTCTGCGACTCAAAAGCAATTCAGAGTGGGCTGTTTTCCGATTTCCCGGAATTAATTTGCTGTAAACCTCGGTGCAATGTGGTGTTCTAAAAGGGTTTTTTCCCCGTAATTTCAACTACCGACTGAATATTGTTTGGAAATATATATATAACAAAGTATTCTGCCTTTATTACAGAAAAATCTTGATGAAACTCTAGCTCAGACCTTTTATTGGCTAGGACAGTGTAGCACTAAATGGGGATGAGAGAGGGAAGGACATTCAGCAAATGGTCGGAAGCAGAATCGAACTCAGGACGCTGCAGCTGGGTGCAGATGTGGCGACAGCAGCTCAGTTGGTGGAGCGCTTGTCTTCCGATCCGAAGGACGGCGGTTCGGAGTCTGCTCTCGATATAAACGCCCTTGGTGGACTTGGGTTAGCGAGTCCAGCTCCCACAGATAATACCTGTGCAGACTCTTATAAATAAATTAAAATAAAAATAAAATCAGATGAATCACAAATGTAATTGCAATCACAATGTATACAGGAAAATTCCGATTTGATTTTATTAAATGAAATTGTGCAGCCCTAACACTATAATTTCCATTATTCTAATGTTATTTCTTCCAGTCAAATATTATCAAATTTTTTCTCCCATTATTATCCCCAACATTGTTCAGTAATCCAGTCATTTCTCTAATGTGTTCAGCGTCCTTTTTCCCTTTCACACACTAAAGAAGAGCAATTTAACTCCCCTTTTTTGCTACTGATAACATTACATTAATACAGATAGCAGCCTTCACGAGTTCCTGTAATTCACACATTGGCTTTGTGTATTCTCATTTCCTCTCACATACAGCAGCAGCAGCAGCAGCAGCAGCAGCAGCAGCAGCACCACATTGTACATTATTAACATCCCCGCTGATGGAGAGCCCTGTCACCACGGTCATAATTTGCCAATTTTTATCGCCATAAACTAGCCTGAGCCAGAGTGTGTGCGCGCCCTTCAATATGAATTCATTGAGAGAGTATCCCCTGGGACCCAAGCTAAAAAACCCATTCATTACCTCGGCCAGGCTCACTCATGGCACTTTGGAAAGCCGCGCTAACAGGCTTATCCATCTGGCAAAATCGAAATAATCATTTTATTTTCTCATCGCAAAACTCTTGATGGCTAATCCATATGGCAAACAAAGCAATAGCACAAACATTAATAAGGAACGGAATAAGACTTGGAAATATGAGCGTACTTCTAAATTGCCAAACCCGGCACATACCAGACCCCTGTAGTCATAATTATAATCCGGAATATGGAAGGCTGCCAGTTTATGTTGCTGTTGTCACATCTGATGTTGGGACGGAGTAAAACCATTACTGAAGTTGATGAGAAGCTTAGCAGACGATTTCTTAAAGACTTTAAACTGTGTTGGGAGGATATGGATGGAAGTGAACACACACGGATTACAAGATGGGTTGTAAAAAAGAATACGTGGAAAGAAGAGATGCAAGGAGAAGTTACTGACTCTGTTACATGTACTTCCTTCTAACTTTTACTACTTAACTGTAGCGATAACCTACATATTTTTGAGTAGCAAAAATATGTAGGTTATTGCACCGTTCTATGTTTAAAAATAGCTCAAATCAGGAGGTACGGTGATCTGTTTCTGTCATAACTATTTCCTTTTTATGGACTTTGAACCATTAAAACCATTTAGAACAGTTTTGCTGTTATTGAATTGTTATGAACTTATTGTGTATTTACATAAAAAGATCTAGATTAATTTGAATTACAAACTGAATCAGGTCTCCACTTCCATGTACTACACTAAGCAGCTGGCTGGTCCATACGGATCCAATGTGTCATATTTATGACACGACACACTTCTGTATCAAGTTTGATACACATATTTGTTATTTTCTTATTTGAAGTAGACTTTGTGAGAACTTTATGGCTAAAGGCATCCTTAACTTGGCTATTTTGGCCAAGATCATTCTAACGCAGGTAAATATTATTACTTAAAAAAACTTACACACATTTTTACATTGAATTATTACAAATCTACTAATGATATCAATTTAATCTATTCTTGTATTGTTGTTATTTAGGGAAAAACAAGAAAAGATTAAATACATTGTTTTCATTGTACATTGTAAAAACATGTTTTCATGGCAATTTTATTCAGATTTGTATCCTTTTCAGTGGTCTTACGTAACCGATACTGGTGGCAGATCGGTGGCACTATCACAAGAGCATTCTCCAGAGAAACAGCTTATGGGATTCCTCGTCTTCAAATGTGTTAGTCTTACAAGATACGCATTTGCATCTAATCTAATGAACTATTAATATGATTTTATAAACAAGGAGAGACATTTAAGATAAGACTTTTTGCCAGATTTCCTAATCACCCTCAGTCACTCTCGGTCACCCCCGGTCACTCTTGGTCACTTTCGGCCACCCCGGTCACTCTCATTCACTCTCATTCACTCTCATTCACTCTCCAGTCAACATTGGTCACCCCTCGTCTCTCTCGGCCTTCTCTCGGCTCTCTCGGCCTCTCTCGGCCTCTCTCGGTCTCTCCGGCCTCTCTCGGCCTCTCTCGGCCTCTCTCGCTCTCTCGCCTCTCTCGGCCTCTCTTTCTCTCGGTCTCTCTCGGCCTTCTCTCGGCTCTCTCGCTCTCTCGGCCTCTCTTGGCCTCTGTCTCGGCCTCTCTCGGTTTCTCACGGTCACCCTCGGCTCTCTCGGTTTCTCACGGTCAACATCGCTCTCTCTCGCTCTCTCCGGCTCTCTCGGTCCTCTCGGTCTCTCTCGGTCTCTCTTGGTCTCTCTCGGCTCTCTCGCCTCTCTCGGCTCCTCGGTCTCTCTCGCTCTCTCACCGCTCTCTCTCGCTCTCTCTCGGTCTCTCTCGGTCACCCTCGGTCTCTCTCGGTCTCTCTCGGCCCCTTAGGTCTCTCTCGTTCACCTCGGTCTCTCTCGGTCCTCTCGCTTTCTCACGCTTCTCTCGTCTCTCTCGCTCTCTCTCGCTCTCTCTCGCTCTCTTCGCTCTCTCTCGCTCTCTTCGCTCTCTCTCGTCACCCTCGGTCACCCTCGGTCTCCTCGGTCACCCTCGGTCTCTCTCGGTCTTCTCGGTCTCTCTCGTTTTCGCTCTCTCTCGGTCACCTCGGTCACCCTCGGTCCCTCGGTCTCCCCGGTCCCTCTCGTCCCTCTCGGTCCCTCTCGGCCTCTCGGCCCTTCGGCCCCTCGGCTTCGGCCTCTCTCGGCCCCTCTCGGCCTCTCTCGGCCCTCTCTCGGTCACCCTCGGTCTCTCTCGGCTCTCTCGCCTCTCTGGCCTCTCTCGGCGGCTCTCTGGCTCTCGGGTTCCATCGCTCTCCTCGTCACCCTCGGTCACCCTCGGTCTCTCTCGGTCTCTCTCGCTTTCACACGCTCTCTCTCGCTCTCTCTCGGTCTCTCTCGTCACTCTCGGTCACCTCGGTCTCTCTCGGTCTCTCTCGTCTCTCTCGGTCTCTCTCGGTCTCTCTACGCTCTCTCTCGGTCTCTCTCGGTCTCTCTCGGTCTCTCACGCTCTCTCTCGGTCACCCTCGGCCTCTCTCGGTCCCTCTCGGTCCCTCTCGGTCCCTCTCGGCCTCTCTCGGCCTCTCTCGCCTCTCTCGCCTCTCTCGGCCTCTCTCGGCCTCTCTCGTCTCTCTGTCGTCACTAGAACAGTCGCAGTTGCTTCAGTCTCGTCGTGTGGACCAGTTATGACTGAACTCATGTTCAAATCACAAAATGTGGCTTGGAGAGACGTGACTAGACTCCAGTCGCAGTCACTCAAACATGTTTGAATTAGAAGCCCGGTTTGGCCGTGCTGCAGGATGCTTACTGACACACACGGAGCCCAGCGACCAATGAAACGCCACGTCTTGGCTACGACTGTCTATTTTTGTCTTTACAGAAAGAAAAATGCATAAACAATGCCAACAGCGAGACATATGCTTAATATTCCTGCCTAAACATCAGATTCATAACTGAAAGGGCACACGCAGTACTTTTACGCTTAAAACTCTTAAAAAGTGGTGTGGACTCTGTAATCACACTCAGTCGTTTGTGATGGACTGTAATCACACGTCGTGTAGTGTGTGGGACTGTAATCACACTCGTCGTGTAGTGTGGACTGTAATCACACTCGGTCGTTTAGTGTGGACTCTGTAATCACACTCCGTCGTGTAGTGTGGACTCTGTAATCACACCCGGTCGTGTAGTGTGGACTCTTAATACACTCGGTCGTGTAGTGTGGACTGTAATCACA
Organism: Chaenogobius annularis; assembly: GCA_015082035.1. NCBI lineage: Eukaryota > Metazoa > Chordata > Actinopteri > Gobiiformes > Gobiidae > Chaenogobius > Chaenogobius annularis. Next base: position 1,825,911 of record BJKM01000034.1, read on the forward strand.
CTCGGTCGTGTAGTGTGGACTCTGTAATCACTCGTCGTGTAGTGTGGGACTCTGTAATCACACCCGGTCGTGTAGTGTGGACTCTGTAATCACTCGGTCGTGTAGTGTGGACTCTGTAATCACGCTCGGTCGTGTAGTGTGACTCTGTTGATCACGCTCGGTCGTTGAGTGTGGACTCTGTATCCGCCTCGACGTCGTTAGTCTGAATCTGTAATCACACTCGTCGTGTAGTGGTGGACTCTGTAATCACACTCGGTCGTGTAGTGTGTGGACTCTGTATCGCTCTGGTCGTGTAGTGGACTCTGTAATCCGCTCGGTCGTGTAGTGTGGACTGTAATCACGCTCGGTCTGTAGTGTGGATCTGTAATCACGCTTCAGGTCGTTTAGTGGTCGTGTGTAGTGGGCTCTGTAATCCGCTCGGTCTTGTTATGTGGACTGTAATCACCACTCAGTCGTGTAGTGTGACTGTAATCACGCTCAGTCGTGTAGTGTGACTCTGTAATCACGCCTCAGTCGTGTAGTGTGGATCTGTAATCACGCTCGGTCGTGTAGTGTGGACTCTGTAATCACGCTCGTGTGTAGTGTGGACTGTAATCACCGCTCGTCGTGTAGTGTGGACTCTGTATGCCCGCCTCGGTCGTTATGTGGACTGTAATCACACTCGAGTCGTGTAGTTGTGACTTGTAATCACGCTCAGCTCGTGTTGTGTGGACTGTAATCACGCTCGGTCGTGTAGTGTGGACTGTAATCACGCTCGGTCGTGTATGTGTGGACTGTAATCACGCTCGTCGTGTAGTGTGGACTTCGCTATAATCCACTCGGTCGTTTAGTGTGGACTGATCACCTCGGTCGGTGTAGTGTGGACTGTAATCACGCTCGGTCGTGTAGTGTGGCTGTAATCACGCTCGTCGTGTAGTGTGGACTGTATCACGACTCAGTCGTGAGTGTGGCTGTAATCATCTCAGTCGTGTAGTGGGACTGATAATCACCTCGTCGATGTAGTTGGACTGCTAATCACGCAAATCAAGATCACGTAAGTAGTAGAATGAACTAGAAATACAACAGAAAAAAAAAAAAAAAAAAAATCAAGGTCGAAATAGTTAGTGTGGAACTGACATATACAAAAACGCTCGGTACGATGTTAGTGTGAGACTAATAAAAGTCAAAAACGCAAAAATCAGTCGAATAGTAGTGATGACATATAAATCAACGCAAAAAAAAAAAATCGAGCTCGACTGTAAAGATGTAGATACGTAAATCACGCAAACATCAAAAAAAAAAAGAATAGAATAAGAATTAGGTAGAGAACTGTAAATCAAACGCAAAGATCCGGATAGTGATAAGTGATAGGACATGTACATCAAACCCACAATCGGTATGAAAAAAAATGTAACAAGAAAAAAAAAAAAAAAAAAAAAAAAAAAACAAATTAAAAAAAAATAAAAATTAGTGTGGACAATGTAAATCAAAAAAAAAAAAAACGCAAAAATCAAGGTACGAAAATAATTAAAGTGTGACTAGTATCAACGAAATAACAAAGGTAGAATTTAATAGTGGACTGATATCAAACGCAAAAATCAAAGAATAAATAATGATAATAGAATAAGTAATAGAGACATGAAATATCAAAAAAAACAGACAAAAAACAACCGGTGTTGTAGCTCGGTCGTGTAGTGTGGACTGTAATCACGCTCGGTCGTGTAGTGTGGACTGTAATCACGCTCGGTCGTGTAGTGTGGACTGTAATCACGCTCAGTCGTGTAGTAGAAACCATGACAGGCGGTCAGTTGGCACTGAACATTAAGCCATGCAGTTTTAAATCAGCTTTGATTTAAAATGTTTATAGGTCACATACTATAGTGACCTATAAACATCCTATTTCTGTAGATTTTTGGAGAATGTGACAAATACAAATGTTTTTTGTCAATAACTGACCAACCACATATGAAATTGTGTATGACTTGATACCAGACTGTGTGTTGAAAGTAAATGTTGTATATGTGTTGTGTGTATAGTATGTTTCAAAGCAATATTGCTTTATATATTCAAATGGCTCTATAAAAAAAATATTCTTCAAATATAATTTATTGTCATATTTCTCAAAAATGTCCCCCTATTTTTTTCTGTGAAGACAGCAAACACTTCTGAACAGGGTCAAAACATTGTCAACATTCTCCATTAAACCCTTGTGTTTCATTCTGTTGCATCATTCGCTTGTTGTCAATTCGTAATGCCTCCTCTTTCAAAGCCTTCCCACTTAATGCTTAAAACACACATTATCTGTCGCGACTAGCATTTTACCCTGGATGTTTGTCAATAACGCGCCTCCTGCTTTGTGCTAATGTGATAGCGGTGGCAGGTAGCATGCAGGTCTGCCAGCGGAGCAGCCAGTCTTCAGCTGAGTAAAGCAAGTCCCTGCAAGTCAATCCATTTATCTAGGAGTCTGTGTGGAGAATCCATTCCACACGTGATTTTCATGCCTAAGTATTGAGTCCAGCACAGATTAGCAGTAGGCCCTGGATGAGCTCCTCCTTGGCCCTTGTTATAGTCCAAGGCCGCGTGTTGTGAGTGATGAGCAGAGGCAAACAGAGGCTCTCGTTATCTATGCCGTCTCAATCAGCTGTGCAAACCCACGAGTACCTCAGTCGTATTGACAACAACATTGTTCTGTGCTGTGCTGACTGTGGTTGTCAGTATGAATTTGTCAGCTTTTGATGCGTTTTCTCATCAAAAATGTTGTGTTGTGTTTCGTTTGCAAATGCTTGTGTAATCCTGCATATTTGGGCCGGGTTCTTACCTTGCTCAGAATGAGCCAGCGGATGACCAATCACCGGGCAGGCGAAGCTCCCAAATCACCACAGCGAACATGGCAACACCAGAAAAAGTAGAGTCAAGAGCCTAGTCCAAAATGTGTCTAGTTTGTTTTTGTGCATTTGTGGTTGGGGAAGATATCTGTCCTTTTTTCACTACTGGATTCAGCTAAAGTTTGATTTATCTGCTTGCTTCGCTGTTGTGACGCTTTGCCCAATCAGCTTCTTGTATTTGCTTCAAAGTTTGCTCGTTTCTCGACTGCTTTCTGCTAGAGCCGTCCCAGATTGATAATGTGTCTCGAATCAAGAGTGCTGAACATATAGCTCTGGCTTCCACCAGTTTAGCTGTGTTTCTCTTCTCCAGAGCTCAAATTCATTTGTATCACAGCTTTTCACCATCCAATGGGGATCCAAGAGGTACTCTTACCACCTTGTCAGTACCCATGCATTCTCATCTGATCTCGGAGACTACGCAGGGTTTGGCCTGTTGGATACAGTGCATACTGTCTTTGTGTCCTCTGGTAAGACACTTCCTTCACCCCGCCTCTAGTGTCCCTGTACACTGGTGTATGAATGAGAGTGTGTTTGTGAGGGTCAATACAGGACAAGTGATGAAATTATAAGCCCATGCCTACAATCCAGCGTGTTTATTGCACATATCATGTATGTTCATTAACTTGCACTGTCCCGACCAAATAAATAATGTAATACTTGTCTAACTACCTATGCTAGTAATAAAATATGGCTTAACCATAGATTATGCCCTTTTTTCAACTGAAAACAAGAAACAAAACATTTCACAATCTTTTGCAGGCTTTATCTTCGTTCTTTTGAAGCAAAACTCAAAGCATGGTTGAGTTTTCAATACCACCCTTGAATATGATTCAAGGTTTTCAGACGGAGGTGCTTTTGATGAATTCAAATATTAAATCGAAGGCAAACCATTGCCGTAGGTTGACTGTATCAGAGACAGGGTTAATTTTTGTCAATAATCTTTATGTTTGGGAATTTTCTTATTAACATTGTATACCATTATATAACAACATATTTATAGATTGTTTAAGAGTTTAAGAGTGTTTTATTACATTCAGCCATTGCTAAAATCTGGAAAAAATAAATTGCAAAAAGATAAGAAGCAATTGGTTTGTCTTCCACAAATGAGAAGCCAATGAATGCCTAATTTATAAATGCACTCCTAATGTAACTGGTGCCTCACTGTTTCCTCAGGGTTTGAGGTTCGAGCTTGACCTGCAGGAGGCAGAGGAAGACCAAAGAACATGTTCAGATGTAAAATAGAACATGTTGCCAGATTTGAGGATGAAGGCAAATTATTGTTTGAACACAAGAGCCAAAGTACGTCCAGATGAGTCACAATCGCACCATCACTTTGGGCAGATTATAATGTCCGTATCCAAATTTGCACTTTGTAAATTCATCTTTTTTTTTTCAAGAAATGTGTCAAGCCGCATGCACTTCGACTAATAATTACCTGCTTGACTTCCTTTAAGGCTTAGTGCAATTTGGGATCATTATTCAGCGCCCCGCGGGTAATAAGTACAGGTATTACATTCTCATAGATTTAATTCTGCCAGCCAAGCACCACTGGGGACGAGACGTGTCCGGGGACGAGGGAAATGTCATCTTGTGCTAAAATCTTGAAATATATTTGGCATGGCTCGTAGTGTTGACGGAATGACAAGATGCACAGATTTGTGTTTGATCTTGTCGATTAAACGTTGCATAGTGGTAGGGAGACTTGAGTATGAATGAACTAGTCAAGGGGAGAAGGGACAGCATGGCGTGCACATTCTCATGGATTTTTATGGAGCAGGCGAAGATTTAATTCGATATACCAAGACTTGAGGTATCTCAGGAGAGCACTGCACTTCATTCTGCCTATAATATTTCACCACTTTGTAGCATTTGGCAAATCTTATCATGTGGAGTAACTATAGAGTGACTGTAATCTCATATTGACGTGGATACATTTAATATTCAGTTTTTACACCATATTTTGTATGTGTGCTGTCATTATATAGACATTATTAAAAAATTTATATATTTGTATGGTTTTATATAAAATATCCATCGGCTATAGCCAGATTTGTCCACATTTAGGCCTATAAACAAACAATACATAAAAAAAAATACAATAAAATCTGCAAACATTTTAATTGTGGCTCTCTTTTATCAGTGACAAACACTTAATAATGATCAGTTTTTGTATCGGTTGAAAATCACCCTAAAAAAATTGCCCAGTTTATGATTTTTTATTAATTTTGTACAAAAACACTGCTCACCGCTAACATTTACTATAGCTACAGTTTCAATAATAAATAATAAATAATAAAAAAGGTGGCAAAATTGAAGTCATTAATTTATATCTTTGAAAATATGTTTAATATTAGGTAAAATATTAGTTTTTTTCTGTATTGCGTTTTACATCAACAATCCGACTCAGACTTGGAGCCTTGAGTTACTGCACTTCTTGTTGAACTCATGGCGTTTAAACCTGTAATTGACCAGAGAAGTATGATACGTATTCCGTTCCAGATCATATAAATTCCCCGTAGTATTTGAAAGCCCACGAGGCAGCGGACACAATTTCAAAGCCGGCAGAGGAGAGGTCATAAATAACGGTCTGGCAGGATTACAGACGTGCTCTGGCTGTGTCTCTGTGCATGTGTGTGGAGCCGGAGCCGGAGCCAGGCCCAGCAGACTGAGGTGGGTGGCAAGGTGCACAGTTGGAACACACCAACTGTATTAGCAACACATTCCAAAGGTGTTGAGGAAAAAGGGAGTTGTTATTGCCAACTGTGTTCAGTGTTTGGCGTAAATTCTTTGGACTTGACGATTCTTTCATTCAATTTTGTTTGTTTTGTTTTGTTTTAAAACATTTTTTTTTACATGTCGGATGTAGATTGTATTGTGTGTCACCACTTGGCATGGAAAGCTCTGTCGTCTTATTAAATGTATTTCACTTACTGCTAACTAATTTGCTTATGACGAGAAAAAGAAACACGAAATTAAATGACTAAATTACTATTACTACCTGTTATTAAGATATAGTGTAATTGAACTATACGCTCAAGACGTGAAATGTTGCCCCAATCTAAATGTATTATTTCACCTTTTTCTTTTAAATACGTGAATGTTACAACAAAACTGTTTGCTTTGGATCAGAATTTGGTGCAATGATTTATTATCGTGGGTAACAGTAGAGTGGGCCCTCATCCGTCCAAGAGTGACAACTTTTCGACCAGAGAACAAAACTGTCATCTTGTCCTTGAGCAAGGCACTTCACCCACTTTAGCTTGTGCTTGAATGTGTTGTTGTGGTGGTCTTTGGTCATTATAATCAGTAGATAAGACATCCTGGCTTCTTCATTCGAGTGGAAAGAGCGAACAAATAACGTAGAAAGTATAATCCAACAAGCGAAAAGCAGTTTTTGGGTGATTTTACAGATTGTCTACTGTAAAATTGTTTGGTAACGTCGAATTTTAAACTCGATTTTAAGGTAAACGTTTGTTGCAGTAGAAATACTGTAGCAACACAAAAAATAGTAGTTTCTTTAGTATTACATGTTCTGTTCTGTAGTCCTTATCAGGAAAGGTATTCGTTTTTTATTTGTATATGATTTTTATTTCTTCTTTTGTAGTATCTGGATGTTGATTTGTATTTTTTTTTTATACAAGAAGTGATGAAAAACCTATACACATCCAACATGCTTGTACTTGAATCTGTATCGGAATGGAGTGTGCTGCTCAAAATAAAACGCACTTGTGACTGACATTCTCTGGTACTGCTGGACACTTCCGTAGTATTGTTTTATAAAGCAGTCACATCTGCCGACAGTGGAGTGCGTGATCTAGTGTGTAATCTAAATGGAAATAACATGGGAGCAGCAGGTTGTACCGAGGTGGCAGTGGAGTGAAGTCTTCCTGTGATGAATTCATCTCAGAGCCATAATTACTTTATAAGCAGCTCTGAATACTGCGAACACTGGGATCTGAGTCTGTCAATATCCAACAGTTCTGCGCTCAATGACACTGGGATTTGTTTTCGAGGTTAGCGCTCTCACTTCACTGCGAGAAGAAGGTCCTCGGAATGAGTCCCGGGTGGAGCGGTGCCTTTTGTGGAGTTTGCATGTTCTCCCCGTGTCTGTGAAGGTTTCCTCTGGGTGTTCCGGTTTCCTCTTCCACTAAAAATACGTACAATAGGCTCCTCCCCTCTGGGGCCAGGACTCCCCTGAAAAAGAGATGCTGCAGCTCAGTGGGACTTTCCTGGTTACGCTTTAATGTCAGATGCCGTTGCTGTCATAACCACATACTTTTTGTAACTGGAGTGGACAGTTGGTGTCTTTCTCAGGGACATGACAACACTGTGCAGTTGAAGAGGTTTGATTTTCTGACACCAAGGAAACCCGAAGCTGAACCTGAGCTTGCAGGAAAAAATTGTGCTGTTGGGGGATCTGCTTGAAAATATGTGATAGAAGATGATGAACGATATATAATTAACAACTATCTATATCAATATATTTATATATTTATATTCATTTTAGGCACACACACGCTCGCACACACACGCACAGGCGCACACACACACACACACAGTGGTGTGAAAAAATGGTTGCCCCCTTCTTGATTAGAATATATTTTTTGCATGTTTGGATTTTGTTTTCCCATAATAATAAAAAACTGCATTTTGTGTTTCCTTGGGTTGTCTTTGATTACTTTTTCAATTTGTTTGAGGATCTGAAACACTTAAGTGTGACAAACATACAAAAAATAAGAAATCAGGAAGGGGCAAACGCTGTTTCACACCACTGTATATTATCCCAGCAGGGAGCGATGGACTGGAGGTTCAGAGCAGGATGCGATGGGAATCTTCCCCCAGAACCTAGACACTGGTGGTGGTGAAAATAAAACCTGAAAGAAAAATGTAACTCTGAAAAGATGGTGCTGGGGCTGAGGAAGGCTGCGCGAGCTGAACTGCTGAATGGAGGGCAGAGTTTAAAACAAGTAGGCTGATCATAGCAGAGCAGGGCGGTGAAGGTAGGTTGCACAGGTGAGACAGCAGGAATAGACTTCAGGCTGAAGTCAGTGGGCCTGTGTATTACTATTATTTTGGCTGATGGCTCCAGAGACATGTTGTTGCTCATTTAATATCCTTGCATGTGTAAAATATGGCGCATAAAAATGTGCTCCTATTTTAAGATTCTACTACTTTTTTCTGCCGTCATGTTCTCACAACTTGACAAATGTACAGTATATACATAAAATAACTCATTACACTGTTTTCTTCCAGCTCCACTCGTGATGAATTTAATTATCATTCCTCCTTTCTTGTTGCCTTCCTCAGTTCCTCACCAGTCAATAGACAAACATTTTCCCGGGATGTGCCATCCTCACTTAGCATCCGTCTGGATTCCATCCCCACTGCGGTGATTGGCAGTGGAGCAGACATTAGCATTTCCTGGTCCTGGCATGGAGGCACTAACAGGAGGGGCAGAGATGTGCTCGGAATGCTGAGCCGCAAACCCTCATCAAGGCGCAACAGACGGTCAACAAGAGTCTACAGATACAAATATATTGATTTAAAACCTTTGGTACTTTTAATGTAGCAAGGATTCTTTTGAAATTGTCCATACAGGTTGATTTCTGTTTCTGAGATGAGAGAGAAAGATAAAAGGAATATTTTGACAGCCACAGTAAAAACGATGCCACCTGTGTGGTTAAATGATGTGTTCATAGGTAGTTGTACAAAATGATTTCTCAGAAGTCATTACTTGTTATGCATTCTGTATAAAGTGTAATTAAAATTACATTCTCTTTTGAAGTTATCAGGTCCATTTGTGTTAGATGATTCTATATACTAGGTAGGGTAACAAACATGTAACATCTAGTATGTCTAATATAATTTCCCAACAAACGCTGACTTTATCTTGTGATAAACCACATGAAAAATATTAATAATAATTATATTTCCAGCACATAATTTATCTCCATCTATCCAAACCTAATACATTACATAAAGAGATTTGAATACATGGTGTAGAGGTGAAATTAATTAAAAAAAAAGCTGACAAACAAAAAGCCATTTAGACTAGCTTTAGCCACGTCTCATAGCGCCACAAACTGGAATCACTAAACGTCTTTTTGTGAATTACTGAGCTCGGCCGTGTGATTAAAAAGTATAATTCAGATACAATTAAGACTATTACATTACATTTGTTAGCACAGAGACGCACACGGAATGCAAGCCATTTTCAAGGGTGCATTGTTAACTTGCTGTTGCACGTGAACATTGAGCAAGTTACACAACTCAATCTATACTTTATAGGCTAATATTTTAGTCTGTTCCAACTTCGACCATAAAACGGCATGCAAGTTTTATCAGGGAGAATGTTTAAGGGAAAGTTATTATCCTTTGTTATTCCAAAACAAAACAAACACATACACAACACCATGTTTTCCACCGCTGCTCTGCTCCTTACATTCTGTTTATTGCGTCCCAGAGTGAAGTAGCTGTTTTATCAGAGCCGCAGCTTCTTGGATTTACATCAGCGCTTTTAAATGGACTCATTCCTTCCCCTTTCCCCTCGCCATAAATACTGTATGTGTTGTTGATCCACCTTTCTGCAGATAAAAAAGGTAATCCACGTATATGAAGTCTACCAAGGAGCTATTTCTTGCTCTGAACAGAACGTAGTTTCGCAAAAATGACGGACGGTAGTTTGTCTTAAAGCCCTCACAACAGTAGGAAAATGAATGTACTAAACTCATGTAATAGGTTAGCATATTCATGCTGATCTCTATCCTTTACTGGAGCGTGTTACAGCAGCCAGAACATGAACAATGCACAAAGAATTACATAGTTTAAAGAAAAACCTCACACAAAACATTTAAGATCGTATACAACCGGCAGGATTTCAACACACGCCTTTGATTATTCTTACATGATATGGTGACATGCGAAGCACTATAGGCGCAAACGTTGCTTTGTTATTTTGTTGTTCAATTAAGAATTTGTTATGCATGAATAATGTGATTAGATCTGTGACAGGGCAATTTGCGTGAAGGATACAGGAGTCTGAAGACGGTGGGCACAAGTGTGCTTCAGTTTAGTCCTCTCTGCTACTTTAAACTCATTGTACTTGAATTCAGAAGGCCACTGCATCACCTTCTGAATTACATGCAACTCACCCTATGCTGTATCCTGTCACACTCTGTCTCTGAGATATAACTCAGAATGTAAAGCATATTCATAGCGTGTGAAGCTGAGGTCAACTCCAAAGATGCTGCCACAGGTGTGACGCAGTTTTTTCCCCGACTCCAGGATTGGGCTCCTCACAGATGCTCACGTGTTTAACGTCAACAATTATAATGCTGATTTATTCTTAATTACAAAAACATCGGACATGATGGACAAGTTGGTGATGTTTTCATTTGGCGCTTCGGTTCTCAAGACAAGAATATCCAATACAAAAGCTGAAAGCGCCACACATGGGTTGCCAGTTCCTCAAGGCCCGAAAAAAACCCCACAAACACAAAAAACAAAACCTGAATTAAACCTGAGCCGCTCTCTGATCTGAATGGTCACTAACTACAAGCAGGTTAAGGCACTGGCAACACAGGTTCAGTTGTGATTGCAGTTCCTTTTTTTTTTTTTTTTGTCACTAGTTACGTGAATTCAGGCCTGCATAACGACTTCTCTTTGTCACTCACACAAATTACTTTCCCAAACTGAGCATAATTTTCAAAAGAGCGGCATATTTTTTAACCTTACGTGTTTCACTTAGCAGCTGGTACTTTGCGCGCTAAATCACTTCTTTGGGGCCTTTGAATTACTTCAGACGCCCAGTATATTAAGTATGTTATAAACCATGAGATACCAATGGCAAGGGGTCAAAAAGAAAACCTTTAGAAAGTAATAAGCATTCATTATTTACGAGACCTTTTTAAATTGATCTAAATATGAGAAGTGTGATAAAGAGTCTGTGTGATCTTTCATTATCAGTCTTTCTCTTTTTGGACAGCTTTGATTCTCCTGGTCATGGATGTGACAGACTGTGTGCACACTTTGATACCGCTCCTAATCACATCGACAGCCCCCTGCTCATCGTTAGGATACAGTCGTCGCCTGTGAGCTAACTGTGTGTTCTCCTCGCAGGTGGCCGCGGCAGATGGCCTCGTCCTCCGGCCTGTGTCGCTACGGCGCCAGAGTGGACTGCTGCTGGGGCTGGACTCGCCGCTCCTGGGGCCAATGCCAGCGTGAGTGCCGCCGCGACTCCCCCGCTGCCTACGCTGGGTGCACGCGCGGGCTAACAACAGGGCTAACCACAGACATCAGTAGACGCTAAAGCTAATATTATGTCACCGCTATGCTTAGTTTTTTAACTGTAAAAGACTAGAATATTTGTTCGATGTTAGCTAGCTTGTGTCGCTGACTTCTGAGTGAAAGCTAAAATACAGGCTGTGTCTGAAAGTCCACACTATATCCTACAAAGGGCACTATTTAGGGATCACGTCATTGTCCAGCAGGTTAAAAAGTAGTGTGCTCAAAATTTCACACAATGCACCGTGAAAAATAGTGTCTATCGGTGTAGAAGGAGACAACAATTGGAGTTGTGAAAACCAATGGACAGTGACAGGTCTTTAGCTGGACACAACATGACTAAAAGCAGCAGAAAAGACGAGCTGTTTTAAAAAAAAAAAAAAAAAGAACTCTTGTCCTGTATAAATCCCAGTTAAATAAACTGTTACGCGTAAAGTCTATAGCGTGAGCCACTTACCTTTGCGTGAGCTGTTCCAAGATCACCATCGCAGGCATAACGTTCAACAATCCAGTCCGTTTGATGTTTAAGTGCGATCCATGTTAAATCAAACTTGTATGATAATATATAAGTCCGTAAGTGAGCGTGGTCTTCTCCTAGCCACCTGAGTCACATGACCTGTGGTGAGGAGAAAGTAGTGGGGTTATGTAGTGAGTGAGAGGTTTGGGACATTTGGACACAGCCTGGCATCAGTAGTGGCGTAATTTAAGGATAGCCTTTCATTCATTTCATTAATCTTTATTCATGAAAAACTATTTCCATTGCTAAGACAATGCAAATAAAATGTGAAGAATAACTGTTAATAAGTTACAATCATATTCACAGTACATTAAAAGGACAGAAAAGCCAGTATAGTGTGGATTATGAACACATTACAACCTGCTCTTGTGTGTGTTAAATGTGTAAAAAGAGTAAAGAAATAAATTGCCCTCAAAATCTGGCCTGCAACTATGCTACACTGAAACGGTCAAAAGCACTATTTTCATCTCAGCAAACCGCCTCCACTGACCCACCCACGTCGCCGCTTGTGTCTACTGATGTCTGTGGTGCGTAAAGGGCGTGCCCTGTTTCACGCTGGGATCAAACGTGCTTTTACACAGTTGTCACACACACCTATAAGGCTTAACAAACAAACACACACGCACACACACACACACCGCACACACACAACACGCACACACACATGCACGCTGTCACTCGCAATGCACCTGGAGCAATCTTTTGGTAAAGATTGATGCTAATGGCTAGTGGGACCAAAGCGGGCCCGTCTAACGTTTCTATTCACAGTGGGTGGCTTTAATGAGGGGGAGAATGTAGCATGCAGGTGGGCACATAGCGGTAGAAGGTACTGCAGATTTGTAAATAGATTACTTGGCATGAGGACAGCCGCGTTCACAATCAATACGCCGTTAAAGTGGATTCAGAGGAAGGCGTCCACTCGTTATTTATAGATTCACAGCATCACATGTTGGCTTGTGATTTAACATGCGATTAGCATGGTACGTTTTTCACGTTGTGTTGTTGTGTTGGGACCCTCAGGCCTTCTGTAATGATTGTTATCTGGCTGTAAACTCGCAAGGTAGAATCGGGCCAGCAAAGGTGTGAAGTAGCTGGAGCATTGAACTCCAGTCATTTGACAACATAGGCCTGACTTTACAATCCAAAGATGGGCTGCAATTTATGCAATAAGTATCCAATTTATTCAGTGTATTCAATTTATTTATTAAATATCCCTTGTCTTACCTTAGTATGGATACGGTATATTTTTGGCAGTAGTTGAAGGAGTAAAGACTTAATTTAAAACTTAATTTAAAGTGTTAAATTGAGTGATTTTTGATTAAAAAAAAAATTGTGCCAATCTTTGGTAAAGAGCAGCAATTAAAATCCAATTCTTAATATTTCTAGATAATTGAATGGATAATGATAATGTATATAATAATGTAAAATATATTTAACCCCTCAAAACAATTAAAAGTACTTTCTACTTTTCAGTGCAGTTGAAAAAGTATCCACTGTAAAAAAACAACAACTTTACTTTAGACTTTAGATTTTACTTACTTTTGTACTTTGTTTCTTTCCAAAAAATGTTGTTTTGTGAAATAACTATAGATTTTTATTTCAAACTTCATAATTCGAGCTAATGATGTTTAGAAGAAAGGAAAACAATTCAAATGTTTGCACATGTCTAATGACTCTGTTGCCTACTCAAATAAAAAAATTTCAGTTGCTTTTACATTAGTACATAAGGTTACTTTTCTACAACTACTGCGAGAAGAATCAGTACTCTTAGTTGGAAGTTGGGTTCAGTCTATGAGTTCACCTCTTTGCCCACCTTTGCTGGCCAGTCATTTTAGATGCAACCTTTTGCTTAACCTTGGAGTCTGTACTGGACCAAATTTACCTCGCAGCTTAATGCTTCGCTTCCCAGGTCTCTCTGCTGCTCACTCACACATATCCTTCTTTACATATTATAGTTTAAAATACTTAATACACCGTAGAAGAATGGTGGAACCAAGAAATGCACACAAAAGAGTGAGTTTTAGTGAAAATGCGATGAAAAGGAATCCCTCTATTTAGTTTTAATTAGGCGGTAGTAACCCTGCAAATATCAACAGCTAGCTTCAAAGACACATCTTCAAAGCTTCAAATGAGACGTAACAGATCTCGAAATACTAATGTCAGAATGATCGTTTACTTTTTGATCCATTAAATTTTCCGTCAGATTCCTCAAAAGATGACACATAAAAAGTAGCTTCTCCTATTTTAAATCCATAGAAAATATGATAAATATATAATAAATATAATGACATTTACAGCACCTTGTTATTTTCATCAATTATTTAGACACTGTGATATAACTTAAAGCTCCAGTATGTAACTTTTCAGGTGGAGGGTTCACCACCTGTTTGCCCCTAAGGAGATTTTATTGCTTTTTCCAGAATGTTCCAGAGCATGGCATTAAACGTATCTATTTCCATGGTGACAAGCAGGAAATGCATGTTTTAAAAAAGACCCTCCTTCAGAAAAGTTACATAGTGCCCCTTTGGATTAGTCATTTTCAAGTACATTTATTACTATTTTTTGGTCAAAAGCATTAAGTTCAAATAGGCTAGCAGTAAATTGTATTGTCAAATGAATCGGACAAACTCTGAATAAAGGCGCTGTACCTGATTTTTACTCTTTTAAAAACATGAAAAACAGAATAATGTCTTCTGAAAAGCGTCACGGTGAAGCTAACAACAGCTAACATGCTAACAGCGCACTTCCTGCTTCGCACAATTGGATGCAAAGAGTGCACAATGGACACAGTTTTACAATATAGCTGTTCTGAGGCAAAACAGATTATACTTTATTACATGAAAACATTGGCTACAGCCCCCTTTATTGAACAAAGATGATACAATAATAATGTGCAAAATACAAGAAAATACAAATAGTTTTAAAGTGAAGTCATTGTTTTTCTTGCATGCTTTTTTTGCTCTCCAGGAGGGCAAAGGAACCACTTAAAACATGTACAATGATCAGAGACAAAAAAAAGTCCTAAAACTTCTGAGAACTATAGCCCACTTCAAGTATCCAACTGCCAACACTTTCATCATCTCATGAGGACATAATCATACCTCTGGCACCACAATTTCAGTCTGTAGCTTCAAGTCATTTTGCATGATTTTTTTTTCCACATTTCCTGAATCCACTGTTCTTCTACTGTCTATGGTGTAATAAACAGAGTATTAGTGTAGGTCGACAGGTTCACTACTTCGCATGTTGGTGCAAATCACTTCTAATTATAGGCATGCACCCAATCAACAAGTGTTGCCATTTGTCTCATGATTTTCAGTTTTAAGCCATTCTTCTATCCATTTGTTGATGATATGTTTTGCAAATTTGTTGAATGGTTATGCGTCACACACTGCCTGTTTTGGTATATACAGTCTTGCCATATCACAAACACAGCTGATTTTAGGTGCGCTCCTGCCAGGATTCCTCTCTCCGTTCTCTCATCTGAAATGGCGCCGTGCCATCTTGTCTTTCACTCGAAGCCGGAGTGCCCTGCCAGATCTGTTATTTAGTGTGGAAAACGCAAACACCATTTCCTGAGTTTGCAGCCCCGGTATTTTGTATGCCTTTTAGCTGCAGCTGATGACCTGAAGATAAATGGGCTTTTTATCTACCGCCCACTTGATGTTCTCAGAAAGTAATTGTATTCTGAGATAAATGTTATGGGCGGGATGGAGAAAAGCAGTGGTTCTGTAAGAGTTCTTTGGTCTGGACATGGTTTCAAGCAATTTCCTGTTGTGTACTGTTTTGGTTTTATGTAAGATTGGGTTTACACCTGGGTTAGAGGGGGTTTTGGTAGTGTGTTCTTGGTTTAATCCAGACCTGGTTTAGTATTGACTTGGCTAGATAAGACTTTGATCCTTGATTCTAGTCCTGTTTAGTGGACAAATCTTAGATCTTCACACTCGCACAGGTTATTGGACATGCTGTTATTTTGCCTGGAATGTTCTACAATATGGCTTTTTTTTTTTTTTTTTTTGCAATTAAAAATACATAAATACAAAATACAAGAACCAGAAGAGATACATAGTGCATTGTGTTACACCTTGTTTTGACCCATGTCCATTCACATTTAGAACATTTACAGACTAAATCCCCTCTTGATTACTTCAAACCTAAAAGTAATAAAAAGAACCCAGATCGATTTATAGGGTGATGCATTTCTGTTCATTACCGCTGACCTTGCCTGTAAAGCCACCTCTTTAAATCTCTGGACAGCGTTGTGGAGGATTATTTAGACATTATTTAGTGCTGCTTCATTGGTGTGCCGTTGTGCGTGTTTGAAAGGGGCCAGGAGTCAACAGTAATCCTGGCAGGAGCTGGTTCAGGCGGTGCCCAGTTCCTTCCCAGTGCAGCAGGCCTGGGCCCACTGCCGCCATGGGGGGGAAACCATTGTAGATTTTGGACAAGGACAAAATCACTTCATTGTCATTGTAGTTTCAATTGAAGAGGAGCCATGTTCTGGAACCAAACAGAGATTTCAATCCAATAGATGAAATTTCATGCAAACATAATAATTAATCAAAATTAGATTTATGTTTATTAAAGCTCCAAATAAGCGCAATGTAGAAACCCCTCACAATCTGGAATGGTAACTAAACAGTTCACTGCTGATCGGACATTTTAGAATTGGACCAAAATGATAATTGACATGCAAACACTGTTCTGAATAAAGCTTGTCTCAGCAAATGATGCAAAGTCCATTTATTTGCTAAAGCTGTTGGCAAATGTTGATACAGTTTTCAGCTTTTGAATCAGGAACTCTTCAACTATTGTCTATAATGCAATAAACACACTTTTCCATAATACATTTTGCAAATTGCTAGAGCTGCAACTAAAGATCAAATTGCAAATGTATAAATCAAAACAAATAGTCATTAGAGAGAGGTGTGAAAACAGGATTTTTGCTCAATCAATGCTGCTTTAGGACATCTCTATAGAGTATAGTTTTCCCATTAAAGATGCACTACAACTTTTGGGTGGAGGATACACCCCCTGCTTGTCTCCATGGATATGTTGTTGCTTTGGTGTGAATGTTCCACAGTTTGGCATTTCACTTATCTATGTCCATGGAGACATGCTGGTGGCGTCACCAGGCCAAGTTACATGTCTTATTTATAGAACATGTTACGTACATTACTTTCCATGTAAAGTTTGTGCTTTATAAAAAGACAGCTTTACAACTGAGGGATCTGATCCAAAAACTCAGAAGTTTGAGCGTCATGGTTTCCAAAGATGAGGCAAATATTCGATTTGGAATACATTCCAGGCAAAGAAATATTATCTCCATCAAGACAAACATCTAGATTCCTCTGCAGCAGAAAATATATGCACACAATATACAATTGTAATTACAGCTCTCTCTGAGGCCTCTTTTCTCAGCACACTGCAGGGTTTGGAGTCTGTATACTCCAGATAACAATTATATTATTCGATTGCTAAATCGTTTGTTTCTGCTCAACAAACGACCTCACTCCCAAAATCAGCTGTGCTACCAAACGGACAAAATAAGCACGGCCCCATCATGTAATACCAAATGACAGTGTGTGACCATATTGTGTGTGTATGTGTGTGTTTGATGTTCTGGAGTCCCACATATTCCTGTTATGTTGAGTTCATGCTGTTGGTCAAAATCTGCTGCATCCACCAAATGTATAACTGCTTGCCTTAATGCTCGTAAATTCCTCCTTCTGGTCGCACTCTGTACAAATCCTCTCACTCCACATCACAATCGCTCGCCCATCTCCAAGGTAAGGTGCTGATTTAAACTTCAGGGTGAAAGCGAGCGAGAGAGAGAGCTAAAGGGTCGGTGTAATCATAGCTGGATGCAGGCACTGTCTCAGACTTGAGTGCAACTCCACTCTGGGAAGAAAATAACTTAATAAATCAACTTAAAGGAGTTTTTTCCAAGGCTTGCAAGGCTGAAATAGCAGAGAAGCGATAGGAAAAGTCAAATCCTGACGGTGGAAATAGAGTTAGAAATGGTTGTTGTTAATGTTACGTAGGTTTGTGAGGGAGCGGCAGATGGAGCAGGAGATTTATAGTAGTAAGAATATCCACCCATAATGTAGTGAGTAGAATCCCCCTCCGATCTCCTCATTCCAACCAGCTGTTGTTGTAACTTTTACTGCCACGGCAAGTATTACACATAGTCACTGTTAATAGCCGTTTTGAGACATGTATACAACAATGGCAATAAAGTAGTCCAAAGTTTTATTCGACTCAAACTGTTATTTCTATTGTACATTTTTAACCAATTAAAGGTTGAAATATGAGGACTGAAAGCTTCTAGATAAAGAATAAAGTGTATTATTCATGTAGATAAATAAATCTAATTATTTTGATTTAATAATGCTTGCCATCTTTGTTATAAAAGGTCTTTTCGTATGTGTTTAGAGTCTGTATAGTCCAGATAACAATTGAAAATAGGACTAATATAATTTATAGTTGACTAGTCACGATTAGTTGACCATTCCCAACCCTAATGATGATTTTTTTGGCGGGTTTCACTTTATGTATTTTTTAATATACTGTATGTTATTGCAGTATTGTAAATTGGAAAAGGTGGGAGAAGCAGTGTGAGAGCTACAAAAGAGCTACATAACACTTTATTGTGATTCAATGTATTGAACAGACTGAATAGTGCAATGGAAATTGTACTTTTTTAAAAAGAAAATAACACATCTCATTGAAATGGCCTTGCACTATAAATACAGTATCTATGATTTAGTTGGCTACAGATTTCCAGACAGTCGTCATTGGAAGGAACTTGCATCTGTCATGGCGTAATTGTATGCATATTATTCCACATCAATTGCTTTTCTGTCATTTCAGTGGTCAGAATTGGAGATGGACTGTAGCGATTAGTTGGCCTGAGATTGAAGAGATTGTAAAAGACTCCGGTACAAGACAATCCTAGAGCTTGTGGATTTCGGTTGAATATCGGTTCAATATTAAATAGATGGCACATGATAATTTCTTCAGAAGTCATGGTGGATTTGAGTGGGATTTACTGAGCTTGAGTGCAGTCTTTGTTTCTATCAATAGTGCGGACAGGCTTAAGGCCGGCCTTTTGAATTGGTAATTCAATCTAACAAGAGCGAGATGAAAGCAGATCTTAATACCTCACATTTGGTCACTGAGTGCGAGCTTTTTCCATTCACTCTTTGAAAGTACATTACTGGACAAAATTACTCAAATTATTTGGTGAAAAACCCTTTTGAGGTTGTGCATTTTTGATTATTAAGTAAAAGATCTTACAGAATGAGATACTTTATATATATATTTTTGCCTTACCACACATTAAACACATTAAAATGCCTAGTTCCTAAGTTTTTACAAGTATTAACCCAATATCTACTGAAAAAAAAAAAAAAAAAAAAAAAACATACTCTTCTTGTTAACAAAAAAACAAGCAAACGATGCATCTTTGAATCCATCTCTCATTCTTACTCATTGTGGTAATATGTGCGTCTCCAGAACTGAGGAATGAAATGTGTGTGTGTGTGTGTGTGTGTGAAATGCCCTCTAACATCCCAGACTAAACATTGCCTGCAACCTTTTGTTTTGTGCTGTTTGTTTGGCTGTTTGTTTTGCAGCTCCCTTCGCCTTAACTCACAGGGTAGCCGGGATAAGGTGCCAGCCCCAAGGTTAGCTCCACATGCTTCTTCAACATAATCTTGCAAGACATGTTCTGCACCAGGCGCCGCCTCCGAATCCAGGCATTTAAAGAGCACACAAAGCCTGACCCTGACGGCGGCCATCTTGTCTGCTCCACGTCCAGCTTGAGTTATCCTCAGAGTGTTTAGTGTCTCATTAAAATGCAGCCTGCCTCTCCGGAATAGTAATGAACCCCTGGAGCAGAAATCTATATATGGTTTAATTAAGGAATCAGTGTCACATGCACCGCAGGTCAATAGGCATTAAAATATGGTCAACCAGGCGTATAGATATATGAAGACTGTATACCATCTTACCATCCTACGTGAGATTCTGAAACAATTCTTAGTCATTTTCAACAGTGTTAAGGAAGAAAACTTTGAAAATGTTTCAATTGCAGAATACTTGGATTCAAATGTGGTATTATTTGTAACATATTCTGTTTTTTTTTTTATTTATACAGGGAAAACCCAATGAGAAAATGTCTCTTTTTCATGGGTACCCTGTTAAAACACAACACAAAAAAAACAACAAACACAAATAAAACATTCAATAAAATTAACCAATACATAAAAACACATGTATACATACAAAATGCCAACTAGAGCCTTCTACACAAACAAAAGGCAGTGCTGTTCTCTTCGTGCATCCAATGATGCGTATATATAATGTCACCATAATCTAGAACTGAGAGAAATGTAGCCTGGATTAACTGTTTTCTACAAAAGAGGAAAACATTCTTTATTTCTAAAGAAGAATGACAATCTGGCTTTAAGATTATTTGTCAGCTCTTGTATGTTTTTGTTGAAGGAGAGTTTATCATCGATCCAGATGCCCAAGTATTTGTAATGGGGTAATTGTTAAATCATATGACCATCAAGCGTGAGAATAGATATATTTTTTGGGTCAATAGAGTGTCTTTTGGAGAACAGCATACATTTTGTTTTATTTGAATTCATTAATAATTTTAAATGAACACAATTGTGTTGGATGGAGTGAAAATCCTCTTGAATATTTAGAATCATCATCAAGTTGCCTTAGCGTACACAATTGCATCATCTGCATACAAGTGGATGCTACTGTTACTTAGTCTAATCCGAGTAGTTTGTTTTGAGCACATTGAGTTGCATTACATTACAGTGTGAAAACACAACATAGTATTAAATCCTGAGAACCTTTATCGAAGGAAAAATTGCACTTGCATTCACTATGAGAGTTGTTTTTCTATTTTTCTCTCTCAAATACCACAATGTATTTTGAATACCACCAAATAAAAGCGTAATTATGCCAGAGTACACATGCACAATTAGTACCGATATTCTGAATATGTATTTTTCTGTATTCAGTTACATCCCAACCCTGATTATATTATAGTGGAACAAAACCAAAACATATAATTAAAACAGCTAAATGTTTGTATCACAGTTTGTTGTCTTAATCACACATTAGTGAAGGAAAAAGGCACCTGCACTCACTAAGAGAGCAGTGTTTTCTATTTTCTCATTAATCCTGTGCAGTTAGAACCCAAACTTGCATGATGAATCACCACCTTTAATTTGAGAAAAGTAACATTTTTCTGAACACCAAAAATGAAAGGGTACTTTCTAACACTGCCAATTACCTTTGCAAAGTCACTGTTTTGAATACGGTCAAAAATGTCAGCCAGACTAATAGTTTTGACAGTATTCGAATTTAGCGGGAAATGGGGTTGTGAAGGTAAGAGCTCTGGTAGAAACGTTATAGCTATAGGGGAGATTCAAACTATTCGACAGTTAGGAAAGCAGAGAGACCAAAACCCAACAGCAAGCCACAAGAGGGAAGTATAATTATGTGGAAACAACATCAAGTCATCTAAGCAAGTCTGCATGTAAATCAAGCACTGTGTATTTGCAGCCGTTTGAGAAGCATCAAGGAGACGACATGCTTTCAAATACACTTCTGTCGAAAGTGGAAAATAGTACATTAAAATCAAAGTGTAAGTAGTGAAGTCATTATTTTAAAAGGCACTTGTCAGTAGAGTTCATCTAATCTGAAGACTGGTGGTTCAATCTCATGCAGAGCCGCAGTGTTGTTGGGCAAAACACTTCAGCTGCTTTGAGAGAGTAGATTTGACAACAGTGTGTCTCAAGTACAAGTTCTGACTACATAAGTGAACAGCATGATAATAATAAGCGTATAAATTATTACTCTCGTATATATCATATAATATAAAAGCTGCGTTGTAGGTGCAATTTGCAGACTGTCTTTAGTCTCTTTTCCCCCATTTCACGTCCCGTCTAGTAGAGCCAAGCCCTAGGGCTGCAAAATACTGGTCAGTGGGCCGCACCTATTAGCGCATGTCGCCAGTTTAGCCTTTAGCTAAGCTTAAGAACATCCGGTGGTTCGTGTGCCACATGACCACTCTGACCAATCAGAAGGAGAGCTGCTAGAACAGAGCAGCGCGAAACAGAGCGAGCCGAAGCAAAACAGTAAAAAGCTGTTTTTAAGAAAACTGAAGGATTTTGAACTGAAAAAAATCTTAAAAAAGGAACAAAAATGGCGCAAAGGATCATGGTCTATGCCTCTGTTTCTTAACTGTTGCTGAAACAAACCAATCATTTTTAAAGAGCTGTGTCTGATTTATTTGTTCATGTTGAAGTAAAATATGTTTTGCAACTTTACAGATATATTGTAAAAACATCTATTCGGGTGGAAACTAGTGTGCTACAAACAAAAACAAAGCAAGAAGTGTGCTGTTAGCATGCTAGTTGTCGTTAGTTTTACCGTGACAGCAAAACTCGCTCTGACCTCAGAGAATTGTGGAAAGCATTTATGAACGGACGATACATGCTGCAAAGACTTTAAAATGAACTAATTCTGTTTTTCACATTTAAAAAGGAGCTTTTAATTTGACATAGTGAGTGCCCACGATATTACTATGACACTTTTGACAATACGATATCATGATATTTCGGTTATTGCTACATCCCAACTTGGAACTGGCCCAAAAAGTACCCTGATCTGCGTACAGTAGTAGTAATGCACTCTATATAAGAAGTCATCTCTGAGTTAATGCTAAAAACCTTTCTATTCATTACGCTAACACGATGTCATTCTTCCCTTACCTCAATCCCTCCGTCACCATCCTAACAAAAGCCCTTGATCACTCCGGCCCCATCTCGTCTGCAGGCACGTCCGATGTAAACCGCAGAGAAAGTTTGTCATCACGTTACATGTGTCTAACGACGAACCTGCTTGCGCTAAGTTTGTCCCTCCAGCTGCTGCGGACATTTTTATCCGCCGTGTCCTTTTTGGTTATTGGATTCTAGCCGCTCTCCTGATCTCCCTGCCAGAACAGACCCTTAAAAATACCCTCTGATAGCGACCTGTGATCCAGCTAATCAAATTCTTGCTATACACCAGAATAACAAGTAGCTAGCAACAGTGCTGGGCGCGGCAGCGGGCTTTCCCATCCATCCGAGGTCTAATTAACTTTGCGTTTGAGACTTAACGCCGGACAAATTGGTCTTTTTTAAAAATGTGTAATTGTGAACACTGCCAGCGCCCAGTGTTAGCACAAAGGCTCAGGTGAACTAACAATGCTTCCTTTATATTCGCTGGAGATGTTATCTGTCGCAGGTTAGGAGTCAGCTTCTAAGACTTTGAACTTAGAATGAGTTGAAACACGAGGAGCGGCGGTTTTGCTTATCGCAACCAGCTCAAACCGTGAATAGGCAGTTCTCGCTATGCAATCGGATTCTAAATATGTATCATGCGCATTTGAGCCACAAAAGCTAAAGTAGAAGTCTTGAATTAGAAAAATGTAGGCTTAGCAATTAACAAAAATACATACAATTTTAATGTCGTTCAAGAAATGATTGTTCTTTGGTTCAACGCCGTGGAAGAGGTTTTCTGTCACTAAGACTTAGAAAAGACAAGAAATGGAAATATGACTAAGAGACAAAAATGGTGCTAATTTAAATACATGGGTCCATTTTCAGGCTTGTCTGTTCACTTGAGTCATGATTAGGGCTAATTACTGCTCTTGTGTCACATTATACTGACAAAAAGGGAAAAAATAAAAAGGAATTTGACCAAATAAACATGCAAAATCTATGAATGATCTTTTTGTATCAAGTGTATCCCATTTAAATTGCTGGGTAAACATACAACAGAGGGGTATGTACAGTACAAAGCCATAGTAGTGGTTTTCTAGTCCACTCATATGACTTTACATGACATTACGTCATACAAACTTAAAACATTGTAACAATAAGAAAAGCTTCATTGTCAGTTGCAGAGCTCAAACCACCATCAGACTTTCGGATGGAATTTGAAACGTCTTGATTTCTAAAAACAGATGACTACCTTTTGAAACCTTTCCTCCCGTGGTTTTGTAGTCTGTCTGTGACTTATTTGCTTGTCAAGATCAGCGACCCTTTATGCAAAATCACACAACCGGAAGCCGTCGTCTACTTATATCAATATGCAACGTGCCATTGAAAACACAGAGACAGTGCTGCCCGGTGGCACGCGCGCCAAGGTCCACGTGCAGCCGGCCGCAGTGTTGTGAGTTCGAGCCCCGGCTCCGACTATTTACTGCATGTCCCCCCTTCTGTCTCATCCCCATTTTATGCTGAGCTGTCCTGACTAATAAAGCCTACGGGCCAAAGAAAAGACACAGAAACAATTTTGCCAAAGCATAACTGTTCTGTAATTTACATGGATTTTGACTCTTGTTTACAGTATGGTTGCTAGGTAACAGTTGTGGAATTACCTCGACCCTATACGTACCATATTCGCTGCCCATATCCAACAAAAATTGAAAAATTGGCAAAATATTTGGTAAAATCCAAAATATAATTGTTTTCACCACATTTTAGTGAAATGTCATATAGACTCTAACATAATCCCAGCCAACTCGTGCGTTAATTTAATATTAAAAGTATACGCGTTCTTCCAAACAGCTAATGATGCTAACAAGTCCTTTATTATACACTGGCAGGAAGCAGGCGTGATTGGCTGCCTCTGCTCTTATTTATCAGCGCTCACACATGCCTCCAGTCAAGCGACCCTCCCGTTCTCAGTTAATTAAGTCTTGTGATTGCACAGTATTATGACAGAACTAATGGAGCTTTTAATGAATATTAGTAACAGTTGGCTGAGGTCCGACATGCTTTACTGTGAGGCGTGGACAGATAAGCTTAGTTAGCTGGTAGCGCCTCCCTACCAAAAATGGCCGACACCGATAATCTACTGTTTCAAGTGTTAATTGTTTTAAGGCCAATCTTTAGGGGGCAATTTTACCCATTTTGGCTGTGATCCAATGTTTATCAGCGCTTCCGAAAGAAACAATCAGGCAAATGACTTTACTTAGCGCTAAAACGTTGGAATAGTCATTTGTATTGTACGGGCGTTCAATAATTTAACACAAGCAAGGAGATAAAAGTTCCCCCAAGCTTATCGTCAGTGTAATTTGGGAAAATCTATAATGTACTTAGTCTAAAATGACTCTCTATTAGCATTAGTCAGTGATAATCAGGTTGTCCCGAGGTGAGAGCTAGAACATTGTATTCAGATTGAGGCATCGGTTTTAACTGAAATAAAATAAAAAGGATATTTGAACCTGAGAGTCTGTGTGTGTGTGTGTGTGTGTGTGTGAAAACAAAACAGAAGAAGTCTTTCCCAAAGGTTCAACAGCAGAATACAATGTCAGAAGAGAGGATCGTACCCCCAACCTCATGGAACCCAGCGACTGTCAGCCAACTGAAGAGAGCGTGAAAAATTATCACACATTGAATCAATAATAATAATGAATTTGTGACCTGAATTTGATCGTTGCCGCATATTTTGGCATTTTGGACATGTGCAGTATAGCTTAAAGATGTACTGGGTAACTTTTCTGTTGTCTCCATGGTGAGGAGCGCTACGGCATCAAACTCGTCAACATCAAACTCAAACGCATCTTGGATTTGAGTGTTACTTAAAATATTCTTGCCGTGAGCCGTTCGCCTTCAATACGTTTAATGCCATGTAGCGGAAAGTTTAAGGCAAAGTGAGATCATCTCTATGGAGACTAGCAGAAAAGTTACAAAATGCACCTTTAATAAACAGCAACAACAGCCGTATAATAATGTACTAAATAATTTCATGGACTAGGAGCACGTCATTGTCTGAGAATTGAAAATGCTAAAATATCCTTCAAAGATTATGACCAGATTTAGAGGTTTTACTCGTCTTTTTTCTTGCTTACAAAATGACCTGTTTGTCTTCCCCTTAAACTTTCTGTGTTTTCAGCTGTGTGCCAGGCGGGATGCAAGCACGGAGAATGTGTGGGACCCGATAAGTGCAGGTGCCACGCAGGCTTCACCGGCAAGACCTGCAATCAAGGTGAGCACCGGCCTGGAACATGACTCCACTATAGGTCACTCACACAAGAATGGACTCAAAGTAGTGGTCACACAAGATGTATTATGGCTTCAAATACCCTTCCTGTACAATAGAGGGGTACAAGCGAGGGACGAGGTGTCTGCTATGAAGTTATGTCATTTTTGGTTTTTAGATCGTAATGGACAGGACATTGGAGTGACAGTATCTTTTGTGGAAGAGGGGAAAGAAAGACAGGCTGTAGATTGTGTTGTGTTATTAGATGTAATGATACAGTGTATGGATGTATTTATTTAGTTTTTAACAAAGAAGTCAATATTGTTAAAGGGGCTGTTCCTGTTATTTCTTTTTTTTTTTTGCATGTATGAAGGTCAAATCTGTTTCTCCTAATACAGATGTATTGTAAGAGCGTGTATCCGGGTCAGAATGAGACCACAGCGCTTTTCCTGCATCTAATTATAGCACGTTTTAGTCTCCGCGAAGCCGGAAGTGCGCTGTTAGCATGCTAATGTTTGTTAGCATTACTATGACAGCAAAACTCGCTCGAGGCCTCAAGAGTTGTGAAAAGTGCTTATAAACTAATCGTGGTGAATATTTAGTTTTCTCGTTAAGCATTAGGTAAGTGAAAGAGTTCATGTTTTAGGACAGTAAAAAGCAGGTACAGCACCTTTTTATCCATCCATTTTCTGCCGCTTCATTCGGAGCTGGGCTCCGAAGGGTCTGGGCCTCCCCCAGCGGGACATGCCCGGAACACCTTCCAAGCAGGAGTCCAAGTGGCATCCGGCACCTTTAATAATGGTCAATTTCACAGAAAAAAATCCCCCAAGCTTTTATGATTTTCTTGTTTTTTCTTTGAGCTATTTGTACAATGTTATAAAAAAAAGTTTTTAAGTTTTAAGTTATTTACATCTTATTTTGGGCATTGCATTCCTTTTGTAGTATAAATTCAATTCCAAATTTTTAAAATCCAAAGGGCACTGGCGAAGTTAGCGGTCAGACATTCTACATCAAAGACTGGACTAGACCAGAATGTCTCAATTAGATTTGCCGTCATCACGGTTTCATTCTTGAGGGGACAGTGCAGTACAATGCGTTGCAATCACATTCTTTGATATGGAAAAGACAATTTTTCCATGTTTTTTGTAGCCTCAAGAAGACCAATCCAAAGCTAAAGCCTGTCTGTCCCTTCTGACCATGAAAACAGACTTCCGCTGCACCCTTCTGCGCCAGATAGGTCCAATTCTGCTGACATATGCATTTTTAACCCAAGTAAAGGGGAAAAATAGCCTTAAGCGATGTCATCATTGTTTACTACAGCCCGATTTTAACCTTCCAGGGAAAGGGAATTCAGGGAGCGTATGGCCATCCTGTCTGATCCCTCGAGTGCTTCCTCTCTGGTGCTGATAACATCTCAATTACTATCCTGCGATAACTCTCCCAGCCTGGTGCAAACCCCCGCTACTTTGATCACAATTCAAGAGCATTTATTGATAGTGTTGAGAAAAAGTTTTAGCGTGCCTTGAGACAGGAATAGTGTGAGTGAGCGTGTTATTAAAGACAAGGCTACAAGGTGGGTGGTGGTGTTGAAATCCTGTCCGGAATGTTCCAAATGACTCGCGGTGCATTGCCAAGGCTATAGGTGGCTCCCGTCTGGCTATACACTTTGTCTTAATCTGCGACAAAGGCGCAGCCAAAAGGATCGGTGTTCCATATCCCACTACAATAGCGCCGGCTGCCATTGATCTGGGCCTGGCTTATCTGACAAATGCAATTCCAGGACCTTTTAAAGATGAAACTGTACCGTTCAAGTGCTCAACAAGCTCCCATTTGTCCAATAAGCTTTTGAGGGCTCACTTTTTATTCCGCCCAGAGTGGCATACTTGCCCTTTCGGCTATTCCCCACTGATAACACTTGATTTACTTTTTTGTTTTGTATTTGAAAGAAATATTACTAGCTGTTGAAATGCAATAAGTGTTGTTATTGTTGTTGCCCATTACTAACTTTCTGTGTGTGGAAATTGTAGACGAGTAAGGACAAAAATCGTAAATTTAGTTGTCACTTTTTTGGAACGGGAGAGAAATACCCCTCCACACAAACACATTCTCCCTGAGCCAGTGCCTAAAGCGTCTAATGGTTTATTTCTTAAGCCTTCAATTGTGAGGCATATACTTCTAGAAGCAGACAACATACTCCTCTATGTAGTGGCCTTCACTGAGAAAGCCGATTGTCCAAAGGCATGGTGATGAAAAGGTATGATGCAGTCATGAAGAAAAGATCACCTTTATTTGTCCCACAATGGGGAAATTTGAGGGTTGCAACAAAGGGTATAGAAGCAGATTAGGCACAGCATAATAATAAAAACAGCTAACTTAGAAAAAAAGAAAAGAAAAGTCCTATAATCTTAATAATAATAACACTCTTATTTGCAGCTGTCGTATGGACAGAAAATATTGCACAGGGATGATTGACATTGTCACAGTATTGCTCAGGAGTATAACATTATTGCACAGGATTATGAAAGCTGGGAATGACACGTTCAGGAAACTAACAGTGTTTGTTGTAAAGTCTGACAGCAGCAGGAAGGAAAGACCTGCAAAACCTCTCCTTCACACAGCGAGGGTGGATCAGTCTGTCACTGAAGCTGCTCTCCAGAGCGGACAGAGTGTCCTGCAGGGGGTGAGACTCATGGTCCAGCATAGATGTGAGTTTAGCCAGGATCCTTCTGTTCCCCACCTCCTGCACCGAGTCCAGAGCACAGCCCAGGACGGAGCTGGACAAAGCATGACTTTGTTCAGCTTCTTCCTGTCCCTCTCTGAGATGCTGCTGCTCCAGCAGACCACACC
The DNA here is from genome assembly GCA_015082035.1 of Chaenogobius annularis. NCBI lineage: Eukaryota > Metazoa > Chordata > Actinopteri > Gobiiformes > Gobiidae > Chaenogobius > Chaenogobius annularis. The sequence goes on from BJKM01000034.1 coordinate 1,854,483, forward strand.
GTACAGGAGGGCTGATGCCACCACCGAATCGTAGAAGATCCGCAGGAGTGGCCCTATCACTCCAAAGGACCTCCGGAGGTAGAGCTGGCTCTTCCTGTACAGTGCATCTGTGTGATGAGTCTAGTCCAGTTTGTGGTTCAGATGAGCACCCAGGTACTTATGTGGTATGAGTCCACTCTCTCAATGTCCCTTACCTGGATGTTCACTGGTGAGGGGGCAGCAGAGTGGCGTCTGCGGAAGTCCACCACCATCTCCTTGGTCTTCCCAGATGAGGGGATGAGGAGGTGGTTCTGCTGACACCAGTCCACAAAGTCCTGCGCGAGTCCTCTGTACTCTGCATTGTCGTCGTCATCCGTGATGAGTCCGATGATGGCAGAGTCATCAGAGAACTTCTGCAGGACACAGCTGTTCGTGTCATGTCTGAGGTCTGCAGTGTAGAGGGTGTCTGAGGTCTGCAGTGTAGAGGGACATACAGACCCGGGCTCTCACAAACTGGGGTCGGTTTGTGAGGTAGCCCAGGATCCACTCCGCCAGGTCGTAGTCCACCCCAGCCGTCTCCAGCTTGTCCCTCAGGAGCAGCGGCTGGATGGTGTTGAAGGCTCTGGAGAGATAATAAAATAGGATCCTCACAGCGCTGCCTGGCTCCTCCAGGTGAGAGAGAGAGCGGTGCAGCAGGGAGATGACGGCGTCCTCCACTCCACTCCACGAGATGTTATTCTTGTGGATCGTTCAGAGTTTGAAGCACAATAGCACACAACATATTTCAAACAGCAGGAGCCAAGCCATTTACAAACACCAGGCACTGACATTGGAAAATAGTCTGACATTTTCAAAACTCAAAAGATTGTGTTTGGCCGAGATGATACAATGATGTTGCATTAGAGGCTTTTATCAAAATGTTTAAGGCTTGTTTATACACTGACTCTAAAGGATGTAAATTGGGAGTTCTCCAGCCTGCCCCCAACAGGTGATACAATGAGTGGGAAAAGAGAAGAGCGTGCATAAATGTCCAGGCTTGCATTTATTTCACCACAGTGTTTATATGCATTGGTACTTGTGAGTGGGGTCGCCTTTCCACAGATCTCACCTGTTAACTTGGTCTGGCACCACCTGCTTTTAACCAGAAAGCTAGGTTGAACTCCATACTGTATAATAGGGTTGTCAAAAGTATCAATACCCAGATACTAATCAGTAGATACTAAAACTGGTCTCAATACTGAAAAAAACACACATACTTAATGGGACAAAACTTGTAATTTTCATACAAGAACTACTGTAAGACTACACAGTAACATTAAATAAACTACTATTATTTAGTGTTTACAACAAATGGCATTTTACTGTTTATAAGTACCGTACTCTTTATTGTCTTTGTGGCCATCAAAATTGGTAGTAAGTATGCAGCCTTTTTCCTTAGTATCAAAATCGAGTAAAAAAAATCGTAGTCTTGTGACAGGCACTACTGTATAATAATCTAGGCAAAACAACAGCATCTCCATGGAGACAAGCGGATTCTTACCAGAAAAGTTGTAGTGCACCTTAATGCTTTAAAACTAGCCCCTGACAATGACAACCACCCAGTTCTGTAATTTCAGAGCGCCATCGAGGAGATATTCTGATTCTGCCCGGCTCAAACACTGCAGCCACTATTCACAGGCATTGTAATATCCTGTCCCTGCAGCGCGTCCTTTTGTCTGGAGCAGGCAGATAAAGCACCCGGAGTACGAGCCGATGTCCGACCACACTGCTGCGAAGGTCAAGTAGAGACTGCCCGTTAGGAGCAACATCTTGTACCTTAATGGAAAAGAAGATGGAGTGCAGTTATTATTTCTTTACTTTTACAGCTCAGAGCTATTTGCGCCTGATTGCGAGACATTGATTGGCTACATATCAAAAGAGGGTGCACATTAAAAGGCGCCATTCAAAATAACAGAGCAGCGCGAATGGGAGATGTGTTGTGAAACGATGTGTCAGCATGATTCCTGAATCTTTGTGTCATACGTACGTGAACAACTCAACCCAAGAGCTAGCTTCTGGCACAGTGCACAATGAAATTCCTCTTTCACTTGGTCGGGGATAGTTGTGTGGGACAGGCCTGTAAAATTCTTTAATAAGCTTAAAGTTAATCAAGTTGAAAATAAGCGATTAACCTAACCGATTTAAAACCTGTGCAATGGTTAACGCTAGCGCCAACGTCATAATAAATACATTTTTACTTTCAAACGATATTGCTTTTGCTCCACGCTATATTTAAAGGCGTTGTATTTTTCACGTGATAAAGTCAAATCTGTTTTGTACGAAGGCGTGTTAGAGCCACTTGTAGGTAAAGGGGGGGAAAATGTGTTCAAGTTTAAACACACAAGTCTGCCATAAAAAGTTGGAAATGTATGAGATTTTAAACTTAAACATTTGTCTGAAAAGGAGTAGATTGAAGTAGCCTCTGTGGATTGGAGAAAGTCGGTTCGTTTTGGATGGCAATTAAATGAGGAATAATGACTTGCAACTACTATAAGTTTATCATAGGCAAATTTGTGCCTTTCCTTGGACTTTGATGAGAAGTTTGACAGTATAGATGCTGTGGAAGAGCTCCACTTTGACCTAAACTGGGACTAAATTAAACTAAGTTGAAAGCAGCTCGAGTCGAGGAGTCATTTCCAAACTGTGTGCACTGGTGTGTGACCATTTGACTGCCTGTTTGCACTGCGCTGTGCTGCACGGAGCTGTGGGAACCGGAATGATAGAAAAATAGAAGCAAAAATATGAGAAAAAAGTAGCTTAGTTTGATGTTTTTTTTTCTGGCAAATTTGCATGTTTAAAATCACTTAATGTGCGTGTTTGCTAAAAAAAACAAATCTACTTTTTAATGGCAGATACTCATGTTTAATCTAAAAAATGTGCTATCCTATTTTTAATTCTAAAGTGGCCCTAATTGTACAAATATGATGTAAAGGCATTTTTTGGGTCAGAATCAGACCACAGCGCTTTCTCTGCATCTACATCAAGTGCACTGTTAGAATGCTAGTTAGTTTCCTGGCAGCTTCAAACGCTTTAAAATGAACTTGTTTTTCATGTTTTTAAGACAGTAAAACTCAGGTACAGCACCTTTTAATGTAAACTTTTGCATCTGCCGCTGTCGATAATTTACCAAACCTTAGTTCAGCTTAGTTCAGTTGACTTTATTTGTACCCGTTGGTAGATTCATAGTGCCGCAGATTTCAGGTTTATCATCAGTACAAGAATGACAATAACCTGGCAAACACATAATCAGACAGTCAAACATACGCATTGTCTGAAAAAGTCACATATCAATCAAGACATTAATAAATAAATCCCTTAAGCTTTATTCAGAAGCATGGCGTCGGAAGTGGCAGTGGTGGAAAAAAGCCTCGACACAAGGCGGTGATTAACGCAACCATTAAATGCCTGACGACATCAAACACACCGCCACAGAGGAAACCATCCCGTTTGCACCCAAACACAACATTACCGACACTCCACCGGCTTAATAATAGCCCCGACACAAACTTCAAGAGCCCTCTAGGTTTATTTGCAAAACCAATGCTTTTTACAAATCACTTATGCCCGTTCCATCAGTTAGTCATTACACCTTTAGCAATTATGTGCAGACTGGTAAATAATCACTTTGAATTGCATCATCTTTGGCGATCCGACATGGCAGCGGGGGATGGATAAGCCCTCATGCACAAATAAACTCTGTGTAATGTTAATGCTTGGCAGCCTGTCCCTCCCGCCGATCCGATCTCTGTAATAAGATGATTACTGCGTGCAGGTGTCTGTAATGAGGTGTCACTGACCTGCTGTTCAGGCACTTTTTAGAGACCACCGCCTGAGGACCGGAGACCACAGTGTTAAAAAGTTAGAAAGGAGATTTTTCATAAGTGAATAATGAAGCGCTACTCAGAAAGGTAGTGCCAGGTTTGATCAAGAGTCCACTCAAAGCCTCAATACTCAATTACACAACTTTTTTCTGCTTAATTTGACATATTTCAAGTTTGTTTGAGTTTGTCTAATTGTAGAATTTAGTAGAAAGGCAGAAAATGTAGCTTTGTTGTTGTGGGTGGTATACATTTTATATTTTACAATACCAAATGTGCAAATAGTGGAAAGAGTACTACAAATGTGTATTAAACGTGAAGCCACATGTCCACATTTAGTTGCTCTGCCTGGAATGTTCCACAGTAAGGCAATAAATAGTTATTGGATACTTGACGTTTTGGGGGTGTTGCACTTTTTCTTCTGTCCTGCAGTGTGACACGCTTTTGTAGCAAAAAATGTAATCAGTTCTACAACAAGAGTAAGGACAGATTTTTCATTTTGTATGTATACATATATTGAAATATTTGCCATGTTAAAAAATAGAATAACATGCCTAAAATGTTAGTGGTGTTACAGTTAATTACTTCACTGTCACGCCGCAGGACACCCGGATTTTTCAGAAAAGTAAGATTTTCCAAAAATGAGAATATATTCATTATTTATTTTGACCAGTAGCGTAAACCCTTTTTTTTGTGTGTGTAATAAATATGCGGTTTTTCCTGTTCATATCGCAGGACACACTCTGACACACTCTGAAGAGACACACTCTGACACACTCTGAAGGACACACTCTGAAGGACACACTCTGAAGGACACACTCTGAAGGACACACTCTGAAGGACACTCTTGACACACTCTGAAGGACACACTCTGAGGAGGACACACTCTGAAGGACACACTCTGACACACTCTGGAGGAACACACTGGACTCTGGAGGACACACTCAGAAGGACACACTCTGAAGGACACACTCTGAAGGACACACTCTGAAGGACACACTCTGAAGGACACACACTGAAGGACACACTCTGAAGGACACACTCTGAAGGACACACTCTGGAGGACACACTCACACTGAAGGACACACTCTGAAGGACACACTCTGAAGGACACACTCTGAAAGACACACTCTGAAGGACACACTCTGAAGGACACACTCTGAAGGACACACTCTGAAGGACACACTCTGAAGGACACACACTGGATTATAGCTTTAACTTATTTTTAGATTTTACATTAAGAGTAGACATTGTCATTTTAGTAAATAATCTATATCTTTATCTGTATGCTAATTATTAGCATAAAGATAATAATAATTATAAAAAATTCTAGAATGAGTCACTTGTGTCAGAGAGGTTGTATTAGCGGCTAATACAACCTTTCTGACACAAGTGACTCATTCTAGAATTGGAGAGAAGAAAAGACACATTTTGGTGCAATACAACTTATAATAGATAATTACAATAGATAATTAATTCTTAATTCTAAAACTGTGTACTTTACAGAAGACATTTTGAGCGCTTTTGAGTTGAACAGTAAGACCAAGGACAGGTCACCTTTTTATTTTGTATATTTGAATTTTTTATTTTTTGTTGTAATTTAAACTGCCTGTCGCCTGTGCACCTGTCTAGCGTCCAGTTCACTACAGTGTTTGTACTGTGAGTGGGGTCAACTCTCCACAGATCTGGCCTGTACTCGGCCTTGCTACGGAGCGTGCGAGCAAAGCCGTAACATCGCAGCGGAGACAATAAAAAGTGACATAAACCGAAATGTAGAAATAAATTGAAACCACAATTTGAACGCAGTCAATTTTAACGACGCCTCATTCAAAATTCATTAACGTTTTTAATAAAGTCGTTAAAAGTTCTCTTGCGACTATGATCTCATGTATTGACAAAATGAGGTAATACTTTGCCTTCGTCTGAGAGCGTTGAAAAAGTAGATCCAGAAAGCCATCTGCCTGCGCTTGTTTACGTTGGTACAGGTTTTAGCGAGACAGCTGCAAGTCTTTACTGTAGCTCCTTATTCCCTTGTGAGTTTTCATTTAATCCTCAGCTATTCTCCCTTAATCACATTAGTTTTATGACATGCAAGGTTTGGTGCTAGTTAAAAGAGCAATTCGATATTTTGCATTGGTCAATAAATAGTGGGGTGCGCAAGAAAAAAGCAAGGTTGTTGAAGCTCTTTTTTTTTATTCCAGTGTGGTATTGAAATAGGTTTGGCGTGTGTGTGTGTGTGTGTGTGTCTTAATATAATGCAAAATCCTTGACCCTTCTAAATGAGGAAGTCAGGATGTTTCTTGATGAGAGCTGTTTGTATTCTGTGTGAACGCTGCTGGCAAATCATCTGTTCGCCAGTCAAGGGCAGCGAGGGCAATTTTGTTTGAGCAATGGGATGAAGATGGAAACTCCCCTCAAAGAAAGTATTAGACAGTAGCTGCGTCAAGAATAGCAACTCATGATATGAGCAAGACACTGTTTTTCAAACTGAATCTGAAATGTAGGCTGCCTTTTCCTTTTTGAATGCTGGTAAGATGTTCATAAATGATTTATTGATGTCAATTTTACACAACTTTTATTGGGAAAATTGTGTGATTTTTGTTAAAGGAGACTTTAACAAAAATCTACTGAAGTGCATTGAAATTTTTTCCCCTCATCATTAGCTTACTCAGAATTTCACTAATCCTATTATCCTGCATTTGAGGCTTGAGTCCTCAGAATGTCTATTTTCACCTTTCCCCGGCCGAATCCCTCTACTTAGTTGCCGTTATTTGAATAAATTAAGGCTGCAAGTCGTATATTTGGTAAAAAATGTTGCATAGCCCTTTTGCAACATTAAAAACAAATTGTAAAATGATGATCTCGTTTTGAAGTGTCTCTTTCACTAAGCAATACGCGATACAATTCTGTGTAACAAAAGGACACAAGTGAATTGGTGGCGATGATTTGCCCACAGCGCCAAACAGATAATACAATATCTGGAATGTGATCCATCTTTGTGTCAATCGTCTCGACACACTTGAATGTTTGTGCCAATCTGTGCGTGCCACATACTGTAGCTGCAGGTCTTTGAGCCGCTGAATGTTTGCTTTAAATGTTTCTTAACAAATACATTATGAAATCTGTAATAAAGGCAAAAGTGAAACAGTGAAAAGTGAAATGAAGAAACTTGAATTAGCCTTAGAATATCACAAAAATAGGACAAATCAGGGGGGTTTGGCGAACTTCCCAGCTTCATGTGAGTGATGTAAGAGCCTGGTTTAAAGACATTTACAATTTTATTTCTGTTTTAAGAGGAGATTATATTTTTTGATTAAGCAAAATTTTTAGTTTTAGGTTTTAAGAAATATTTCTCTCTCATGTCAGTTTATAATTGAGAATGTGTTATAACAGGCAAAATGAAGTAGATCATGTTATGACCTCCAGTCACTTCCATTCCATAGTTTTGAACTGTTTGATTACATGGCATTTTAAAATGTCTACTTTGAGCTAAAAACACATTCTAAAAGGTTCATTTTTCTTGTGGCTATATAGTTTCTCCTCGAAAAACAAGTCCACACAATACTAAATTGCATGACAAATGCTTGGAAACTGCTGGATTTCACAAACAAACCGACACCATGGCAACAAATGCATAAAAATACCACGCTTGCAGGTTGCTCATCCTTGTTTTAATGCAATGACTCAAGTCTCCAAGCACTTGTTGCGTTCGCCTGCTTAATTATCGGACTTGCTAGCTGTTTAAGTGTGGATTTCACCGCATAAATCCCTGCTAATTTGCTCCCCCTCCGCACTCATCTCCACCTGCATTCTCTTCAATCATGACGCTTTGTTCCGAGCTAATCACCGATGCCCATTATTGTTCCCTGCAGGATTATTAAAGAGAAGTGCTTTGTATTTGGAGAGATTCTTTAGTGTCTCTAAATAGGCAAACACTCGGATCCCCAGCAGCGTGTAAAATAGTTGGAGGTGGCGGTGTCGTCTTCTACCACTTGACAAAAGGTGTTGTATGTTAAGCTGGAGGGGAGGGTGAGGATGGTTCGACAAAATGGGGAGGGGTTGGAATTCTTAAGGGGCTTTGTCAGCATCGCTTCAGACTAAGAGAACTCAATGCCAGTAACTGTAAGTAAGTGATTTATGAAAACATTACATTCATGGGTTTCACCATTTGGTTTTGAATTGATAATCGCTATGTAAAGGTCTTAACTTTTCATCATTCTGAAATCCATGGATAGATTTAAGATTTCAGTTATATTATGTTTTTATTAACCAATCAATAAACAAACAAACAAGCTATTTAGAATGTCATCCAAATTAAAACACACAAATATTACACAGTATTTGCTCACCGATAAAGAATATTTAACTTAGTAGAATAGGTTAGTTTAAAAAAAAGCTTGTCTGTATATAGGAACTGCGAAAAACATTTAGCCAATGCATGCCTCTCCGCAGATCTGACTTGTAAGTTGGCCTGGTGGTGCCACTTATCCAACCTTTTGTGAATTTATTCTCTTTGTCAAGGGAACTATCAAGCACCTGAGCAGATATAACATAAAACGAAAGCATTAACCCATTTATCAACCATTTTGGGAAGAATTGGGTTCAGTTTGTACTCCAAACTCACAAATATTAAAATCTTTCAAATGGGAATTGTCAAGACCCAACAAATGCCCAATTTACTGTCTGTCAGACAATATCTCCCTACTTTGCTCCTCCATAATTCATTTACAAAAGATCAAGGCTGAATTTGAAGTCAGATGTTCCTTTAAGCATAACTTGTTACCACTTATAAATAGAGTACAACAGATAGCAGAGGTCAAAACCACACCGTGTCGGCTTCACAACGAGTCCAGCCATTTGTTTGTACCCCAAAGAGTTCAGAAACAGATTCAGTTTTAATTGAAAGTCAATTTAGTTCTTCAACACGGAAGACTGCCTAAACCACCTACCTTTGCCTTTCAACCAATCCCCTCTCATATCCTTAACATAAAGAGATTCCCTCTCCCGCTGCAGCAGAACCATCAGCCTCCTCATCCTCTCACCCCTTCTTCACACCTTTACCAGTGTCTTGTTCCTTGACACATCCACCATTCCTCTTCAAATGGTTATAGTTTACGTTTTAAAAGCCCAGGGCAGATTGTCCTCTGTCAGATCCTTTGTCCGAGGAGGAATGCTGAACAGTGGGAGCCCAGGAGTAGGAGTCGAGGAGAGGAGTCAAGAGAAGAGACGAGGGAGGAGACAATAATAAGGGAGGAAAAAAAAACAAGTTACCTTACTCACAAATTAGTAACCGCATGCATGCGTTTTCACGACACTGTTCAACTGACCACGCATGCTTCTAAGTAATAATTAGCTGATGCATGTCTGTTTAGTTTATGTTTGACACCAGATGTCCTCCCAGGTGCTACTACATACAAAGGTAGGAGGCAAGGAATGAGACAAGAGAGGAAACAAGGGAGCAGTCATGAGATAAGAAGCAAGCTAAATATGTGGCAACCGCTGACATAGTTACTATGTCAGCGGTTGCCACATATTTAGCTTATGTTTCACATCAGATGTCCTGCCCGCTGCTACGCAGGGACTGAAAGGCAGTAAGGAGCAGACAAGAGTGGAGATGAGAGGAGATAGGCTAAGGGAACCAGGAAGGAGGCCAGAGAAGATGAATAAGAGCAAAAGTAAGCGAGAAGACATGGTAGGAGACTGGGAAGGGGACAGAAGAAGAAATAGCAGGGTGACAAAGGAGGAGACAGACAAGGAGCCGAGCGAAGATAGGTAAGGAGACAAAAGCTGAGGCAAGGGCCAGACAGGCGAGGAGAAAATGGAGGAGACAAGGAGATAGAAGAGGGGACATGGAAGGGGGTGAAAGAAAAGGGGTAAGGAGAAAAAAACGGAGGAGCAACGGAGGAGACAAGAAAGAAGACAGGAAAGGGAGGGAGGAGACGGAAGAGGAGACAGAAGAAGAGAAGAGGAGACAAGGGTGGAAATGGGAGGCGGGACAAAGGAGGAGACAAGTGAGAAGACAAGAGGAGATGGGTAAGGAGACAAGAGCGGAGGCATTTGAGAAGACATGGTTGGAAACTGGAGAGGAGACAACCGAGATAGGAGGGGGGACGTGGGAGAAGACAGAAAAGGAGACACGAGATGAGACAGAAGATGAGACAGAAGAGAAGACAGAAGAGGACACAGAAGTAGAGGTTCGAGAGAGACAATGGAGGAGACGGGAGAGGAGACAAGGAAGGAAACGAGAGGAGATAGAAGAGGAAACAAGAAGAAAATGTAGGGACATGAAGGGAAGATACAAGGAGAGGAGACAAGAAAGGAGACAGAAGAGAAGACAATCAGGAGACAAGAGGAGAGACGAGGAGGTAGGTTTGGAGACAAAGAAGCAGATAGTAGAAGAAACAAGAAAAGAGACAGATGAGGAGACAGAAGAGGAGACAGAAGAGGAGACAAGAAAAGAGACAGAAATGGAGTTACGACAGAAACAAAGGAGGAGTCAAGCAAAGAGGAGATTGGACAGGAGACAAGGAAGGAAACAAGTGGAGACAAGGAAAGGTAGGAGGGGAGACAAGGGAGTAAGAGAAGAGACGAGGAGGTTGGACGGGAACCGAGGATGGAGATGGAAGAAGAAACAAGAAATGAGACAGACAAAAAGAGAATAGAAAAGATGAGACGGACGGAGAAGTGACAAGAGGAAACAAACTTCCTCTTGAGTGCCCTTGGTCCTGTGCCCTCTCCACTCGCCGCTCATGCCCAATTCCCTCCAGTGTAATCCTCTTTGCTGCAGATATCGCTCGCCTTTACTTTCCAGGAATGCGCCGCGGTCAGAGGTGTTCTAATCCATCCGCTGGTGCTTTTCATTCACTCTCTGACTCCCAATTCTCAACCCTTTTTACCTCTTCATCTCCATCTATCCCCACTTGGCCCCAGAACCATTTCTTTTGTCCGACACAGAGGAGCGGGTGTATTTAACCCCTCCAGTGTGGCCTAGTGCGCCCTTTTCCTGCCGAGGACCGCCAACCCGCTCCCGGCGTCGTGGCCTGAGGGTCGGATTTGCCTTCTCAACGTGCATGACGCGTCGAGCATAAAAACCAGCGTGAATGTCAAATGCTTCCTTACACCCCGCGAAGCCGAGGAGCTGTTTTCAAGCACAAATATGAGGATGAATAGCGAGCATGCCGCGGACTTCACGCCCCCTTGCTCTCGCCCCCCCGCTGGTTTCCTCTGTGCCCCTCAGTCGTCACGCTCTCTCCCTTTCCTTTTCAACAACACCTGGAGCCAAGGCTGCAGCGTTCAACACAAACACTGTTGGGAGGAATAAACACAAACGGAAGGTAAACTGAAAAGTTGAGCCGCGAAGAGTAAGGCAAAGTCAGGACAAGGAAACAACACTGGAGTTTGATTTTTTAAAGGAATTTATGCAAAAGAAATCCACTCTAAATCATGAGGGTTGGGTTTATTGAACAGTTTCCAAATTTCTCTTACACAACAAAAAGAAGTTAGGACTTTTCTTGATTTCATTTTTTATTGCCTTTTTATGATTTGACAAGGCCATGATGCTGTAAAACCACAGCATAATGAATCCCAACTGTATTATTACAAATTATAATTTTAAATGATTCTTTCTCAAACCAATACCAGCATTTCTTTGTGGAATAAACAGCCTCTCCTAATACTAAGTAGTTGTACACAGTTTTGAATAGTGCTGTAATTGGCTAAAGCCGCTCTTCGTCGACTAAAGTCATGATCTGCATCGATTAGTCGTCTAAACGGGCCGTGCGGCGCTGGCAAAAGCTCTCAAATCAATTAAGTGTCTTTGTTCTGCCAGAGTTTTCACTAAATTTCAACAATCTTCGCAGCCCCACAGAAATCTTTGTGTTGCATGCTTAACCACACGCTGTACACCAAAAGAAACAGCTCTACTTTCATAGACCTGTTGCTTTTTTATGCATTTGAAAACCCATAGTTGTCATCAGAATGAAGCATTTAAGGCAAAAACGCTCTTTTTTTCAGTTTTGTTTTGCTTATTTTGCACTTTGGTGAAAAAATATGTGCAATGAAATAAAGTCTTTAGGATTATAATATCAGCTCTACATGGTAAAAAGAGCAACGCAAAGATGACAATAGTCTTTTTTTTTTTTTTACATCTTCAAAAGAATTAAAAGCAGTGTTCTCTTTTATGATGAACAGATTATATGCAGCGCTACTTGCATGTAGAAAAAAATTGTTTTACATACAACTCTATGATATTATAGAGAGATCACAAAATTACAAATATTTCTACAGAAAACCAATCATAAATGGTGTATTTAGCAATAAAAAAAAGCAGATTAAACTCACAATTTGAAGCCAAAGGTTAAAATAATTCACTAAATGTCTTCTTTATACCGCTGTGAAAATAAATTATGGGTAATTACGCTTAGGGCCTATTTTTCCTAAAGCACCTGACTACAATGAGCCCCAATTAAAAGTGAAGCTGTTCCTGAACCCTTTGGAGGACAAACAGTTTGCTATATTGGAGTATTTGTGAAGCTTTGTGAAGTTTTGTATTCTGATACTGGTTTACTCTAGTTATAAGTAGAAAGAAGGTTTTCTTTGTTGCTGGTGTCTGGAGGATGGTCTGACTGACACTAGTTTGAACTTTTGTTGGGTTTTTTATTTTAAAAGCTAAAAGTAAATTCACCAAAAATTAGGTTTAGGGACTTGCAATAAAGCAAGGATAATTTTTTAGTTGAAGGTTTAGTTGAGAGAAAACTGACCCTGATTCTTCCCAGAATTATTGATTTGACTTTAAATAAGGGGGTTACACCTTTATTTTTAAGTACAACATATCAAGCAGCTTGAGCTTCCCTTTTATCTGTTGACAAAATGGAATAAATATAATCAAATTCCAATGTCCCACACACGGAATGTCCTAAGTCGATTCATTTCGCTTTAGCATTTTGCTATCGCAGACATAGTTTGTTGCACTTATTTACAAAAAATCCTCCAATGGCCTCCAAAATGTTGTGTATTACTCCATGATGGACTTGAACGCTTCATAGTTCTTCCTCTGGTACAAATGTTATCTTCTCTCGAGCAAAGTCCTATCTCCCAAAGAAACAGTCCGCTGCTAATCTTCTGTGAGAGATCGAGGCGTGTTGGGAATGTAGCCTGGGCATTCCCCTGCAGACCTGACCCAATAAATCAGCGCACTTTGCATCGCTTCACATGTGTCTCCCAGTGCTCACCCAAAGGGGCCCCATCACCTCTTCTATCTCTTCTTTCGTCTGAGGCTGTGACGAGCTGTCACTTACCCAGATCTGTTCGGTCTGTTATCTTCCTTCGTGCCTCGTGCAATCTGCTCTCTGTGTCCCACTGGAAGGTTGTACATAAGTGGTGCTAAAACGGAGGTAAAGGTATTGCATGTGGGTGGTACTCTGGCGTGTAATGGAATGAAAGTTCAATTTACAGTGATAGAGACCACGGTTTAATGCGGGGGTTTGTTCCAAGTTTAGTCCTAATTTTACTCCTGTTTTGTTTTAGCTAGGTGGTCCTGAACAAACTCTGGCACTGGTTGAAGGATGGATTTCAAATGCTGAGAGTACATTTCCAGAACCAATAAAGTATACCTTTTTTTAAAGTATACCTTTTATTTGGTTCCTGCCGTAGTCCAGTGTCGTCTTGGCCTGGATTAGTTAGGTCAGGTTAGGTCCTTGGTTTAGTCATGTTTTAGTCCATGATTAAGGAATTATTATGACATGATTTGGTTCAGGTAAAGTTCTGGTTTGGTCCTGAATTGGTCCTTTTGGTTTAGTAATATTTAAATCCTGGTTCAGTCTGGTGTAGTAATTGATTTAGTCCTGGTGTGTAGTCCTGGTGTAGTCCTGGTGTTGTCAGCATTACATCCTCGTTTGGTCCTGGTTTAGTCCTTGATTTAGTCCTAGTGTAGTCCTGGTGTAGTCCATGCTGTAGTCAGCATTACATCCTGGTTTGGTCCTATAGTTTGGCCCTTGTCATGTCCATGGTTGGTCATTGGTCCTGGTTTATTCCTCAGTTTAGTTTAGTTAATCATTAACTCCATGTTTGGTCCTTGTTTGACCCTGGTTTAGTCCTGCTTTTACCAAATTCTACTATAGACATGGTTTATACCTGTCATATTTAGCCTATGAAGTATTTTCAAATCCAAATACTGTATGCTCTTTCCCACTATGACAATCACTTGCCTAGAATGTGGCATAAAGCAGTATGACGATTTCAACATTAACATTTTGAAGCTGTGTTTTTCTCCAGTGCTGCAGGCAGAGCCAAGCCGGCCTCCTTTGCCAAGCTGCTAATGGACAGTGTTGCCATGGATGCCTGTAATGGCAATAATGAGAATGCCACTGATAAATGCACATAGGAAAACAAAGCTGACAGGGTTACTAGGGAGAAGTGTTGAGTGGGTAGTGTACAATACAGTAGTGTTGAGCAAACATCTTGTTGGTACATTATCCTCACGTATATAATGTGTCTTTTCAATCAACCGCAAAGAAACAATGATAGAAGTTTATATTAACTGTAGCTCTGAGGACATTATGGTTGATAAAAATCCATCAGTATCCAGGTACTAAATGGTACTAGCTTTAGTATTTAAACTAGATACTGATTTGAACAAGTATCGTTAATGGAAAACATAAATAAATGGAGCAAAATGTTCTTGCAGAATTCTTTGCAAATGCAGAATGGTCTTGATCTACCATATGTCAGAAATATAGCAAAGAACACCAAGTGAATAAAAAAAACAAAAACACTAGTTTTCACAAGTGAAAACTAGTGTTTTATAAACACCACAATAAATGATTATTGTGGTGTTTATTGTTGTAATTCATGAATTCAATTTTCACAAAGAAAGTCATGGAGAAAAAAAGACTTTTTAATTAAAGGATTAACAAAACTGTTTCGAAACCTAATTTATTAAGAGGATTTATAAAACGGTTTATTAATTTACTAATAATTTTAAGAAAAACTCTTGTAGCAGAATAACCTCTCTGGTAAGCTTCTGCGTAGCGCTGCTGGTCCTCCTGGCTAATGTAAAGCAAATAATAAAAGTGAACTAGTAAGGAGCTCTCTGATGGATGAAGTTTCTCTAACCAATCGGAGCGCTCCTTACTAGTTCTACTAGTTCCACTAGTTAGTTATTGACCCGGGCTATTCTGAGTAATTATGTGGTATGTTAAAAATTAGACCAACCATTACATGCCCACAGCATTAGGTGCATTTCCAGTTAAAAGGAAACCAGCTGCTTTCAACAAAATAAGTGACTGTGAACATTTTTCCAATACAACACTACATGCAATCACATTTTTATTTTTGATGGCCTTCCTACTGCTGCAATCTTCATTTACCCAGCTGGAAACTGTCACAAAGAGCCCCCTTTTACTTGCAGTTGCATCATTATATGTAAGTTATTCAGAATGGCTGTATTATGTTTCCATGTCTAAGTTTAATTCAATTGACGGACCTCCCATTGCTTTAACATAACCTTAGTAGGCCATTCACCTATTTGCCCAATGAAGCCTATGAATACACATGAGACCATTCCTCCATATTAATCAAGAGCATGTCAAGAATGCGCGGAACTCCAACGACGCATTTCGCACATGTCCATCCAGCTATAAACGGCTGAGATGAAAATGATCTTCTAAATGGCTGCAGTTGGACGTTCTTTTTACGTACGTTGTGCTGTATCCCAGAAACCAGTCGGGATATTCACAGATGGAGTGATTCGGATAACTGGGTCATCACTCCGCAGTGGATGGTCGAGGCTTTTGTTTGGGCATTCCTTCAAAGGTGCAAAAGCAACACGATCAGGTCCAGCAGGCAATACTAATGAGGAAACTCTTTATTGTCCAATCTACACGAACATTTTATATTGTTGAATCAAAACAAGTTTATATTGGGGAATTGTACCATTAAAAAGGTTTGTAACCTCATTATAAAAGGGGGTTTCCTCATCATTAGTTTACTATTAGATTTGGATTAATTAATTCATGGCATGTATGAGTAATCCTGTATTGTCCTGCAACTGAGGCTCGGAAAAATTCTTGCTTTTACCCGTTTATTCTGTTTATTAAATGACAATCCGCAGGTTGTTACAGCGAAATGCCAATGTTCTGCAGTTTCGAACAGGAAGTCAACGTACTTGGTGATCTATTTATGTTATTTATGTTATCCATTTATGTAATAGTTCAGTACCTGGGGAAAAAAATGAAAAAATGAAAGCATACTCTGACATATCCACACCACAATTTGATTATATAAAATTTGTAAAAGACAATACAAAATTAAAATGTCTATAAATATGTATACTCAAACACTCAATAAGATATTAAAAAAGTCAATATTAATTCATTTATTATCTATTTATTATGCCTGTCCAATCCCAGGTTCCATAGTGAAAGAAAATAGAATTCTGTCAATTGGATAAATAATGTAATGTAATAATGGGGATGAGAGGTGAAACATATTCAGTCTTAACATTTTTGCTCAGTTAACAGAATCTAATTTTATTTTTTCCATTGAATAATTCAATTATCAAAAATACAATACATATTTTTGTATGTTTTATGTCAGTAATCATTTAAGTTAAGTGCAGTGTTTTGCCTATAAGCCCTACGTTGAGTGTGATAAATTTATTCTAAATGCGACAGGGAACGTAATTGCTGGCGTTTATGCTAACAATGGAGAAATGAGCCCAGCGAGATGGCTGTTGAATAATTCTGTCTGTTTATAATTTCAGCTTTCACTTGATTGAGGCATTTATAAAACATGAAATTTGAACCTGGTGGATAAGTTTGAGGTAAGACTAATTGATTTAGCTGTAATTGTCGACCAAAGTAAAACAAATTGGGCATTCCTGGGCACTTGTAACACAGAGGCATAATGGAGACACAGGCACAAAAACTAACTAACTTAATTTTAGTTAAACCTCTCTTTGGACAGGATTGGTTTTACCTCGGGCCTTTTGGTAAACTGTAATAGCTACAAACATTGTCGGCGTTTCTAGTCCGGAGCAAATCGTCCATGTCTTAAAAAAAATCTGTAAACTTTCCCCCCAATTTTACCTGCTGTATTGGCGCAAACTCATGTAAATCAGCATCAGAATCAGAATCAGAAAAGGTTTATTGCCATTGTCAATAAACAAAATTCACAAACATAGGAACTTTTTTCTGCGTTAGGGTGCAGCATAAAACACAGAGCAATAATAAAAACAACACCATATATGAAATCAAAAGGACATGCATTAGAATTAAAATTACTCGTTTAAAATAAATATAAAAATAGGCTTATTATGTACACAAGAATTTACATTTGTAGTGCAGAAAGTGACAGGTGTTTAGAAGTGTTCATGAGTCCAACTGCAGAGGGAAATGAATTATTCTTGTGGCGAGAGGTTCTGGTCCGGATGGACAGTATTCTCCTGCCTGAGGGGAGTGGCTCAGATTGACCATGTCCAGGGTGAGAAGGGTCAGCTGTGATCCGACCTGCTCGTCCCAGAGCCCTGGAGACGTACAGGTCCTGCAGAGATGGAAGTCTGCAGCCGATCACCTTCTCAGCAGAACGCACAATGCGCTGTAGTCTCTGTTTGTCCCTGGCTGTGGCTCCAGCGTACCACACGGTGATGGAGGAGGTGAGGATGGACTCAATGATGGCCGTGTAAAACTGCACCATCATCTGCACTGGCAGCTTGGCTTTCCTCAGCTGCCGCAGGAAGTATATCTTCTGCTGGATCTTCTTAATGAGGGAGCTGATGGAGGACTCCCACTTGAGGTCCTGGGTGATGGTGGTGCCAAGGAAGCGGAAGGAGTCCACGGTGGTGATGGAGGAGTCTGTTATGATGAGGGGGGGCTGGGGGGCTGTGACTTTCCTGAAGACCACGATCATCTCCACTGTCTTCTGGGCATTGAACTCCAGGTTGTTGCCGCTGCACCAGGACACCAGCCGGTCCACTTCCCTCCTGTAGACAGACTCATCCCCGTCTGAGATGAGCCCGATGAGGCTGGTGTCGTCCGCAAACTTGATCAGTTTTACGGAGTCGTGGCTGGAAGTGCAGCAGTTTGTGTACAGGGAGAAGAGCAGAGGAGAAAGTACACAGCCCTGTGGGATAATTGTGCTGATAGTCAGAGTGTCTGAGACACTTCCCCAGCCTCCTACGGTAGTCTTGTGAGCATCTTTGTGTGTGATTACGGCTGTTTTTAATCCGTGAATTCGATTCAAAATGTCTCTACGGCACATTTTGTGTCCAGATTTGAGCTAAATTAATGCTGGTAATTTGCTACCGACCATTTTGCAATTCAATAATTGCTTTTGGTTTAAAGTTTAGATCAAGGGACTGTGTCAGTGTGAATGAAATCCAGGTGGAATAGGGAAATAAGTGTTTCAGGACGTCATCTCTGGTTATGTGAAATACATCATGGGTTAATCTGTACATTTTTTATTTTATACAATTGATTCAATTTATAACTGAATTTCTTAATCCGAGGGCTAAAGAGAAATTCAACGATCATTGGAAAAGAATGATAGACGTCTGGCTGCTAATCTGCGCCTTTACCTCTCCATCAATCAGTCTCTCGCTCTCACTCACCATACTCCGGATGAAGTGTGTTGCCCATGGACACAACAATAGTACTGATAATCCAATTTTTGGATTACACTGTACATACAGATACAGTCAGCAACATGTCATAGTGGGTGTAAACTTGTTTGTTGATAGAAGAGGAAACACAACTCATTCCTTCTTCAGAACATTTCCTGGATAATTAAGCAAAATTAATTCAGTCTTAAAGGAGGTTGTTGACATGGCGCTATCCCAGAAAAGTAAACGGATTGTTCTGTTAATGTTAAAATACAGCAGCGTAGCATATATATTATACATTTGGGCCGTTTATTCTTCTTATACCTCCTAAAATCTAGTTGTTGAAACGTATGCAATAGAGTACCAAAGCTTTTCCACATTAAAATGAATAGATTTCTTTCCCCACAGAGGTCCATTTGCTTCCAACCTTATGTGTTGTTTTTTGTTTCATTTAATTTTTTCTTTTTTTCCCCCCATCCAATGTTGTTACGATTCTTTGGCTCGTAACTCGTAGGCTTATTTGACAGGAATGAGACTGGGGATTGACATTCACCAAATTGTCGAGAGCTGGATTCAATCTCACAAGCTTTCAGACACAGTAATGGCTTCATAATCATTTCATAATCATTTATGGGATCAGTTTTCAACCAACAGCAATACATTAATCGTTCATATTTATTTATTTATCAAAATATGTATTATATTTTATTTTCTCTGCGTTTTTGTCCATTTTCTACAAGACTAAAACAGGGGTTAACAAGGTTTTCAGGACCTTATTAAACTGAAACTATCCCATGGACCAGAGCTATGTAGAGTAGCTAAACTAATATTACTAATAGGAGTAAAAAGTAGAGACCCACCCAAACGCTTACACAAGTTGGAGTAAGAAAGTATTTGGAGAAACTATATGTATTGGGAGAAACAGATGTAAATGTATTTAAAATCTGATTTATGTGTTCTGAGTTCATAATGAGACTGATAGAACATTAAATAGTGCATAGACTCTGGTATTTACAAAAATATGTACCACAAAAACTACAAATGCAAATCATTCCCCACAGAGGTAAAAGAAACACAAATGTTCAGCTCATTTAATATTGTCAACATAAAGCTTTTGTCACTTGTTTATGAAAAGACAAACAAACCTTTAACTCAAGCAAGGGCAGTGTTGCTTCAAACGAAATAAAAGTAAAATATGGTGTCAGAAAACTACTCTGAGTACAATTTCTTTAAATTATGCACATAAATGTAACTGCCGTGAACCCCACTGTCTTTCACCACTCTGATGCCGACATTCCAAAGGAGTCCAAACCAAAAGAGATGATTTATTGCAAATAAGTATTATACTAATAGCTTTATCAGCATTGTTGTGTCTATAGAAAATAGATCAAAAGAAAACTGCAATAACGTGTATAAAAAATGGCACTGAAAGAGTTCTGCGAACAAGGTAGTGACCATTGTAGCCCTCTGACTGAGATGTTTATAAAGGCTTATAAATCAGAACTTTCAAGGGGAATTATATCGAAATTGTATCAATTTATTTTCTGGACAGCTACTCTACTGAATATATTAAAAACAAATGGGGAAGACGGAGCGGTTTTGTTTTGACAGACAAAGAGAGGGAAGATGTTTGTACATCCCTGTGGAGGACTACAAAGTCACATGTTTGGAGAGAGTTTTGTTGGAAGTTTTGGAATGAAATTAAGGAGGCACTACAAACAGTTTTTGACATTGCCATTCCACTCGATTTTGGAACTATGTACCTGGGCCTGAGGACTCCTGCCATGGACACAATAAACAGTTACCTCTGGAACATACTCTTGGCAGCGGCGAAAAAGGCCATCACAAAAAAGTGGATGACCCAAATGACACCGACAATCAGGGACTGGACAGACATTACTTTGGACATTCGTACATTGGAAAGGATCACATTCTAAATTAATTTGAAAATGGACAAATTCGACAGACTATGGACTAATTTGGACGTTTTCTTTTGGGGCCTCTGTGTCATGATTTCTATTTTTTTGTGTTTGTTCTATTTTTGGTGGATGTCTGCTTGTTTTGGTTTAAGTCTTTTCTCTCTGTTCTTGCTCTTGCTTTTGGTGTTTGTTCTCATGTGTTTTTAAATAAAAAAAAAAATAGAAAGAGAAAGAGTACTGCGAATAAGTTACGCCGTTAAACAGAACCCTGGTGGATTTCTTTAGTGAGATTCATGCTCCAGTGATCCATGAGGTTCCCTTGGTGACCTCTTCTTCCAACAACAAATAGACATTTACTTATCACGCTCATGTGATCATTTGCGCTTGGTATTCGCAAACATGGTTTCAACCACCATATTATCAATACTACCAAAGTTTGTTGTGTATAGCAGCTTTATGCAGTAAGTGATCTATTTTCACTTTAAGATCATTTTAAGGCTCATTCTGACTGTGTCTCATTAGTGAATGTGTCAATGTGAGTGTGTTCATTTGTGACCATTTGAAAGGAGATATATTATGCCAAATCGACTTTAAAGAGCTTTCAGACATGTTATTATTGTTTTCCCTTCACTTTTACCTACTTGAAAGTTGCATTGAGAGTGATTTATGCAGTTTCAGTTTAAGTACCGGTAATCTTTATTCTCCTGCAATCAACATGCCATTGCCTACACGTAGGATTCAGCAGTGTTTATGAAGCCATTTTGGCTCAAATATTGTTATCGCGAGCTGTAGCAATCCATAAGATCTGTATTTTCAGTCTGTATTTCTATTCTAAAAGTAAATATGTAGCGTCATGATACTGAAATTTTTATTTGATACAAAGAAAAAGATTCGATACTCAATAGATTTTGATAGCACGATGATCATGAAAATGCTTTTTAGACTATAGAATGTCATTTTCAACACAAGAGACGAGTTCTGATATGAAGACTAAAAACGTTTTAGGAAAGGTTCAAATGTGTCTTGTTGATGTCATTTTCTGTATTTAGTATCTGGGCATCGGTGTTTTTTGTGTCACAAACCCTAAACTGCTCTGGTTGACCTCTCAGCCTTATTGTATTCACCCCTTCTTGTTCTTTATAACGGTGCCTTCTTGGATAACCACATGGACTGAGGTAACAGCAGATCATTTACCAGGCCCACCGTGACAGTTGACCTCTGTGCTGGTCCTTCTGTTTACTATGAAAACAGTGAAAATGGTGGCTGTGTTTATTATAGATATTACTTACATTTGGATTTCAATTTGATGTTATGTCTAAGGCTCTCACTTTTTTATCTGCAATATTTGTTGACATGGTTTTAAGTGGAACAATTTTCGATAATTTATTGAGCGGGTACAATTACCAAGTGTTCAGCTGTGAGCCTTTTGTTCCATTTGGTTCATGCGAATATGGAGGACCCCGAGCGTGCCAAGCTTTTAATAAAGGACTATTTAAAAGATTATTTAATACATAATGATTAAATGCTACATTAATTGGTAAATGCTTCTATTGAAGCACCTTTTGAAATATGAGTTTTTTAAAAGTACAGATCATTATATCATAGAATACTTAATTCATTTACAAATCAATTTAGGAAAAGCTTTTGCAAACTGTATTAGCTTCTCTGCTTGGTTTCTCTGTTTCGCTTCATGTGGTTCTCCTGGTCCTCCTCAAGGTAATAAAAAGTGCAAAATGGTAGAAATAGTTTCAGTTGTAGTCATCGGGACACTGTTTTAGAAAAACACTACGTTTTGAATCATCAGTCATTCTCAATCTGCGGATCTAGATCCAGTTGACTTTTCTACCATGAACACTTTTGGACGAATGAGGAATTACACTGACCTAAATTGCCAAATGTTTTCCTGAAATGCTTTGTTAATTAATAAAGCATAGTTTTTACAAATACATTTAATAAATTATGTTTTTAAACTGTTTTAATAAGTCTTGTTAATTAGTTTATCAAATCATCTTTTAAAAATTGGTTGAACTGAAGCATTTGCAAATGTATGAGATCGTCTTTTAAAAAACAACAATAAAGCATTTGTTAAGTAATTTATTAAATATTCTGTTAAAGACCGTAGAAAAAGATTCAGTTGTAGTCATCTGGACAGTGTTTTTAGACTCATCCAAGAATCATTCTCAATCTGTGGATCTAGTCTGAGAACTCAGATATTTATCTATTCTGAGTAAGCCCTGCCCTCCGGGAAACTGAATCTTTTTCTGCAATGGAACACTCGAATGAGGGATTGCATTGACCTGTTAAGGACTCTTTATGAAAGTTTCATCCCATTTAATGTGGCACTCAATATAATATCCCACAATGTTTAGTTACAGTACCATGGAGTGTGATGTAGATGTAGGTAAATGCCAATGCCTTGTCAGTTCAGATACTGTAGCATCAATTCATCAAACTTGAACAAGAAAGTTAAGTATTTCAAATGTATTTATAATTTGAGAGAGAAGACGGAATTCATTTTCCAAATACAAACTTTTAATTACCAGTGCTTTCATGTGGAAATTTTAATTTCTATAATCACATCCCCGACAGTTAGTCCTTTCGTTATAACTGCATAACATAAATGACAAGGTGGTTGGAGTCATAGTTTGTGTTCAGTTCCTTTAATCAGCACCATGGCAGCGTCTACAAAAGCAGTAGTTGACATGGCGCGTATGACAAAGTGCTGATTGTCAAGTGTTTTTGCAGGTTCAGTAAATGGCAGTGCCTTTTCAGTCCAGGTAGCATCAAATTCCCAAACTTGAACACTAAGTGTTTGACCTCATCAGCATTAGTGATAAGAGACTTCAAAATAAGGTTTTCAAAAATATCAAAAATCAAAGCCTACTCGTTTACTAAAACTACACTGAACAAAAATGTAAACGCAATACTTTTGGATTTGCTCCCTTTTTACTGAGCAATGAAAATGAATATTAATAATCCCTCCCACCTCACAGGTGTGGCATATCAAGATGCTGCGACGGCATGAATATTGCACAGGTGTGCCTTAGGCTGGCTAAAATAAAAGGACACTCTGAAATGATTAAACCTGTAAATCTGGTGTTTTGCTGGATATACGCCGATCCAGAGCATCCCAAACATGCTCAATGGGAGACATGTGCAGACCTACAGATGTACAGATCCCTTCAACAGAGTCATTATCATGCTGCAACATGAGGTGATGATTGTGGATGAATGGCACAACAATGGAAATGTCATGAAATTCACATTAACAGGAACAGTTTTAGAATATTCTTCAACTTGATCAGATCTAGTATTAAACCCAATAATAACATAAAGAAAGTAGTAATATTTTGTGTTGAAACTAAGGTTTTTTATTCACATTGTGGTAATGAAATGGTTATAGAAATGGTCCACGGTCTCAAAATCAAGTTTTAACTGTTATCATTATAACACTACTACATAATAAAAGAACAGCAGTTGTTTCCCTTTTTAGCGATTCAAGAAATGCAACTCCTATTGTTTTAGGATTCTAATTCAGGAGTAAATGCTTTGTGATGAACTTTTGTTTCTTTATCCTGCTCATCATGTTGACCTATTCTGAACTGAATGCACGTCAAATATCAATCATTTTGTTATTTTAAAGATAATTTCTATAATCGCATCCTCAACTGTTATTAATTTTGTTATCACGTCATAACATAAATGACAAGGCAAAAAGTAGTACCAGCTAGTTTTTCCGCCCCGTTCTGTCTCTGTAATCGGTAACCATGGCAGTGTCTATGAAAGCTGGCAGTAGTCGGCGTGCATGACAAAGTGCTGATTGGAAGTATTGTTGAGTCAGGGCGCGCAGTAATGTCTTTCATCGCGTGCCGCTAATGGGCAGGTAAGACAGCGACTCGGGCTTCCTGTTAAATCATCAAACACGGGAAAAGAAGGGCCTGTTCCAACACGGAGACACTTCACTTCCTCGAACAAGACTGCCCCCTCCCCACACACACACACACACATACATAAAAAACACACACGTAAACAGCACCAGGAGACAAAATGGATGGTGAGGTTTCGACCCCGTGACCTCTGACCCCTGGCTGCTTTGGCGGAGGTCGCGCGTCGCTCACCTGTCTGTCGTCTGTGTGTCTGCAGATCTGAACGAGTGCGGGCTGAAGCCGAGGCCTTGTAAACACAGATGTATGAACACGTACGGGAGCTACAAGTGCTACTGCCTCAACGGATACATGCTGATGCCGGACGGGAGCTGCGGAAGTGAGTCGCACACACTTTTTTTTCTTTCTTTAAATGGACCGTAACAACGCTTTATTCTCAGTATTTCCCTCCGTAACTTCCCTCATTACTGCCCAAACAACTCTATCAGTTGTATGTTCAAGGTGCTGATCCTTTAGTTCTGCTGGAGGAATCTGTCAGTACATGCAGTGTAAAGCGCCTGCCAACCCTTATATTATTCTTCTTATTATTTTTATTATTATTGCATCTAGACATGGAAAGACCAACTCCAACGCTAAGCTAAGAAAAAAATATGTTCTTAAAGTATGAAAAGCATACTTTGTGAATTATAATTTTAATGGGTGTATTTTCACCAAGATCAAGCAGGTCCACATTTACGCAGACCCAAGTTGGATCCGTCTGTTCTTGTCGTGTTCTTTACCTCTGAACTCTGAACACTTATGCTAGTGCATTTCTTGATTGGATTTACAAATGTTAATCTCAAAAAGAACAGACGGATCCATGTTAGGCTTCAAGAGCAGGCATGAGGATGGACCTGTCTGATCTTGATGTTTGAAGGCTAGAAGGTAAAAGAAAAGCCAATCAATTTAGTAAAAGGAGAAGCTGCGTCTTCAGAAAGAACACAAACAAATGTTTTGTTTCTAACAATGGTCCTGTGCTCTGAACTCACGTCTCCCTCAGGCAGCGCTCACAGTCTTACCAAACCACATTCATTTTGTTTTGTTTCACAGCTGACATCACTAAATGTATTCGTTTACATTTTTATAGCAGATTTTTATGGATAAAAGAAGTTTTTGGTCAGTTATTATCCCGGTTATAATAACTATAATCGAATTACTCAATTTTAAGTTGTTACATTACTGTGTTACTAAATTTAACAACATACATTTGGCGACATGAAATAAGATAAGGAGACATGCTCTGGTACATTAAATAATCAATTAAACTGTTTGCGCTTTAATTAGATACAAGCGTAGAAAAGAAGACACAAACTATATGGACTCAATACGTCTCCTTCATCCACTTTGTTTTGAATCATCTTTGTTTTGATCCGGCCGGTTTCTCAGTTCCAGTACGTTCGTTGTGAAGCGCGTGGAGGTTTAATATGGAGCACATCCTGTATGAAAGGTCCTGTGATAGACTGTTTTGATTAAAGCCTGCGCTCATTCACCTCATTGTAACAGGCCTGCAGTGATGGAGCCCCCCACGAAGAAGAACCCTGAGAGACCTGGAATGAAAAATATGAAAGGAACCCACCTCCACACGCGCTCTTCTTATTAGCTGGCCTGAGGTGCAGAACCAGAGCTGAAGCATGCACTTGTCACCACATGAAAGCATTTTCTTTCCAGTGTTACTGCTGAAGCCATTGTATATTTTGATTTGACACTATTTTTATGCTGTAAGAAAACATACTTAAACGATTAAATGCCAGAGTGATGGGAAATGAAGCACATATTCAGTGGTTTAGAAGAGGAAAGTAGCATCTGTGCAGGAACAGGACGTTATTGCAGTGACAACTTTACAGCTCATCAAATATTTGTTATGTAAAATGTACTTTTATACATTATAACAATGTCCCTTCATCAAAAATCTTGAATTATATTTTGATTGATTCATGCATGAAGAGGCGGGGCTTCTCAGTTCTTCAGTTTTTGGATGAGAAGTTTGAAATAAGACAAATGAATGTTCTTTGCCACTTTAAACATTAATCAGTGTTAAAGGGGCACTACGTAGTTTCTCTTTTGACCACTTGCTTGTCTCCCTGCTAGAATGTCCCACATTATGGCATTAAACTGATCTCTATGGTGACATCACAGTTACAGGTCAGATCTCTGTAAGAATACATGTTTTTCAAGGTCATTCCATTTGATTTTGTTTTCATACAAGAAAAGATGAATACTCAGTTAAAAACATCTTTCCAGCAGGTTCCAGTTCTGCAGCAAAGGACAGAAAAACATTCACATGAAGAGCAGATGACCACGAAACACCACGATCCCCTCACACTCGACTCAGTCAACACTGTCGCCTTCAGCCAGAAACACACTTGGAAATGGCCCTCAGAGATGCTTGACCTCAATTTTTAATATATTTTTTGCTCTACCTGCACATTGTGTTAGATTTAAGTCTATTTTTTGTAAGCTATTTATCTTGTTTTTATTGTATGCTCTTGCTCCTGCTGTTCCTGGACTGTGCGTTTTAACACATTATTTTAAAATAAGGGTTCTCTTATCTTCTCTTTTAAAGGACCAGAGCCAGGGGCAGGCGTGGAAAGGTGTTCCTAAAGGCGGCACCCCAGAATGCATTTAATACTGATTCAGAAAAGTGGCACACATAAGAAACATCATTCATACGTTGCAATATATATACATTTATAGATTTACAGTTATTTATCCAACACATTTTCCTTTCCTTCCATATACAACAATTGTGTACTTAACCTGCTAACCCTGCAGTTCAGACCTCTACAAACATGTTCTGAAATACAGCGGATTTTTGTATTAGTACCAGTTCATGTTTCTGTCTTTGTGAACTTTGAACAGAATCAAAACATAGCTCCCAGACTGAACCGTTAATGGCAGCGCTTGTCAGAAAAATGTGCGACCTGCTACTCATTTGTGTTACAGTTAAAGGAGGAAACAAAAAGACTGAAGTTTGGCCAACAAAACAGAAAGGTTCACCGTATCAAAAGCTTCACGGAAATCAATAAAAACACAGCTTGCATTAAGACCTTTGTTTAAAGCCGAGCGGACCTTTTTTCCGTGAGACGTGAAAGAGCAGACAGGGCAGACTGTTTGGGACAGAATCCGTGAATCAGTCGTGAGTGTTTTGCTTTCCGAGTATTTGTTGATTGATTGCGCAGGATTTTCTCCAGTAACTTTGATACTCGTGGTAGAGCTGCAATCGGGCTGTGATTTGAAGTACTTAGTGAGTTATCGTACTTCAAAATAGTGACGATACAGGCAGTAAGACGGGAGAACAAGAAAGGCCGATACAGAGAGCACTGAGGTGATGGAACAGAGTGACGAAGATGTCGGCGTGTGTCTTCGCGGAGTTCATGTTTACCCCGATTATGTCACAGAACTGAGAGTTGTTTGCTAAACTGTAATGTGGTGTGTAGTGTCGTGGGGAGAATGAAAATAATGAAGTACAAGGACACGGAGTCATTGATGGAACAGAATTAAAACCAGGGGCCATTTCATTTACAAACGATACAAAATATTCATTAAATGCAAGTGGAATTGTCTCAGAAATGACAGTTCCTCTGCAGTTTTTAGGAGTTTGCCACAGGGTGTTCGGGTTGGATGCAGCCTGGATGAATTGACTTTTTATTTGAGCATTTTGTAGCTCCACTGCATCTTTATTTCTGATTTGCATGAATTGCATTTTACTCTCAGATGATTTTGCTGATCTGCAATGCTTTAAAGAGGCTGCTTTCTGGTGAAGAAATGAATCCATTACTGCGCTGAAGTGATTTGTTTTGCCTTTTGTTTTATTTCAAAAAAGTTACACCGTGTTACTTTATTGACTATTTTCTGAATTAGTTTGCAATCTATTCAACTTTTGAATAAAATTTGACCTCAATAGTGAAGCTAAGACAATATTTAAACACATTTCTCGACGGATAATTAGTCTTTGTCAGGTCATTTCTTCAAATTCATACATTTTTCACACAGATGAGAGTGTAATTCTATTCAAATTCTGGTTAGATACCCAATAAAAACACCAGTGAATATTTTATGAAGGTGAATTAAAACAGGAATAAAAAAACAAACAAAAAAAAAAAAGAGTATGCTACTTTAAAACATCTTCTTGCCGGAGGCAGTGTCAGTCGCACGCTCTCCTCACGTTAGAGTCTTTGGGTTTGTGCTGAGCCGACCGCTGCTGTCCGGATCAATAGACCGCTGTAGCATTTAATCAGCCCGACCTGCCGCGGTCATCAAAGCCCCACTGCCGACTCCCCGCGGCACCTCACCCACTTTTAATTTCCTCTTTAAGGGTCCCGGCTATCAAGTGTGCGCTCCTTTACCTCATTATTTGGTGACGCTCCAGAATGGTGCAACAACACAAGGGAGGCAAGGGGCGCAATATTGAGAGTGGGCCTGAGAAGTGAACCTGGGGGGGGGGTGTGACTGCAGCCAAGAATCTAACAAGAGCACCCAGAGGTCAGGCGCAGGCTAATATCAGGAGCAACACTGGAGAGAGGAGGCTCTGCTTACGCACACTGGCCACAGGACAAGGAGAAAGTGTAATAAGGAAATGAGTCAGGGTGACCCGGGGGCTATGTGCAGCATGTAGCATCCACTTCTAGCAGCGACTTAGTTTGATTAAAGTGCAAAATTGTTGGAAAGAATGGAGAAGAATGTTGAAAACAATGTTGTAAAGACTGGATGTGCTTTTCCTAATTGGTTTTCTATTTGGTTCAGAGTATGTGTGTAGTCTCAAATGGCCTACAGGAAATGTTCCTAGAATATCGATTACCTTTTCTCCTTTTTCTGTAGTCATTCATAGAAACAGAATGTAAACTGAAGTCACCCAGAGTAACAGTGTTTCCATCACCTTACTTTTAATGTGCATTTGGAAGTGGTGCATAAGTAACGGGAGGTGGAAATGTCAACTACCGCATTTAGAAGGCTTCATTCTCACAAAAGCTCATAAAAGGTGGAAACGAAATCAGCCACTTAAACTCATGAAGCGAATATTAAAACGCTCACGTGACTACAGTAGGTGGCGGTAAATGCACCTTTTCAGTTGGCTGCCAACCGCCATTAAAAGTAACACAACAACAACAACAACAACATAGGTGATGAATAAAGCCCAAAGCATGTTTTTATTCTCCTGCTGTTCATAAACTGTGCGTTGCAACCCTAGAATGACCCCAGTGTGGGAGAAATAAAGGTTATTTTATCTTTTCTTCACCAACATGACTTGCTTGTTATGTGCATTTTGTAAAGGTGGAAACGCACACTTTTCCACACATTATTCAGATGGTTACTAATGGCTTTACATTGTATTATGATTTACCGGTTGTTGAGCTCCTGCACCAAAAGTATGGGAAACCTTAGACTATGCCCCTAATTTAGGCAAGCAATTGGTAAACAACATGTTTTAGGGGCTGCAGTGACTTGTTTCAGACCCACATTTGGCCAGTGCATGCTGTTGTTGTGTCCTTCTCCAATTAAACCTTTCATCAAATCCCTCATTGAGAACATCAGAAGTCCAAAATACTTCAATGGCTTTTCAAAGTACTCAACAGCACTTCAGACTTGAATAACCATGTTTTGTTTTGCAGTTGTCCTCTGGTAAGCCTAAGTATCTTGCTCCAGCTTTTCCTCCTCAGCAGTTCTCAAAAGATCAGTGCAAACGTTATGCCGTTTCCTGTTGTGCCTCTCATGTTCTACATGGCTCTAAATCTGTGTGCAGAGTGCTCAGATGAAAGCCCCTCTGAACCCCGCCCTTACTCCATGTGTTAATGTGTTTTGCCTGTACCCTCAGATGCGCGCACTTGTGGCATGGCCAACTGCCAGTACGGCTGTGAGGTGCTGAAAGGAGAGGTCCGATGTCAGTGTCCATCACCCGGGCTCCAGCTGGCTCCGGACAGACGGACCTGCGTGGGTAAGTCCACACTCTTTATATGTGCACATAAGGCCACTGTACAACCATAAATATTCATTTGTAGAACACATTCAACATAATACACTTTTCAGATGCTTTGGGTGCTCTTTGAGGTATAGTTTCTTTGTTAAATTGTATTTATTTGTTGATTTAATTCGTTATTATTTGCCAAGCACCATGCACAAACGAATGTATCTGTTCCTTTCCATTTGCAGTCCCCGAGTAGATGCACACAGCAATAACACACAGCAATAAAGAAAAAAATGCAAATTACATTACAATACAATTACGATCCTACACTGAATTATTAATGTTAGTTCAGTAAAATACACAATGCAATTTCACAATTTCAAATACATTAGATTGTTTCATAAAAATACAGAAATAGACGAAATATTAAAAATAATGATGTGAATATTACAAGTGCAATTTCGATTGACAATTGATGTTGATACAGTTGGACATTGTGCCTTGAGGTGTTCCGGGTGTTTCCTGAGAAAAAAGTCCAATTAAGTTAATTCACACATGCTTTTAATTGAAAAATGTGCTCTTTTGGCGTGTCCTGAGAAATCTCTTAACAAGCTGAGATGCAAAAAAGAAAACATTGCCAAGAAGAACTAGATTTTTAACATTTTTTTCATCTAAATGGCGTAATTTAAAAACCTTTTAGTAGGTGGTGTGCCGCACAATCTTTTAACCCCCAAAAAAGTGTGCTGCGATTCAAAAACTGTTGAAAAAGCCGTATTATGAAAGTCTGCAGACAATTTCTGTCCTTCACTAAGTTCAAATAACTTTTTTTTTTTTAAATGTTATTGATGCCTTTTTGAGGAGTTTTGACCATTCACTAACTTGCCCCAAGAAATATTTTGAATTGTTAATTGCCATGGAAACATTCATCATTTTTCATCACGCTGAAACAGGTAGGTAACGTCTAATGTCTGCAGTACGTAGATATATTTTCAAATATATCTACGTACATATAATCATTGTTACATGTGCCTAAAAGCCGAATTATTTGATCATGAGAAATCAAGAAAAGAGACTGATAAATCTGTACAAAAGAACAAAAACCAACAAATCTTTACGCCACATTTATTCCACTACTGACTGACAAAAATGATGTTTCACTCTCCGTCGATTCTCCAGTTAATAGCTAAACGCAGAAAAGAAATGTTTTACCAAATAAATCACCTTGGGAGCTCAGCGCAACCGCACAGCCTTTCATGTCATCGTTCTGAGTGTAGAAATGTGATCAAAACATTGGATTGGGCAAATCTCTAGTGCAGCGCAGCCGAAGAAGGAGGTAGTTAGAGCAGTTAACCTGGGCAACTTTAAAGACAGGTTGCAAGTGGAAGGAGCCTTGTGAGCTCAGTGACTCAGGGCTTGGCGTCTAAAAGGGAGGCGTGTGGTGGGACATCCATCTTAAAGAGTGATGGCAGGGGGCAGCAGAAGGGGGGGGCTTCCACAGGTGTTGTTGCGACGCTTTAATGGAATGTTTCCGGACCAGGGCATGGACCAGGGAGGAATTTTATGGCAACATTTTGGATCGCATTTGCAGGCGGGATAGTAACCAGAGAACTGCGCTGGATGGTGTAAATTAGAAGCTCAGACGTTACTCTTGGTGCAACAGCAACTTTTGAAAAATGTACCTCTTCGGCATTAATGCAACACCATTAAGGTACTTTATGGACTGTTATCTAGTCGGCAAACAGGATTTATTTATTTACTGTTCATGCCATTTTCCTTTCTTAGCATCATTTTCAGACAAAGAAACAAAACAAGTCCGGACTAAGTAAATGCATATTCACTCTTGGCATTAACAAGATGAACAAGTAAATAAATCTTATGAAAATGTGCCTTTCACAGATGTTTATTCATTAAAATCAGCTAAACACATGTTTACAATATTCTCTTATGGTTTACATTACTTTGACTTTACTTTCCTCATTTACATAGTCGTCGTCATTTAATGCATTCCAAAGCTTGACACTATATACAGAGACACATTTGTTTTCACATTATTTCTTGTTAAAACTGTATGTTATTTGTTTAGTATATTCACACTGCACTTTTACTTCAACATTTGTAAAGTAACATTACTTTTACCAAACGGCTGTAGTATTTAGTCACATGGAGCTGACTAAAAACTACAAAGCTTGTATATTTGTTAGCAACATTTTAAGCCAATTTCTATTTTCTATTTTATTCATACCTTTTATTTAAAGTCCCAGTGAGATTGAGAATCTCTTAATTGTACACATCCAGACTTTGAATTTATGGACCTATAGATTGTTACTATTTTCAAAATGTATCTTCTTTATGGACATATTGCAGTATTAACTTATAGCTTCTAACTTTTAGCCTCTGGTAAAACAGAATGTAAGTCAGAGTGTAGATAAAGTATGATTATTAATCACTGAAATGATTAATAATCATTTTCATCCAACAGAATACAACAAACACAAGGAATACGGTGAACGTACTAGAACTCTAATTGGAAAGACAGCCTCACCTATTTGTGCACAGCAATAGCTCTGTCCAATAATCCCCACAGACACACGTCTAACTAGAAGTATTGACTTGTTTTTGGTGGAGTGACGGGATTGCAACAAACCTCCCTAATTGACGACAGACTTTATTGATGTGTCTTTGCATTGTTGCGCAGCCTCCATGCCGGCCTCATATTTCAAATGCTCCCCTCTTTCTCGCAAATTGCTAAACTTATCAGGCAATTGTGTTTGACTTGACAGCTCGACTAACATAATATTGGCCATTTTGTAAGTGTTGAAAGAGGTTCCATGGATTTAAAGGCAGTTTATAAAGATCTGCTGCTCTGGAAAAGGGCAAAGAAGCGGTGAAGACCAGATGTGCGTTCACTGCATTGTGCTACTGCAAGCAGGTTTGAAACTGCTAACTCAATAGTACATCAGTGTAACATTAAACTAGCCATCTGGATGTAAAATTAAGAGTTGGCCAGATTTAAAGGAGACATAATGTGCTTTTTAGGTACTTATGATTGAACTACTACAATGTAACAAGATCAATATTACAAATGTATAATTGATCTAAAACGGATTTAAAAAAGGTCCCATGACTTCCAGTTCAAAAGTGCAGAAGTGATAAGCCCCGCCTCTTCATAGAGACGTTTCACCGTAACAAGCAATGGATTGTCCTTTATATATTTTTTATTTTGGAACAGTGGCCACGTGACATTTCAGAACCCTACATGTGTCACTCGGA
The DNA here is from genome assembly GCA_015082035.1 of Chaenogobius annularis. NCBI lineage: Eukaryota > Metazoa > Chordata > Actinopteri > Gobiiformes > Gobiidae > Chaenogobius > Chaenogobius annularis. The sequence goes on from BJKM01000034.1 coordinate 1,887,929, forward strand.
GTCTTCATCTTTCAAAAACTAAGTATGGGGATGTGGGCGGGGATAGTGGGCAGGTGAAAACAGGGATATTCTGAGCACTCGAGCCTCAGTTACAGGACAATACAACATTACTCAAATATACAGGAATCAATCAAAGTACAACTTTGATCAAGACAATGATGAAGAAACACCATTGTAACGAGGTTAAAATCGTATTAAAGTCGATTTAGTATAATATGTCCCCTTTAAAATGCAATGTAACCTTTAGCTTCAAGCAGTTGGAGCCACACAAGGACAAAGCGTAGGTTAACCTTGTGTAACCCTAAGCAGCAGCCGCATGCACAAGCCCCACCCACAGAGAGTCTCTCCAGGATAACACTGAGGCTAAGTAAATTGGGTGGTTTGTTGGCGTCTACAAGTGTAACGTAATAGCAGCAACAAACAGACATACAGACAGAAAAAGCCAAAGACAAGCCTCTTCATTGTTACACTGTTTATATGTGCAAGGTGCCTAACAGTCCCAAGCTGTGCTGCCGGCTTACTTACATATAAAATGTGTACACAACAACAGGCAGCAATTACTAAAGTCTGTATACTTTGCATTATGTCATATTTGGAAGATTTGATAGAGGCCGCAATGGAGCTCAACAGTGACCGCCCACCGCTTGCTTCCAAGATGTATATTTTCCTTTTTTTGCATAGAGATTAAAACATGAAAAATAAAATACAGTCTTGCTTGTGGCTAACCAGTGATGGTGTAAATAATGAGCACAAGACCTATCATTTTATTGAAACGCTGTTTCTGAGACTTTATAAACTGCTAAGTTATGAAAGCATTTTTTTGGACTGAAAACAACCTCGTTATGGACATTAGTTATCACAAAGATGATTTCATGACACTTTGGGCCTTGGGCGGGGTACACCCTGGACAGGGACCACTCATCGCAGGGTTAACATAGAGACACACACACACACACACACACAACACACAACATCCACTCTCACATTCATTCACTAAGGCCAATTTACAGTTGCCAATTGACCTAACACATGCATGAACCCAGAGAGAATCCACGGTAACACGGGGAGGTCATGTGACATTGGTCTGGCCCGGGAATCCAACCCATGATCTCCTTATTGGCAGGCTAGAGCTCCAACCGCTCTGCCTTATACTATGCTTATCTTATCATATATTTTCTTCGTCAGTAAAATTGCAATTTGATTTTTTTTCCCCCCAAAACCGTGATATAAAACAATATCCATGTAGAGAAGCAGAGAGCATCCCCTCCACCAGAAATATCCACACAGTTATATCCCAGAACACAGTGCAGAGAGAATTTGAGTCAAAATATTCCTTGCAAAGAACACTCCTGTCACTCACTTTTCCGTTTCTTTCTGGGATAGTCTCACCTCTGACTTGGTGTAAAATGGTTGGTATTGAATTTAAGGATACAGTTGACATGCTTTGATGGATGGCTGCAGTTGGTAACAATCACTGTTTGGCGCCGTCAACAACCCAACTCAACAAAGCCCCATTTGCATTGTGCACCAACTTGATCATTAATTTTAACGCTTGCCTTGGGGCCCTGCTTTCACTGACTATTAATAACCACACTCCTACATTTATGACACACAGGCAATGTTTTAAATAATTGGTTTTAAATAATTGGTGAATTCTGCTTTGCCAATACAGCATTAAACAGGTTGGCCGGGTCAAGTAGAATCTGCTGTTTTTTTTCCCCCCCTTGACATTTTGCTGTAACACGTGTTTGGTCATTCAGATGTGGACGAGTGCGCGGCGGGGACAGCGGTGTGTCCACGCTTCAGGAAATGCATCAACACGTTTGGGAGCTACATCTGCAAGTGTCACGATGGCTTTGACCTCCAATACATCAACGGAAAATACCAATGCACAGGTACGAGCAGCTTTACCACGGCAATTCAAACTAAGGCCTACCAAGCAATTTAACCCGGCCCACGACCCAACTTCCAATTTTGTTTCCCGGTTTAAGCCTGGGTTAGCACTAGATTAGACCTGTTTTGGTCTTGGGTTTAGTCCGTGTTTGATTCTGGCTTCGTCCTGGTTCAGACTTGGCTGATACTAGTCTAGTCCTAACTTAATTCTGGTTCAGTTCTGTATTTTGTTTATGCTATTTCTCACCAAAAAAAATGATCTTGCTGTAGTTGTTTTATTGACCCTAAAGTTGTTACAGTAGTTGGCCGTCCGAAAAATCTGGCCCTTGGGAAAATAAATTTGAATAGACCTGTGCTATACTGTCACACGGGATAAATGCATATGGGAAAACCATGAAATTCATTGTAAAAAGGTTCTAATGAAGGCTCGTGCTTCGCTGTTTTCTCCCTAAGGGCATTCATTAGGTGCCACATTCACACAGTACACATATTTTCAAATCTCAAATGAGAATAGAATAGAATAGCAATGAGTTTGCCCAAAACCAATTAACAAGAACAAGTTTTGCAAAAGAATGTTGGATTGTGAATATGTATCCCCTCCATGAATTTTAATGTTCAAATTATCTCTTGACAACAAATATAAAACAATCTGACAATGAAGTAAAGTAGTTTCAAGACGCTGGGAGAAAACAACTGTAAACTAAATGGAATTGTCAACACATATTATACAGAATGGACTTTTTGAGCTTTATAACATCGTTTCCTCATCAACAACATACCTGGAGTTGCATTTAGCTTCATTCACGCTAATTTTATGAGGCCTGTAGATAGTAGAAAGTCCATAAATCATTAAATCAAATCAAATCACAATCATTAAACTGTGTGGCTGCATTAGCGTGTTCTGAGGAAAGCAAGCGTTTGTTTCTCTCTCCTGTGTAATTCCTTAGAAGCCAAAGTAAAGGTCCTCTAGAGCATGTTTAAAGGTCAATAACTGCAGCGTCCAGTCGAATTGAGAAAGCCAGAACTGATGGTTAAATGAGTTTTTATTGTTTCCATTCCGTGTCATTCAACCAACGTAAGAGCAAGGCAAGAAAATAGTTCCGTAATACATTCAGTAATACAGTCATACAGTCAACCTTGTTCCCCTGTTGACTGTGGCTATATTCTTCTAACTTTCACCGCTAACCTATAGCTTACTTGACTTTCCGTCTTTTCTTTGACTCTGAAGAAGATTTTCGTTTCACAGTTACTTCCGGTCATGCAGGAAGTTACCAAAATAAAAGCGAAACCTTATTGTACAATGCAAATGTGTTAAATTGACCTTTACAATAAATACTATTCCTGGTAATGAACCTGACTGAATTTAGTAGTTCTAGTTTTTAATAGTTCAATAACTCGTAGTATGACGTTTGTATTGCTTATACATTTTTTAAGAGTTTTTATTTGATGAAAAATATGTGGAAATGACTACATGGCCACCCCCGACAGTTGTGTAATAATAGTATAATAATTATATAAAATCTCAGTTATTTCTATCATCCAAAAAATATCTAAATATTTAAAAATATATTTTAAAAAAAAGAAATAAATTACTATATTAATGTAAGAGTTGGGATGTCAATAGTTCTGAAAGAACTAAAAATAAAGAAACAAAGTATAATTCAATTTATCGTCCCAAAAAATAAATACATTTTAAATTTAAATGTATTTATTAATGATTTGTTTTTACAGAAACAATGCAGTCAGACATAGTTACGTGTAAGCCATGCAGCTGATGCGACGTTGATGTTTGATCATGTTCGCAGTAATCGTGAATAATCGTTCTCAATCGCATGATAATAGTAACATTTCCCAGCTGCTTCAAAGCCCGTGCACTTCTCTGCAGGGCCATGGACTTGAAACATGTTATGGGGCCTGATCCGGGAGCAGAGCTAACAGTCCTCTCGACATAAGCAGTCTTTGTACTTTGACCAGATCTGATGCTAATAGCCTTTGATAACGGCCGTTTGCTTGTGGAGTGCTTTGCATCTGCTAACTGCAAGCGGCTAACTGCTCCGTTTCTATTATGTTTCAGATGTGGATGAGTGCTCCTTAGGCCAGAGCCAGTGCAGCCGCTTTGCCTCCTGCTACAACACGCCGGGCTCCTACAAGTGCAAATGCAAAGAGGGCTACAGGGGGATGGGCCACGACTGCAAACGTAAGGAGCTAACTGCAATGTTCTCTTAGGAGCCAAAAGTGGGGCCCTCACATTTTTGTTTTTGAACGTTTACTAAAGATGAAGTGGCCGAAGGAAGACCACTGGAAGGGTCGAGGTGGGACTAAAATTCCTTCCTTTGTATCGACTGTATTGTCCTCTTGGGGGAATTGTTATCTTTCTGTAATAAGATTTGAGCTGTGTCCGGTTGACTTAAAATGTTTTTTAACAATAGTCTACATTTAGAATAGTTTTTGGGGATAATCCATCTTTTGGGTAATTGCATCAGTGGCATAAATGTGTTTCAATATCAGCGTTTCTCTTTTTTTTAATAATATACAATACATCACACAGATTCTTTTCAAAGAAAGTATAGCATTATTGCTATGATTATAAATTCAGCTACTAATATATTTGTCGATATTATTTTTTTTATCCATCATTTATTTTTTTATCCATCATTTATTTTTTTAGATTAAGTTTAAATTTTTACTAAAGTTGAACCAGATGAAATTGAAGTGATGTCCCGGGCTCGAGGACATATATTCACAAACAAAAGCAGGGTCCTTTTGCTATAATTACAGCTCTGTCATGAAACCTCGTCTCTCAGCAAATGTTTTGGCGTCTGTGCAGTCCCATTTGCCGGACTAGTTAGCGAAACGTTTCCTCTTCACCTTGCAAGTGAGACAGTGTGCGGGATATTTTCTCAGTTGGTGTCTGTGTAATCCAAATAACAATGATTAAATTACAAAATTTTGATGGATATTTAAAAGCTTTATTATTTTAGCTTCATCAACCTTTCCGTGAGCAGCAAAAGCAAATACTAGATAATGGGTGCATTGTGTAATCATGGTATAAAAATGCCATAACAAATTGGCACAGGTTGGAATTGAATTGGGCAGTAAATAAACAGTGTTTGTTGTTGTCTATTGTAGCCGATGGTGACGTCCATTTCTGTCCTTATTTCCATGGAGTCTTCAGGTTGATGTGTAAACCTATTCTGGATTTTACACATCTCTCAAGAAGGGCATTTGTTTGTGTGATCTCAATTTCAATTCAATTCAATTTATTTTTGTAACGCCCAAAATCGCAACAGTAGTTGCCTCAGTAGTTGTTCATAGGTACTTGGAAATGTCCCAGCATCCTGTGTCCTTAGACAGATGTCCCAAGCTCCCCTGTCTTTAGACCCTCCTTCTCGGCCAGGAAAAACTACCAAACCTCTTTGGGAAAAAGTAGAAACCTGTAGGAGTTCCACAGTGAAGGAGAGATCCGACTCCCTTGGACGGACAGGCGGACGCGCCTCAATTTGCAGATACACGGTGGAGCTAGACCCACTCAGGAGGAGAACCAATTCTTCGAGGCCGATGAAGAACCGTTCATATGGAGTAGAGACCGTTTCTCCAGGCAGACCGTTTCTCCAGGCAGGTTTGAGGAGCATCTGGATCCAGAGGTCCTCGATGTGCCTGCTCCACTCCCGTCGGGGAAGTGGGAGAAAAAGAAGGAAAAGCGATGAACAAATTGCCAGTGAAATTAAATATTAAATATTGTTTGATCGAAAAGTAGTAGGAAACAGAGGATAGTGCTCAAGCTGCCATACTTCCCCCAGCATAGTTGCTCCTAGGGCAGCATAGCTGGGAACTGTAGGTTTTTATTTCTGTTCCTAACTGGCCTGACCATAAGCAATTTCAAAGAGGAAAGTTTTAAGCCTGGTCTTAAATGAAGAGACTGTGTCGGCCTCTTTAACATGGACAGGAACCGATTCCACAACACAGGAGCTTGGTAGCTAAATGCTCTACCTCCTACTGTGCTTTTAGAGACTCTTGGGACCACCAGAAGTCCAGCATTTTGAGATCGAAGTGCCTGTTTGGATGATAAAGTACTATAGCATCTTTGAGGTAGGATAGGGCCAGGTCATTTATGGCTTTGTAATCTGTGTCTCTGGCCGTCACAGGAGTATTTCTTTTCTGCATTTGTAGTTGTCTGATCTTTCTCTTTCCGGTATATTGATCCCATCTTGACATCACTACCGCCAATTACCAGACGCAGATCGTAGATGTATTCACCGGGTCAGAGGTGGATACTTGCATTGTGAATTTTAGAGTGCTAAAGGATGTGCACTTTCTCTAGTTACACCAACCTCGCAATGGAGAGCTTAATTTGGTGGCACGGGTGAGCCCCAGACCACCAGCTCCCGTTCCAGGATGCAGGAGGCTACTGGGTCACACTTAAAAACAGTAATTCTTTGTCCAAAATAGCATGGGTCACACATGGTCATATGGCTTGTTTCTTATCTGGTTGCTGTAGCTCCCATACATCTAGTCTAGCCCATAAGCATGCAGGAATGGAGATTTTTCACAACATGCTTGATAGTTGGTTATACAAGCATATTATTAGATATATTCAGTCTTAGAAACCAAGAATGATTGTCTGATAAAGTAAAATTTCAGAGTATGACGACTACAGCACATTTATCTCAGCCGCAATTGTATTCTAAAAGCATCTTTCAACTTCACGGCGCTGCGATTTGTCTGGAAAATCCTGGCAATATTGCAGGCAGCAGAAAATATCTCTTCTGCTCTGTATGGATGTAGCTTTCCATCAACGCGACTCCAGCTTCCTGCCTGTATATTTTTGGCATTTGGCCGTTTTCATCCAGCAGAAGGAGCACTTGTCATCATGAGCTATGTCTCGAGCTGCTAGTCTTTCAGCTGACGCACACTTCATTAGACCAAGATCGCCGGGTGCATTCGCAACTCTCTGGACAAGAAGTCATTTATTCCCACTGGATATTTAATCATCGAACAGAAAACATGTCCGTGGAACTGTAAATCCTTCAATTCCCCATCGCTTCCCCCTTTTGGCCCGGAGTAGCAAGTGCTTCAGGCAGTTGCAATGTCCTTCTTGCGTATTACATTTCAAAGGCGTTTGCAATCCGAGAATCCAATAACAGCGCATGCACCGGCCGCTTTTGTGTCAGTGGTCGTTCCTCCACTCATGAAACCTGCATGAACCCCTTCCCCAATGGTAAAGAATGAGAGAGGGGGCCGAGATGCTTTAGTTCAGCACTGTGTTGCCTGGAGCGAAATACACACAAAGGATCGACAATCAATAATACAAGAGATCAGACTTCATGTGCTGTGGCAGTGTCCAACCTTTAACCACATATGGACCCAATGCGAAAAAATGACAGTAAGGGAACAATGCAGAAGCTCTCTTTTAGGTTATTTTACCATTTAGGCGGCAGAGCGTTAATAAAGAAGTGTATTTATGAAAACAAAGGCCTCATCTCCAGGCATGCTTATTGGAGTACCGTAAGATTAAGATTGTACTGTAGATAGAATTTGCTGGAAAACTACATCAGTTTTGAGTTTTTTGTTTATTTGTTATTTGGTTTTTTTTGACTGAGGGAATGAGATGAGTTGCAGCTGTGCTCCTTTATGTCGGATATTTCACATTTACATGTCAGCATTTTAGTGAATAAATAATCAAGGATAACATGAATTCTCTAAGTATGTCTGTCTGTCTGTGTTTATTTTTTGTTATAATTTGTTACAATATCATAACTAAAATTGCCCGCAGTGTACTCCCTCATGCCTCGCGCACTCAATATAGGTCGGGTTATTTGCAGACTGCCTGTCGCACAAACTACCGTCTGCTGCGGTGTGTATTTGATCAATGCAGAGCAGCTTCACATGGGTTCATGTGATAACATAGAGAAGTACTTGTCTAATTACCGGCCCAGATCACTGCGGTGTCCATGTAAAAATGGACCCCTTGCTGATTCTTTCAGCAGACCCACATCTCCCCCGGACCACACCGCAGTGCCCTGAAAAACACCCCTGAATCGCTCAAAACACATGTGCCAAAACAGTGTAATTCAGCACATTATGAAGCACATTATTTTATAACATGCTATAACAACCTGTTTCAACATTGCCCAAGACTTCCAGCAGGAGGTGACAGACAGGCATTCATACATAAATATCGTTTTTCAGGTTACATAAAACTGAAAGCAAAGGTTTTCATTTTTTAATAATATTAGAATTTTTTGACTAAAAAAGTATCAATTATATCCTTAAAATCCCTTGGTTTTCCTTTTGGCCTGAGGAAGGCCTAGTTGCCAAAACGTTGCCTCTTCACCTGTAAAATAAATTCTCCTTGCAAGTAAAACAGTGTGCGGGATCTTTTCTCTCAGTATCTTCCTAAAATATGGAATAAAATAAACAAAAAGGACATTTGGATCCAATGCAGAATGGAAAACGAGAGTCTTTTCTTACTCCTGAATACATGTAAGGAAATACGACTGATGAAAGAGAATAAGAAATTAGATTTTTGATCTCACAAAAGGACAAAACTCAGAATTATAATTAGCTGCACATTGCAGCCACACTTTTTGGGCGTATGAAGCAGCCCTTCAGGAAACATAACACTTTTCCTTCCCTTTGTTTGTAGCCTAGTATGCATGCGGTGTTCTTTTAGGACATTTCTAGACAAATTGTGAGAAGCTTTTATATATATATATATATATAGCACATTTATATCCAAAAACGTAGGCGGTGGACAAAAGAAAAAAACAGGCTTATTTATTCTTAAGTGCTTATAATTCATCTCCATCTTGTCATTTCAGCCATTCCCAAAGTATCCATTGAACCTCCGCAACCAGGCAAGAACCATCACCACAACTACATCCCGGACTTTGACTTCAGGCGGATCACGACCACCACAGTTAGACCCCCAGTCACGGAAAAAAGAGTCTTCGTCCCCAGAACTACAACACCTCCTCCTATTGTTACTACTACTGCTACCACTACTACTACTACAACTACAACCAAAGCTCCACCAAAAATAATCACTCCACCACCACGCAAACCGGCAGTGCCCACAAAGAAGCCTCTCGTCCCGACCAGGAAGCCCCCGGTGCCGCCACGCAAACCCTACGTCCCCCCCAAACCTGCCCCACCGCCCACCAGACGCCCCTTTATGCCGCCTCCACCCGCTCCGGTAACGCCCGTGGACAACACCATCAACAAGGAGGTCACAAAGCAGAGGGGCGATGTGCACAGTAAGAACCAATATGTTTCTGTACTACCAGTTTTGTGTGATGGAACAGATGGTCTGCCAGTTGTTTAAAAATGTTTATGTTTGAAAGAGAAGAAAGAGTCATGATTGAAACCAGAATTGAATGAGTTTGATGTTCTTCACCATCATAAAGTATAGTAATGTTCTGAAGCAGATGGTGGACTGGAGCCTGTAACTCTGTGGGAGATTCACTGTTTCTGAAATAAGTATTTACACTTATGATGCACAATTGTTGAACCTTATCATAATTTGTTGAAGACTGGCAGTATAAATCTTTTTTACTCACGCTTACAGAGGAGACGTTGAACTTTGTGCCAGTTTTTATTTTATGCGGATAGGCCGAATACGGAGAAACGAACCATGAACCAGGACAATCAAATCTTCAATCTGACAGCTACATTCTACCATAGAAGTCTGACTTACTAAAGCTCCATTTTAAAATATAGATACTCTAAAATGCTGTGACGTCTAATTAACACAAATTGATTGGCATATTGCACATTTTGGTTGTATTCAGTTGCGTATTTATTGGTAGAATACACCTTACCTTTCTTGGATAACATGCTTTCTGGAATGCATAATCAAATAAGCAGTTTTGCATGATAACCTTAAGGAAAAAGAGAGACATAATCCATAAGATATATCCCATGAGGTAATTAATTAGAGTTTTGCAAGCCCAACAGAGTAGTAAAATCTTTTGAGGTTTAGCCAGCAGACAATTTACTAAATTAATCTGCTGGAATTTAGTTGGAACTGGACTTGCTGAAATGGTAAAATGCAGAACAGTTTTTGTGGATACATAATAGTTAATTCAGTTGATACTTTGAGCAGTTGTGGGTAGAATATTAGAGAAAAGATCATTGGTAGAATATTGGTATGTCAAAATGAGCAGGCTATTCATATCTCTAGAAAGTAGGAAGTGTTGAGGTAACATGTTTGTGAGTGTGTGAAAACTGCTCCAGTTCTTTTCAGAAGTGCAAATGTTAAAATCCTTCTGCTGTTGAATATGGGACCAGAAGACTCCATATAGAAAATGACAAGCTCTAACAATATGCTTTGTGTAGAATGTTTCCTGAGGATTACATGTGACGACAGTGCAGCATTCATCTTCATCAGATCAGTGACAGTGAATCGCATTAGACCTCATTTACATTTCTCTTCCAACTGTGTTTTTTATTTACCATGCCACAGAGATAAATCAGAAGTTATGTTCAACTGCCAGCCTCAGGGCTCCTCAAGTCAGTTTAGGCAAACACTACATAGTGTGCACGTCTTAAATAGAACCATATTTAAAGCTGGATGAAACCTGTGGTTGTTATGAATATGCATTAATGTAATGCATTATTCCAGAACAAGCTGTGATCAGATTGTGAAGGGCTATGAAGCGTTTGTTTATCTTGGGTGCCTATGCAAAAAGCAAATCAAATGGTTTAAAAAATGTATCATAATGTTTTGCTCAAATCACAAAGCTGTTGTAAGATTGCCTTTTGTATCTTTGCTCACAGTAAAGATATATATCCTTCATGAATAGTGAATATCTAATAATGTTTGTTCGTGCATGACATAAAACAACTGCCATTTATTCATGAGGGCACACATTGAAAACACTCATTATTCATTGGCGTGTTGGTGAGAACACATATCATGACACATATAGTAGCGCCATGTGCTAGCAGACAGCACAATACCAGCAAGTGTATAAAACAGCCGAAGGGTGATAAAACAGATCATTAACAGGAATATTTATCAGCGCTGTATATTGTAGTTGCAGACATGATGATGTACACAAAAATCTGGACAATGATGCCACCACTTAACATATTTTTTTTAATCACATTTTTAAAAACATAACTAGAACATAATATTAGTAAAATAAAATGTTGATATTGCAACTGAAAATATAAATCCTCACTGAGTTCCCCCGGCAGTGAGAATAAGGAACGCGTGGCTTTGTGCCCAACATGAATCACTGACATGAATTTCACAAACATTGCATCATCATTTTGTATTTTGAATCGATCACACCCAAACCGCAATGATCAAAACAATCTTTTCCTCCACCAAACTCTCACCTGTCACATTTCAGCAAAGGTGATGTGTTCATTAATCCATTTTAGCCCTGATAGCATCATAGGCATTTGCTCTGGCTATAGTTGGAGCATCATTACTCAAACCTGAGCTGCAAGAAGAATGCCACAAAAACGTGCGGCCTCGGAGTAGGATGCCGTTGCTAACGTACCTAGCCAGATGGCATCACATAATTAGAATAGGTAAAGTGGAGGAAGATTACATTAACGCCTGTCGCCAGCGCTCAAAGCTCACATCAATCAAAGGCGGGCCCGAGCACGTTCCCCCCGGTCTGAAGGAGCAAGAAGCGCTCGGTGAAGGGGCTAATAATGACACAGGACTCAGATGTGGAGTACAGGTGCGTCTGACTCCGCCGCCTCTACATTCAGATCAGGAATCATGCATGCTATTACTGTCAGGTTACGAGCTATTGTTGCACGGTGAAAGAAGCGGAATTAGCTCCTCTGCAAAGCTTCAAAGATAATGAAACAATCTCATCGCACTGTGCTGTAGAGACCGGTCGCGTTTTAAGAACACAATTTGACAGGAAATGGAATAAGTTTGGAACACAAAAGAATATCAAGTTAAGTGGATGTATAGTATGTACACAGTTAAAGTGCGTTTGGCAGTTTTTTTTTACAATTTTCAAATTTTGACTTTTTTTGGTGTTTTTATACCTGTTGTACGTATAAATTATAGTTTTACACCAATCGAGAAGACATTTATGGAAAAAACATTGAAAAATTTGAATAAAATGGTAAAAGGAAGTAACACTAAGATCCTCATTCCTTTTATGCATCATTTACACAAATAAACAACTTTTTTGACCCTCTAAACATTAATTCAACAAAAATAAAGGCACTTTTGTATATTTGTATTTGTCAAATAACAACAGCAAAATGTCTGGAGATAAGGAAGTCTGGGAGTCCCTGCTTAGAATACTGCCCCCGCGACCCGGCCCCGGATAAAGCGGATGAAGATGGATGGATGAAGATGGAACAACAACAAAATGTGCCCAGTGTTTGCTAATGGGTCATTTTCTGGTGTGTCGTCATCAATTACAAACAGGAAGTGAAATTATAAACCTAAATATTTTTATAATTTTTTTTGCAAAATTCAAAATGTATTTATCTTAACTGCATTTTAGTTCAATGAGTTGTCCAATGAGCCATCATAGGTATTAGGTATTAGGTATTAATCGTACTGATAATTGATTGCTACACTTTTAACTGTTTAATTTATGATAAGAGGATGTCTTTACAAGAAACAATGATTTATAAAAAAAATTAAATAAAGACACATTGGGTATATTATCTTTTCATTTACAATAGAAAATAATAACCGTTAGCTCCAAAGTTTATTTTTGACCCTGCAACCCTTGGGCCTACTGGCAGCACTACTTTTCAAGAAATATACTCGTGTTATTATGCTCTCTTTTTTGCCACCGAGGCTCTTTTGTCAGTGAAGCAGTTAGTAGTTTTATTCAGTTCCCTACAGGGCACCACTGCTCTGGAGCCAGTCTGTGGGCGGGAGTGTCAGAAAGGCCTTTAAACGGGCCAACAGAAAGCATATCGCAACGTGTTTCCATAACCAGCATTTGGCACAGTGAACCTTCAAGCTAACGCAGGGACTTCTAAATACCTATACCCCATAATATTTTGGAATATTTTCCCAAACCGCTTTAGATACTTTCCCATTTTGCCCATCTTTGTCGACCCAGACTCGAGCATGTGTTCCCACTTAAATATTTCTGAATGCTACTGTTCTATTATTCTGTCTGTCTGGCACTGAGCAGCTCATTTTGGACACAGTAGGCGCCAAATTCTTCTTCCAGCACAACACTAACTCATTCACTGGAGAACCACCATTCTACACCCGTCCACATAAATGTCATTGCTAGTCTCCAAACCGCTCAATATTTGGTTAATTTTCTACTTTTGGAATGTGTTTTTTATTGAGTGATTGCGTGTCAAAAATCATTGAGGGCAAAGGTCAAGGTAGGGGAAGGTATAGTGTACAGTAGATGACAGCGAAGGTCAAACAAATCTCTTGGGGGTCACTTCACTCAAGACTTCAATTTCAAAGACGTCATAAATACACTGACCCCATTGGGTTTCTTGACACATTTCTTGACAGTAATCGTCCCCCTCCCTGCAATAACCCCGCGCATTTTAGCTCATGATGGAGTTGTATTTAGCGTCATTCACGCTTGTTTGATGACTCCTGTTTAGTAAGTCCTCTCCACTCTGAGCCTCAGAAAACACCCCGTTTCAAATATTCCAAGTCCAAGATCTTCTGCGCTGTTTTTATGTCCATGTAAATCATCACTAGACTCGTTCTGAGCATTCCCATGAAAATTTTTTGTCATTATTACTGCGTTCCGGCATTAGAATGTAGGGGGAACGCTAGGTTTGTTTATCTCCTGTATGCTATTCCCTCTGCAGCCAGTAGATGGGGCGCTACCTCAATTTCTGATTCTCCATTATTGTAAATTCTAAAACATGAAATTCCAAACAGAGGTCAAGGACAATAACAATACAAATAATGTAGTAAGTGTTCTTTAAATATGGATTCAATATTTACATTTTGCGTCATTTCCACCCGCGGGTTTTAATCTTTGTTAAACTATTTTTGTAGCGCAGGTGTAAGAGCGGAACCAGCATCAGATTGGAAAATTTGAGGAAAAAGTGAAATGGAACATAAAGTGATTTCAATAGAGGAACTAGGATTAACCTCAGATTATTGCAAAAACTGATGAAAATCTAGTTGATTTGGACAAATGAAAACCACTCAGATACATATGAGCGATATCATGAGCCCGGTTTGAAGACATTTACGGTTGTGTTTTACATTATTTGATCATTTACAAAGAGATTATGATCTTTATCTACGTCATTTTATAGATTTATTTATACTTTACCACATGTGACTAGATTTTTTTTTGTCCCATCCTTTTTAATATAAAACAAACTAACTGACATTTCTAAAATCATTAGCATTTCGATTTGATGTCAGTTAATAATTGAAAATGCACAATGTTCTACTACATTTTGCCTCCATTCCGGGATTTAAAAACATCTTGATGACATGACATAAAAGGTCTATAAAATGTAGGGGAACCACACAAGAACAGTCCTGGATTCACAGGAATGCCGGAGAGCAGGGTGAAAGTGTCGCCCTTTTTGCTCTTGAATTCCTCCGACAGCCAGACTGCACCCTTCATGGACATTTGGGACCCACAGCATATGTTCAGGATTTGTCACGGAACTGGCTGGTAATCGTGCTGCTCTTCCAAATCACTTTTTAATTTCTTTTCAGTGACTTTTTCCCTGGTAAGAGCGACGAGAGGTTTGATTACAGCCATGTCACTGCTAGAGAGCGCTCTGTACTGTACTTGTCAGTTGACCTTTAATAAGAGGCGTGCACTTTAGTATTTTGAGCAGCCTGACCCCGTTGGACGCAGGGGGGAGGTGCTATTTCAGGTCGTGTGTGTGTGTGTGTGTGTGTGTGTGTGGGCAACAGTTTCCCAGACATTGCATCAGACTGATTCTCAGACCGCTCCTCTTTGGAATTCAGATTGGAAACCATGTTAGCAGACGTATATAGTTGTCTTGGTCACTGGTCGGGAGAAGACTATGAGAATATGAAAGATGACGTTGATTTGTCCTCGCGAGGGACGCACTTTTGAGAGGAAGTCAGGAAATAGCCAGGAGCAAAAACAGTATTGAAAATGTATATATAACAAAAAACAAAACTGAATTTCAAATCTTATAAACTCAGTCAGTTGGCTTCAAATAACCAAAATGGAACAAATGTTATTATTAATTTATTCAAATATTTTCTAATGTGGAAATGGGCATTAACAGATGTTAAAGCTCAAAATAGTCAATATTGGCATGGAGCTATAAAATGCTGGATAATACTAATATTAAAGAACACACATTATGCAAAATGTTGTTTTTGAGTTTTTAACCACGTTTCAACATTATTCCCTCATCAAAAACATACTTGAAATTGTATTTAGCTGTATTCACACTTGTTTCATTGATCCTGTTTACGAGAGTCTGCTCTGAGCCTCAGATAACACTCAGTTTCATTTTCTCTGGATTGAGACGTCAAAGGCTGGAGGTCTCCCGTGCTATATTTAAATCCATATATCATCCCCAGACTGAGCATTTCTGATTCTCAAACCGTATTTTTTACAACTACGTGCTAACATTAGTATGCCAGCACGCATTGCCACCAGTAGATAGCAAAGGCAAAGCAAGTTCATTTGTAGAGCACGATTCGTAGGAAATAATGCAATAAAATGACATAACATGACAGAAATCAGAGAACAGTTGAAGACATAAAAGAGAAGAGATCAAATTAAATCCTTTCAGTCATATGCACAGCTAAACAAAACTGTTTTTAGCCTTTATTTTGAACATTGTCGAGTAGAGGCCCGTCTCACATCTTCAGGCGAACACCAAATCCAAATGAGAAAGCGCTGACTGTTGGAAAGTGTGTTTTTTATATACATAGGCAAAATTCTAAAACATGAAATATTTGTCAATGCAAAGGTTCTCAAAAGCGTGTTTAAAGGCCAATGACTATACAAACAATGCATAATATGTGTCCTTTTAATATTAAAACAAAAATGTGTGTAGATATAAATCTATAATGTTGATAAGGACCTACGCAACACAGTTTATCCCCGCTTCACTTTTCTTACCGAAATGTTGACACATTTACAAATTGACAATGATTTTACTGTGATTTATACTCTCAGTGTTGTCATGGCAAATTCTTGTTTCCAAAGCATGACATTCATTTGTCCTCGTGAGCGGCATGCTTTTGAAGTGAAGCCAGGAAATAGCCAGGAGCAAAGATGTCGGCGAAGGCAATTTAATACCTTTGTTAATCCTTTATCTAACCCCCCCTGCCTTTCTCTCTCTCTCTCTCCTTCTTTTCCAGTCCCCCGGAATCACGGCCACAACGCAGTGGTGGGGATCGACTTTGACATTGAGCTCGGTAACACGGCAGACGAGAGCAAGGACGACCCAGGTAAACACAGCCAGTCAGATCCCTCCCGCTCGTTACCGACTTCGATAATGACAGACGATTACAGTTTCTTGGGGTAAAACGAAACTGCCAATCAGCGGCGGCGGGGAGATGGCCCTGAACCAGATGTGTTTTGATAGGGCAGCAACAGGAGGTGACACGTGGCATCTGCTGGTGCTCAGGGAAAATGATGGCTCCCGGCCCACAGCGCACTGCCAGACACGACCACTTTTCACATTAGAATCGGCTGATTGCTCCACTGCTCCGATGACTAATTGATCATTTTGAAAGTGCTTCTTCAGTGTAGAACGATGGTTTGGAAATAGAAGCAGGATCTTGACATATTAGCGCTGATGTGTGGCTGTCGCTTGTATGCAGCTGGTCAATGTCTTACAGGTTTTTGTAGTTTTGACACACACTCAAAAAGTGAATAAAGATATTATTTTGTGCAAGAAAAGCAGGTTTAATTTAGAGCTGTGGAATGGATAAACTTGAGATAGAGATTCAGTCATTTCTAATCTTTAATGATAGAGGTCAACAACCAATTCTCAGTAAAAGCATCTGCTTAGGAGCAGAGTTTTAAAGGAAGATAATGCTTTTTGTGGTTTAAAGGATTGAACTATATTATAAATAGGTCATCAATTTGCATTTTGCATCTCACTGAAACGATCAGCGGATTTTCATTAACAACTTATCATTTTTGGAAAGGCTACGTGACATTTTCGAACTCTACATGTATCACGCTTCACGGTAGGTGAAATCGAGAATGATCGGAATACTTAGTTGCAGGACAAAACTTGATTACTCAGACATGTCTGAATCAATCAAATCGCAACTTTGAGTAACCTAATGTTGAGGAACCGCTGTCGTAACAAGGTTAAAAACTCATTAACGTTGATTTAGCATAATATGTCTCCTTTAAATTGCAATTACTATACTTCATACATTTGACCTCATAAGAGGCACTCTGAATTTGTCTTAATTTATTCCATTTTGTCCACCAGCTGATGATAAAAGGAAACTATCAAGCTGCTAGGCATGTTAAATATAAAAAGAAAGGTGTAACGCTCTTATTTTAAAGATGTATTGTCAAAACCCAGCAAATGCCCAAACTAGTGTCAATCAGACCCTCTCTCCAGCAGCTTTACTCCTTATATTTACCAAAGAAAATCTAAGCGGGATTTTAAATCTGATTTTCCTCTGGGCAGAGCTTGTGACCACTTATAATTAGAATAAATCCGACATCAGAGACTAAAACTATGAGTCTTTTCTTCGCAAAGAGACCACCAAAAGGTTCAGAACCAGCTTCACTTTGATTTGGGGCTCATTTTTTAGTCAGGCGTTTTAAATCGTGTCATGTCCAGTGCACACAGTGGACATATCAATGTCAAGCCTTAGTTTTCAGAACGATGAAAATGTAGGACTGTTACCATAGAAATTCAAAACAAAATATGATATATTTTGAATGGGAAAAAGTCCCAAAATGTTTCATATAACAGGAAGCTGAAAGCCATGAATAGTACAAATTGATCCCTCTCTTTGAAAAGAATTTTGACAAAGAGAAAAAAATACTGAGCCACATGACACTGGTTTTGAAATCCTGGTACTGGAGAGTCAGGTAAACGTGCAACCCTCTTATTAATTGGTTTCTTTAAACATTTGGACAATTTCTCACTCCTGGAAAGATGGCACCCACTGCATATTACAAAGTGACTGGAATACTTATAGTCATACATTTGTAACATAGATTCCATTTTAAGTGGCCAATATGGAGCCAGTATCAGTTCATATTTCACTGCTGTGAGTGTGCGCTGTATATCAATGTCACTGTCAGCGCAATGCTGATTAAATGGCCTAATTAGATGTGTATTTGCTCAGATTCTCATTGTATAATCTGTTTTGAGAGAGTCAGGAGAGACAGCGTTGTCATTGGCTCAGAAAATGAACTGAAGTATTCCTGTAAATCCCCCGGCTTTTGGGGACAAAATGATGGATGCTCTTCTTGTTGTGGAGTCATTTGTAAAGCAGTGCATGGATAGAGCAGCGGTTGTTGTGGCTGTGCTGCCTTCATCTTAGAGATTCACGACTCACTGAATATGGATACACCACATTAGAATGATGTCAAAAGTTAATTTAGTTTTTTTTTTTTATTTAGTATTTGTACTCAGTAAGAGTAATGATTTCAAACAAAACGTTAAATCATGCACAGATTCTGGTATTTTCAAAGACTTGACCCCGAAACCAATCATCTGGAGGTAAGGAGTAAGAGTTTGAATCATTGAATGTTTTTCATATATTGATTTTGTCACTATAGTGCCTTACTCACAGAGGGAAGAGAAACCAAAACTTTTACTCAAACAAAATATTATTCCAGTAGGAGTATACGTATGGAGACTTTGAAAAGTGAGTCGGTGTAATCCCTCATTTGTCTCAGAGGTAGTCATCTGGACAATTTTAAGATCGAAACGTTTTTTCTACAATATTCTGAAAAGTACAATTTCTTCAGAAAGTGACTCCAGTAAATGTAATTGAGGAAATTCAACTACTCCCCAGCTCTGCTTGCTTGTCTCCATGGAGCTCGACAAGTTGAATGTCATGCTCCCCTCTCTGAAACCACCACCAGAAAAAGTTGTGTCTTTGAACAAACGGCAACACTTTTATCTTGGACTGAATTCAAACCCTCTCACAAGCGCGCGGTTCAAACATGACTTGAACAAACACCTTCACTTTCAAACAACATGGTTTTGATTTCTCTCAGGTGCAGGCTTCCTCAGCTGCTCCTTTGACGACGGACTCTGCGGCTGGATCAGGGACAAAGACGGAGACGTGCACTGGGAGACCACGCCCGATCCATCAGGTGAGGTCTTACCACATTTGAACTGGAGAATTCAAAGAGTGTTCTAGAGTTTGAAAACATGAGACGGAGGCCAGGGATCAATACAAGCAGCATTGTTTGAAGAAATGTTCAGATGGAAAGTGACAAATGCTCAGTATTTTGAGATATCAGGAAATCCTTGCCAATATGATTGAAAAAACACCATGACGTTTTAAGATATTTTGGTGATGACAAAAGAGATTCTCCTAACAAATTCCAACTTGCTTTTAAACCACATGTTCTAAAAAAAAAGGCATTACGCAACTTTTCTTGTGTGGGTTGTGGGGGATGAGATTGTGATGTTATTGCTTTGTCTGGAATGTTCCACTGTATGGCATTAAGCGTATATAGCTCACATTATCACTGGGGTTCTATTGCTAAAACAAAAAATTCGAAAACATGCATTCTGCTTTTACTGTTAGTGAACTGTGACTTGGCCCGACGGTTTCAACTTTTTGTCTCCATGGAGATATATTAGTTTAATGCCATACTGTGGAACATCTTAGGCAAAGCAAAAACAGGCAGATGATGAACCCTTCACCAGAAAAGTTACATACGAGTGAATGTTTAAGAATATGATTACGTTGCCTGGATATACTGATATCACTGTTTTTAATCGACAGGCAAAATGTAATTGACGGGACAGTATTTGTTTGTCTTTGTGTGTAAAGTAATGCAATTAAACTGACCTGCATGTGCGATGGCTTGTGGCACACATTAAATGGAAACATGATAGTGTTTTCTTTGGGCTCAGATGAGGAAGAGGCCCAACGCGAGGCCCAGTACGTGAGGGAGGAGAGCACAGACTAAACAGTGCAGTTTCTAAGGGAGCGGATTCAGCCAGAAGTGATACTAGACTCATTTCACAATGTTAGAACCAAATATAGAAGTGTGTACAGGCAGGCACACACACACACACACACACACACACACACACACATTTTTATGTTTTTTTTTAACCCGAATCTAATAATAAATCATTTACATCACGGAAACTTGATTTTTGTTCCAATAAAAGAAGCAGCTTCCCATGAATTGAGTGTGTATACAGATTTTAGTCCCCAATGTGATGAATACCCAGCCATGCACACAAATGTTCAATCTACCTTTATTATGACAAACTAATTATTTACTATAGAACATTTTATACTGTTTTAAGAATTTGGATGTCTCAGTCATCAGATTTGTCATAACTATACTATTTTGTCTGTTCCTTTGTTTCTTAAAGGAGACATACAGTATTATGTTTTTTTCCAGGCACTTCCAATAGAAATATAACATAAGTAGATCTTTATTTAAAAACATTTTATTGTATATCATCAATATTGATCTAAAACAGCTCAGTAATAGGTGCATTGACTTCCTGTTCAAAACTGCAGAACTGGTAAGCAGACATTGTGACATTTCACCATAATAAACAGCAAATTCTCATTTGCATGTTTTTATTTGTATTGTTTATTATTTTATGCTGCATTCATGTAGTCCTTGAGAACTCAGGTTTCCGAAATCAGAAGTCAAGGTTCCGACTTGTTTGTATTCAGGGGCTTTTTATCTCGGAAAGTCGGGATTTTGATGTGTCCGCACTTTAAAGGGAACATATTATGCAAAATGTACCTTTTTAAGCTTTTAACTTTTTTTTTTCCATCATCAAAAACATTTTGTGTGTAGCATTTAGCTTCATTCATGGTAGTTTGATGAATCCTGGTTAGAAAGTCCTCTCCCCTCCAAGCATCACAAACACTCGTTCTGAATCTCCTCCATAACCAACGTGTTCTCAATCTGTTCTGTGACGTGGCTGAGAATCTTCTCTGCTGTTTTTTAAGACCATAAATAATCGCCAGACTCTTTCTGTGAATTTCTCCCGTCTAATCATGATCAGTACAACTGCGTGCTGAGACCAGGAAGTGAGAGGCCAGTGAGAAATATTCATCTTAAACTGTGTGCAATTCCCTCTGCAGCATGTAGATGGTGCCAAAACACAGGTAGTCCTGGGTTAAACTGCAGAGATCCAAATGTAAAACATGAGATGCCAAACCAAAGGTACTCAAGAGCATGTTTAAAGACTAATAACAATATAAGTAATGTTTAATATTTGTCCTTTAACAGCGTTAAAAGTTTTTTTTGTTGTTAAGCTAAACGTTAGCAAGTTATTTGTTTTGGAAAACATCCTTCTATTTTTACTTTTTTAATGTTACATCTTATTTAAAGAGTAGTTCCTGGTCTTTTTGCAAAGATATGTAGCTCTTTTCTATGGGCCGTAAACCCCTAAATGGAGTAAAGTGTAGTCAAAGAGCTCAAATATTAAATCAACAGATTTGCTGATTTCGGTCCGTCTCCACACACCAGGTGATGTCAGGTGTTGAAGCTTTGACCAGAGTTCCACATGAACAATGAAACATACAACTTGAGTAAACTAATGACGAGGAAACACCATTATAACAAGGTTGATTCAAAGTTGATTTAGCATAATATGTCTCCTTTGAATAAATAACTACAATAATAACATAGTAACATAATAGTATCCATTTAAATGTGAGTTTAAGATTTCTTTCTTCTTATGAGTCTAAAACACTTTCCTTTATTACTCTCAGTGTGGGGTGTGATTAACAGCTTCTTGTCCGCACTCGGCGTTGTTAAATGCAAAGATTGCAGTATCATTACTTATGTAGAACGCCGCGGTGGCTCATAGACACGAGTGGCTTTCCTGTGGATAACTCTGAACTGCTGGATAAGCAAAACACTGCAGCATTAATCAGTCATTATCCAAAAGAGATTTTACCATCAAGTCCCCAAAGCTTCTTTAAAGACCTACGCAAACATTAATAATGCAATTGCAACCGCATTATGTGTGCGAGTCAAATTCTATTCAAGATATTTTAGATACTTGTGTTCATTTTGATTAGTACTCTAGTTTAGCATGTAGATCTTTCTTAGAGGGTAAGTGATTAGATGTAAAGGTGCACAACAATGTAACTTCTCTTTTGTTATTGTTATCTTTGCCTGGAATGTTTCAAAGTATATAATTTAACTCACTTCTCTTGCAGTTATTAAATTGCGTGTGTTTCATTGCATCACCTGCTTGTTATATATGATATGTTTAATGTGGAACATTCCAAGCAAAGCAATAACGTCTCCATGGAGACGAGCACCATCCACCAGAAAAGATACATAGTGCACCTTTAATGGAACGGTGAAATGCTCAATGTAATAAAAGCAGGAGTTCTCCTTGTGTATTGGCCGTCCTATTCTTTAAAGCCATTTTAAATCGTTTTATTATGCACTCATTCTAACAAGAAATCTCACATTTTTGACAGCTTAATTAGCAATCATGAAGACGACCTATTTTTAAGCACATTTGAAAATAATTTGAATGTCGAGCACAAAGGCAGTTTTAGTGGTGACTAGAGACACCTAAAATTCAGTTGACGTAGGAGAGAAGTCAAATGTTCAAATAAAAAAGTGTGATAACTATGTGCTTTTCAGGTGGCAGATACCTCACCATCCCTGAAGTGGGTAACAAGAGGACAGGGCGGGGTGCGAGGCTGGTGCTCCCCCTGACCCCGCCCTGGAACGACGGGAACCTGTGCCTGTCGTTCCGGCACAAGCTGGCGGGACACCACGTGGGCATGCTGCAGGTGTTTGTGAAGAAGGGCAAACAGTACAGTCCTGCCGTGTGGGGCCGCACCGGGGGCAACGGCTGGAGACACACCCAGATCACGCTTTGGGGAAAAGGCCTTGAGAGTGTAAGTACGGCAGGGTCTAAATTTACGCAACCTCAACACCTAAAATGGGGAATTATCATAGCGGTTATGCAGGTGACAGCATTCTGAATTTGAACAGTGAGTGGCAAATGAGACTGACTTTCTCATTCAGAAATCTCTTAGTCCACTGTTGTTTGGTTTTGTGGCAGTAATCATGAATAATAGTTAAATTGTGATATTTATTCCCGCAATAATCGTAACAATATAATATTATATCATGACATATAGGAAAGAAACTCTTTGTTCAAATATAGTTTAACCAGATTACCTATGCATGTATCATTCTTTTTTTTTTATTTTAATGTTTGAATACAAACAAAACAATAGGAACAAAAAGAACAAGAGCAAACTGAACAAGAACAAAATCAAAAGGAAATACAAAATTAAATGTCAGTTCGGCACATGTCCCCCAATGCATCGGTCCCATCTGATCCCAGTGTTTGTTAAATTTGTCCATGTTTAAGTTCAGAGTAAAAGTCAGTTTTTCCATTTCATAAATGTCTGTTATCTCAGTCTAGTCTTTGATAGTTCGCTGCAGCCAAAAGTACACTCCCCATCCCACGTAATCAGTGACAAAATGTAGGCTCTGCACCTGAGGATTGAGACATTTTGACAAATTAATCAACCTACTGCCACTAATAATAATTCAAAATGAACTGTGAGTTTGCGTCTTTCTTTTCTCTTTCGCTCCCTGTCCCACTCACTCGCTCACAAAGTGCAGCATGTAGGAGCAGAGCCAGATGTAGAGGAAGGCAGACACAGGTAAATCAGCTCACACAGAGAGCTCATGGACAGAGGAGGCAAAAACGTTCTCTTAACATTAAGAATGTTGCAATATGGCATCAAACTAGCCTACTTTGCATTATTCCTTAAAATATATTCGTGGCATATGTAAACTTTTATAACTGTTCCATTTCTTCCAATGTCCAACAAATTTGGTCATTGTTATTTCAGTCGAGTCCTTGACAGTTGGCTCTGTCGTCGTCATCCATCTATCTCCTTGTTGTGGCATTTTGGCCGCAGCCAAAATTACATGTTATCCATCCATCGATTCCATTATTGTTTTATGCTTGGGTTAGTTTCAGTGTAGTTAGCTCCTCCCTTCAGACAGATATAAGGAAGTGACGCTCCAGTTTTCTGTCATAGAAACTGACGAAGCTACTTGGATGAACGGTGAAACTTCTTCACACTTAAGGAATTTATCTGGACAACTGAGGGCCGAAACAAACAAATACAAAAACAAACAAATGCAGTTTACCATATAATTTTTATCTTGCTTCTATTTAGCACTAACTAATTATGTCATTTGTATTTCATTAAGATAACATTTTAAACATGGTTGTTTTCCCCCAGGTCATCCTGAAGGGGGAGCGTGGACGTGGCCGGAGCGGCGAGATGGCAGTGGACGACATCACACTGAGGAAAGGCTCGTGCACTGAGGAACACAATCTGCGGAGACTCTGACTGGGCTCACACAGTGGCGCATAGGCACCAAGAGGGGACTATCTCAAAGACAAGTGACTGCACTGATGCCCCCTCTCGTCCTGCCTTGTCCCTCAACAACCCCCCTGTCATCCCGATCGTCCCACTGAGCTCAACCTGCAAAACAAGACTCCGAAATCTCACGGGTCACCTTCACCTTTTTTCATTTTCTCATTCTTTAACCTGCATGCACCTACATCCCCAAGGAGATGTCTGGCAGTGATTCAATGGCACGCCTAACAGACATGCCACATTTTGTGCACATAATTTATTCCCACAAAAAGAAAGCCACATTTAGACATCTGCTCTGCCTTTGATCGTGTAGCCAGAAGCCATTGCCTTTTATTTGGTTGAGTTAAAACATTTGGCCAGAGGGGCTTCTTGATCAGCAAAATAAGGGAGGCGGATTTTAAGCCTGGATTAGACTAATACATATGTAAAGGATTTTTCGCTCCTTGTCTTATCCCCAAATCGGATGTGAACTAAACGATTCACAAAAGAAAATTCAGCAGAGCCCCCTCCCCCCACAGCCATTTTGAATAATGCCGCAAAAGAAAATACTTTTAGTTGTCCCAGTTATTCATAATGCGGTTGAAAGAAGACACTTTAAAACATTTAGCTAATTTTCCACCATAATGTTTTATTGAAAGCTCACACAATACTGTCAACTCTCCACAAGCTCCTCTTTTCAAATACTTGAAACATGTCACAGTCGATGAACATAATTTTGACACTTTGCAATTCAACTGTTCCTTTTACAGCTTTGTACGTGCTTCGTTATTTTCAGTGAAGTTTCTTATAAAGACCACTTTTTAGGCTTTCACAAAGTGTACAATGTAAATGTATGTAATGTGTGTGTGTGTATGTACATACCCTTGTACTGTGTTTTTTATGGTAATTGTTCGATGAATATTCATTGGACTCTTCGCAGTGTTCATTCAGATGAACCTCGTGGATTGGAGCCGGCATATCTCTGTGTTATGGTGCTTGTGACTTGCAGAGCACATAGTTGCATTTGTATGTTGTTCTCGTGGAGGCCATAGGCTGGAGTTTAAAGGTTCTGTATGCATGGGGTTATTCACCACATTCAAGATACACTGTTTCCTATGTAAATAAAAAACAAAGAAACTTTGATTTCAAATGGCTTTTTGGTGATTTCCAACCTTACCATATACTCATTACTTTACGTACGGATGTATGTGCAACAGTTTGATGATT
Organism: Chaenogobius annularis; assembly: GCA_015082035.1. Lineage (NCBI taxonomy): Eukaryota > Metazoa > Chordata > Actinopteri > Gobiiformes > Gobiidae > Chaenogobius > Chaenogobius annularis. Next base: position 1,913,541 of record BJKM01000034.1, read on the forward strand.
TCTACTATAGTTCTTGTTTGCTCTGTTTTGCCTCCCTATTTGTTCAAATGTTGACATCTCATACCCTAAAAATATGACACGTTTTAAATTAGATTGCCCAGTTGACCTCGTTGTTAAGCCTTTTCACCAAACTTGTTAAACATACAAACAGGACAATGTAATATGTCAAGCATAGGCTACAAACTGCATAGGCTACAAACTGCATAGGCTACAAACTGCATAGGCCACAAACTGTCAAAGTTGTAACTTTATTTTGCCAGTTGGAACTAAGCCAATGCTCTGGTCATATTATTCATCTTCTCATCAAAAACCTTTCAACTTATGCATGACTGGAGCTCACAATGGCTCTGAACCATTATGCACAGTAATACCATAATCAGGGTCGGAGCAAGTGAACTAGAAAGTACGCTTGAAATAATGAATGATCCATTAGAGAAAGAAATGTAATACTTGAGACGTATAGAAGCTTATAATGGAATATATATGTAGGCTATACTGTATATACACACCTCAAAATGTAGTAAACCATAGCCACACCAGCTGATAAGGTCACTCTACAGTAAAAATCTCACCCGCGCTCACATTGTTGTTGTGTTCACCGGCAAGACACTTCATCTTGTATAAAACTGAGAGAAGCTGAATACAAACCGAAACAGTTGTAGTTTAGCTGAAAAAATGCGTCTGATGCACTCTAGTGTACAAACGTTATAAATCACGGACCAGTTTCCAGAAAGTTCCAGTAGGTCCATTATGTCTTCACGTCTTAATAAATGTAGGATTCTTTTAGTCAGTCCTGTATTTTAGTGTCATACCTTGTCATGTTTTGTCTGCTGCCTTCCTCAGAAGTGTCAAACACGCCCACCAGACAGTAAATCGGGATGAGGGGGCATACCAACTTTCTCATACCTGGGATACAGTTCTGAAGAAGTTTGACTGCAGATGGCGCTGTCGTTCTACTTCTCCAGGTAGGAAGATGGCTCCAAGATCTGAATTAGACACGTCACAGTAACCAAGGGATGTTTCTGAGGAAGGCAACAGAGTACAGCCGAAACATGTCTCTGTACAACACTAAAATACAGGTCTGACTTTAAGAATCCTTAATGTAGGTTTGCCGGGTATAGGCACACATGAATGTACTTGGTCAGTGTAATTCATTCGTTCAGGAGTGGTTCATGGTTGGTTAGTGGTTCATGGTGTCAAATTTTTAAATGGATACGATTTGCAACTTGTACAGTACCAGCAGATTGAAAATGACTTCTGGGTAGTCTTGATGATTATCTATGAAACCTTTTCTACCGCTGTATCAGACTAACACATACATGTCACGACTGTAGCACCAACATGCTAATGTTTTAGTAGCCGCACTTATGATATAGTTTTCTTGAAGATGTACTTTTGGGTGTCCTCCATCTGCATGTCTCCATGGAGATATGATTGCTTTGCCAATGTTCCACGCCACCAATGCAACTTGAATACGATGCTGTGGAACATGTAGGCAAAACAATAACATTTTCATGGAGACAAGCAGGTGGTGGACACCTCACCAGAAAGTGCAACTTTAAGTTTGTCTTCACATGGGGTGGCGTATGGCTGATTTTGTGCCAATAACAAAAGCACCACATATATTCTCAATCTCAAATAATGGCTTTACCTCTAACTTAATACAACTTTGACTCTACTGACACCTCTGTATTTGCATACCAATATGTTGGCAGCATAAAACGTAAAATAATTTGCAAGAGACAACTTTATTTCAAAAGCACAGCAGTTTCACAAAAGGAGAGCCGAGGTTCAAACACTTTCTGTGCAGAATCTCAAAGTACACACCCTGCATTGTTGTCAGTCTGCTCATTAATACAGCATTCCTTTTAAATTCACATATTGCTCAGTGGCGCGGTTCTCGGCTCAATTTGATGCCCGAAAAACAAGCCAACCAACCTCTTTACTTTTTGACAAATGAACATCGTCTACATATGCAGCCTTGTTAAATTTGTAATGATTTAATTTGCGTTGGATCATTTGAAGTGATTCAGTGTGTGCCATTTGATGCGTTTAAGGACAGAATTTGATGTGGATTTTCACAGCTCAAAAACTGAAGGACGTTGGATTTCATTTTCGCTCTTATCGGATTCTCCTTCATAATGAAGATTGAGCCACATGTGCAGAGCAGTGCCATTCACATTCAAAGGAGCAATGCCAGAAGAATCCTGTGAACCTGAGAACCCCATATTTTGGAAAATGCCTGTGACAACTTCTCAGAATAAGAAAAAGGTTTATTGCCATTGCCAATGAATAAAATTCACAAACATAGGAACTTGTTTTGGCATTAAGGTGCAACATAAAACATTGAGCAATAATAAAAACAACATATATGAAATCAAAAGGGCCTGCATTAAGAGACAATTTAAAATTACTATAGTATAAAATAAAAATAAAAATAGGCTTATTATGTACACAAGAATTTACAGTTAAATTTACAGATTTAGTGCAGTGAGTGGTTGATTGAATTGCAGTTAAAGTGACAGGTGCTTAGAAGTGTTCATGAGTCCAACAGCAGAGGGGAAGAAACTATTCTTGTGGTGTGAGGTTCTGGTCCGGATGGACCGTAGCCTCCTGCCTGAGGGGAGTGGCTCAAATAGTCCATGTCCAGGGTGAGAAGGGTCAGCGGTGATCCGACCTGCTCGTCCCACAGCCCTGGAGACGTACAGGTCCTGCAGAGGTGGAAGTCTGCAGCCGATCACCTTCTCTGCTGGGCCTTCTTGATGAGGGAGCTGATGGTTGGCTCCCACTTGATATCCAGGGTGATGGTGGTGCCGAGGAAGCGGAAGGAGTCCACGGTGGTGATGGGGAGTCTGTCATGGTGAGGGGGGCTGGGGGGCTGACGATCATTTCCACTGTCTTCTGGGTATTAAACTCCAGGTTGTTACCGCTGCACCAGGACACTGCCGGTCCATCTCCCTCCTGTAGACAGACTCATCCCCGTCTGAGATGAGCCCGCTGAGGGTGGTGTCGTCCACAAACTTGATCAGTTTTACGAAGTCGTGGCTGGAAGTGGAGCAGTTTGTGTACAGGGAAGAGCAGAGGAGAAAGTACACAGCCCTGTGGAGCTCCTGTGCTGATAATCCAAGTGTCTGAGACATTCTTTCCCAGCCGCACGCACTTCCTCCAATCCGTCAGGAAGTCAGTGATCCACCTGCAGGTGGAGTCAGGCACGTTGAGCTGGGAGGGCTTGTCCTGGAGCAGAGCAGGGGGGGATGGTGTTGAATGCAGAGCTGAAGTCCACAAACAGGATCCTGGCATAGGTTCCTGGGAGTCCAGATGCTGCAAGATGGAGTGCAAGGTTGATGGTGTCATCTACAGACCTGTTGGCTCTGTAGGCGAACTGCAGGGGGTCCAGCAGGGAGGAGGTGAAGGACTTGAGGTGAAGCAAGACCAGGTATTCAAATGGCTTCATGACTACAGACGTCAGCGCCACAGGCCTGTAGTCAGTAGTCATTAAGTCCAGTAATCCGGGGCTTCTTGGGGACAGGAACAATGATGGACGACTTGAAGCGGGGCATGACTCTAGGGAAATGTGTTAAAAATGTCTGTGAAGACGGGGATCTCCTGCACAGTGTCTTAATGTGGCGGGAGAAACACTGTCTAATCCAGCAGTTTTTCGGGGGTTTGATTTCCGAAATAATCTGTTTACATCCCGGTCCTGAACTGAGAGTCAATCGGAGTTGGGTTGGCACAGGTGGCCACCGTGGGGGAGGTGGATGGCCTCAAACGTAGAGTAGAAGGTGTTGAGCTGCTCAGCCAGTTTTCGGACATTTGGGGGGCTCGGGGCTTGTAATTGGTGAGAAGCCGGAGACCACGCCACACAGAGGCGGGGTTGTTGTCAGAGAGCTGCAGCTCCTTCTGCTGCCTTAACTGCCTCAGTTTAGGCGTGAACCAGGGTTTGTCATTACTGAAAGTGACTTTGGTATGTGATGGTAAAATGCTGTCCTCACAGAATCGAATGTATGACGTCACACTGTCTCAGGAGAATGTGGAGTTTTGATGCCATTTAGCAAAAGAAGAGGAAATTCTTGCAGCACTGTCTAAAGATAATAAAAGATCAAATATTGAACTATTATTTGTATTTATGTTTGCTCAAACCCAGGACTTGAAACGTTTAGGCTGGATTTTCCCATGAATGTGCTAACAACAACAACAACAACAACAACAACAACAACAGCAACAACAACCCTCAAACCATAGTAGAGTAAGTAGTAGAGTAAGTAGATACTTTTACTTCTGTACTTTTTATACTTGTCCACGACTACAGATGGTTACAGATTGAGTTGTGAGTTCCCAATGAGGTTCCCAATGAGGTCGTAGAAAAGGATTTGAGGGTAGCTGGAGAGTCATTTTTAATCTGCGGACCTGGTTTTAGAACTCAGATTTGTATGCGAGTTCTCAGACCAGGTCCGCAGATTGAGAATGCCTTTTGGATGGAACTCGAAACGTCTTGATTGTCAAAACAGCGTCCAGATGACCTCCCTTGAATCCTTTTCTGCAATGGAACACTCCTGGATGAATCATTCAATTGATAATTTATTTCTTTTGAAACGGTTCAAATCAATGTCATCATGAGATTATTTCCAATGTTTTCTGAAATGATTACAATCTGCATTTTATTTGAATTTTTTTTTTGTGTCTTTTTGTTTGTCTGAAACAAATACAAATGTTGCTTCTCAAACTATTGTCCCAAGCTTGATCCGTGCATTATCCCATATGGAAACACTCAAATCCACTTGACACGTTTAAAAGTTCAACCTCAGTAAATCTTATCAGAAGTTCCATATTGTGGCCACCAGATGAGACACTCACACATCTTCTGAATTCACTTTTATTAGTACTCATATGGTCCGCAGTTTTCATATGGAGCGATGAAACTGACGATTGTCCAATATTCTGTCTCGTAGATGTGATTAAATGCTGAGGAATCATTATTTTGTCGCTGGCTGCTTTATGCGGGACAAAGAGAACGAGCAAACAAGACTTTTATTAAGATAAAGGAGCAGGCTGAAGGATATCCACAGAGGAGAAGTATGTGGACGTGTGCATGTGCTTGAGAGACATTTAACGGAGCACAGACCAAAGGGCAATATTTCAGACAGGTCAGTACAAAAGACAAATGCCTGTTTTGTGAAGAGTAAAGTACTCACTTGCAACATGTGGTGTTCCATGTCCGTAACTTCTTACATTTTTTCTTTGCTGTTGCTAAACATTATGCAAGTTGATAGGTAAAGCCCCATTGTGTAACTTTTAACAAAGAATGTAACATTTTAGCCAAAATATAGAACAAAGTGTTTTTTGTGTGGATTTTATTCTAATGGTTTTATTGCACTTGAAACATATTTAAAAATAACCTTGTCCATGCTGTGAAAGATATTTCATCTCCACAAACCTGACCCGTACTTGGCTTGCTTGTTTCCAAGGAAATGTTGTTCCTGTAGCTATAATATCCTAACCTGGCTCTGCCAGATTGATATGTGTGTCACTCTGAATTGAGTTCTACACGATCTGGACAGACTCTCGCTGACAGCAGGCGGGAAAACTCATCATGTCATGAGGAATATTTGAATCTGATTGGTCAAAGCGTCACAACATTAACGAGCTGAGAAATCAAACTGTTATTAAAGCACAGACTTCTTCCCTGTTCTCAGATACACAAAGCACTTCTATGTGCACGTTTTAAAAAACAAAATAGTCTGTAGATTTGCTAAAATAAGCCAAAGTACGTCTGTCGACGTCGGCATATTTGTTTAGGGTCGTCATTTTGATTTCCGTCCAAACTACTGTGATTGGTCAAGCCCACAGCGACCAAATGGATTCCCAAGAGTTTGTGAAACAAATATCACGAGAATTCATCTGAATCACAGTATTGGATAATGTCTACAGAAAAACATCAGCGCACGTTTTGATTTTAGCTGGTTTTTTAATGTATTTCAGTTTTTCAAGACTTCACGCTGAGACTCAAATTTGTGTGATTTATACAAAACACAATTAAGGGTTTATATTTTGTCAAATCAGAACATGTCCATCTGGCCTCATTTCTCCAGGAGCAGTCCATATGTAAGTCAAACAAGGAAGGTCATCTTGCATTGAAAATTATAATTAGAAATCAACTTTAGTATGTCTTTTACTGCACCCAAGGAAGAGATTTTTGTATAACTTTCACAGTCTTTCACAGTTATGTCCCAAATCCACACATGAGATCATTTTTGAGGTTTCATACCAACATGTTCCGACTTTTAAGGAAAGAAATAAAATGACAAAGTAGAAAATAATTTGGTTTGACTGCTGCAGTGCAGGTGTGACCTTGTGTGCCGGTGTAAAGCTGGGTGCTTTTGGGAGGCTCGGCTGGTGCATAATTAGCCTGGCTGCTCATTTGACTGTCCAACTCTTATGACTCCTTCTATTGTTCTGTGTTATACTGCAATTTTCCAAAGTTCATTTTCCAAAGCCACTGGGCAAACTGTTATTTCATTGATATTCAAACCATGATCGTGATTGTGTTAAGAAAGCAAGATTACAAAGCTTTGTTACGGACTAGTTTTGTCTTTCCAGAGAACGTCTAATTAACATGAAAAGGAAGTCTGACATCACAATTCTGATTGGCAGAATCATTGTAATCAAATTGACAAATAGTCATGTAGCTAACGTAGCAGTTCATACTTGGATTTCAGCTTCAATTATTCAGAGTGGCATTTCTTATCAATATCTCAAGACCCTTCTCCAAAGGATCCTTCTCATGCGAGACCTTATGACACAAAAAAAACATACAAAAAAATATATACATATAAATGTAAATACATATCTTAAATAATTAATAATTAGCTAAATGTTGACTTCTTAAATATCCAAACTAAATATTTATCTAAACATTATACTTTAGTTGAATCTCTAGATTTTTACTAAGATATTTATGTCGGTTGAGAAGCAAGCTCCCTAACAATATTATTGAGCAATAAAAATACTCCGATTACTACTAATACTATAATTTTTATATTATTTCAGTTAAATTCAACTTATTTTTGTAACACCCAAACAACAGCAGTTACCTTGAAAAGCAACTGCGAAAAATGGAGCAAACAACGTTCATAGAAAATTAGCAAATGTCCCAGCATCCCCTGTCCTTAGACCCTCCTTCTCGGCAAGGAGGGTCTAAGGACAACATTTTCCAGGCAGATCGTGGATGTATTATATTATTTATTATATCATTTGTCCTCTGTGCAAGTGCATCAATCTATCTGTTAGCATCGCATTTCTAAGAGCAGGGCTAATGAGCATCTTTTAATCATTTGTCCTCTCTGCTCTATTTTGAGTTGACGCAACAAAACCACTTGTCTTTATGTTCTGTGCAAGTTTAGGTTTCCAAAATGAGAAACGCAACTCTATTCGCGCAAACAAACCTGTGCACAGAGAAAGATTCCCGTTTAAGCGACGGTCTTGCTGTTGCGTTTCCCTCAGAGCCCCAAGTGCATTCTGGGCTGACCCTGGCACAGTGCTGTTTGTAGGTGAACAGGTGCAGCTGCTGTCACTGCTCCAACAAACGACTGCGTCTTCAGGGACCTGAATGTGCCCCCCTGCGCGAGTCTGCAGGGAACAATGGGATCAGAGTTTGGGATGACCTTATCAAAGAGAGAGTTTCACCTACGACCAAACATTTTACATGTGAATTCCGCGCAAACTGGAATGACAATGTTTCATAACTATTGTTGCACATATATCACAACATAAACTGAGATGTCATTCGCTGCCAATATTGAGGACACACGATTGTTGGAGAATCTGGCAACCCGAAAAACCCAAATGTCAACAACTTTCATATGTAAAAATGTTGTGTTTCAAATTATGAATAAATCAACAATTCTAATCAGTAAGATCGATATTGAATTTGATCAGGTTTACTTCATCTCTCGATCACACGATACACTTTGGTTGAAGATAAAACTCTGACATACGTACAGTCTAAGTCACTTTGGAGACTGTTTGTATTCTTCATTCATACCGTATCAATCAGTGCCAAGATGAGGCATTTAAAGTTGAACTGAAATCAACTGATCAGCTTCTTTATCGTTTTTGACATAATTCGTCTCTCGAGGGCAGTAAAGTATTTTTTCATTGCCAATCCAGTCGACTCTTTAGCCTTTAAGCTAAGAGATTACTACGCTTATTTCAAAAAAAGTAATACAATTGCAATACAATACAGTCTCTTGTTTCGCACTTTGATTTTGGCGCCGAGATGAAACAGTTCTTCTTGAAAGTCCACCGTGAGTTCCTGCGAAGTCTCTTCACAGAAATGGGCCTCAGGATAACAGACCTGGACCACACCTGGAACTAAACCTGGACTGTAGGTCACGACTAAACCAGGACTAGAACATGACCAAACCAATTCTAAATCATACACGTAGCACTTTTTAAGGTAACCAAACTTCACAACTGAGTACATTATTCATTGATTCTCTGAAGTCCAAGCAAGGTTGGTTAAGTGTCTTGCTCGATGACACAAAAACAGTACAGTCACTCAATTCAATTCAATGTATTTTTGCAATGCCCAAAATCACAACAGACAGTGGAAATCAGATTAGACAATGTTCATAGGGACTTGGCCATGTCCCAACATCCCCTGTCCTGACGGGACACGGGAATCTCCCTCTTCTCTGAGGTTCCAATGGAGTCAGCTTTCTTGATTAGATGATTAGATTACAAGATTCGATTACTAGAAAATTATTTTACTTTATCGACCTTATTGTTCAATAAATGAAAGCTGGAACAATATCTCCTCTTTCCGCTATCGGAAAACAATTTCTTTCTTTCAACGTTGCGGTTTCTTAACATTTGAGCTGTAGCAAGTCGAATAATTAACTTCTACGACTCATTAATGGAACTAACAACTTGTGTTGGTGTTTCATTCTGCTTATTATTGATTGCAGTTCATATTCTTTAAAAACATTTTATTTAAAAATCCTGCTTTACGGTTATTGTGTCAGCGGCATAAAGTCCTTTCAATAGTATCTTTTATCGTGATATTTATGTAAAAATATATTGCACCTCAAAATGTGTGACAGGCCTATTTCTACTCTTAGAAAGGTTTTGACACTTGCAAAGTCTGAAGACTGTTTGCTGAGTAACCACATCGTCTCCACGCCTGTCGACTGTCGTGTCAAGCGTGACGGGGGTGTTGGGCATCCAGGCGCCATAGTCATACTGCAGTACACAAGCAAATAATGTGAATATGTTTAGTTTAACATACTGTATACCCTCATTTTATTTTCACCTGTCCAGTGTTGACAGCTCCATGTTGGCCTGAGCAAGCGCAGGTTACCACGGTGACAAACTTGACCATCTCTTCTCGCAGTGCTGAAGTTTTGTGGAACTTGTATCCAAAATAAATACATAAAACAAATATAGTTTAAACGTTCGGATTCATTTTCAATAAAATCCTATTGTAATTTACGGTTTATCCATCACATACTTAAAGGTGCAATATATCCACATTTCAACTGGCCCCGGCCCCCTGACCGGTTCACTTTGGAGCGTCTTGGAACACTTTTGTTAACGACGCTGCCTCCACAACATGTTTTGTCCTCTCTTTATCTAAAACATTGGGTTTGGATAATTGGATAATGTTATATAATGTTACACACTAGAAATAAAATACACTTTCTGTCCAAAAAAGTCACCACAGGAAAAAGAAGTATTGCGCTCTATTTTGTGGGACCGCCTTTAGCTCTGATTACAGCACACATTCACTGTGGCTTTGTTTCAGTAAGCTTGTGCAATGTCAAAAGATTAATTTAATTCCAGTTACTTTTTAATCAAGATCTTGTATTGATGATGAGAGCGTAACCACTGCACAAAGCCTTCTCCAGCTCGTCCCAAAGAGTCTCATTGGGGTTCAGATCTGTAGTAGATTAGTTTCTGCTTCTCCTTGGATGTTTTCTCTGCTCGATGCCAATGATTTGACCCTTCTCAAACACACTGACATCTTTTCCATGACCATGGGATTTGTCTTTCCACATGGATGTTTCAGAAATGAGAAGCCACTCGCTGCATCAGTTGGATGGAAATACCATGTTGTAACTGAAAGATAATCACCCATGCAGCAATTATCCATTAGGAGGCCCGTATAGGAGGCCCGTGTATATACATTAAATCCAGGTGGTGTCTAATTTTTGGACAGTATTTTTGGTCTTGATGCCGCTGCTGTGCATCGATAAACAGGAAACATCTGATGCAAACATGCGCTAGCATTGTTTGCCAAGTCTGTCGGCTCAACATATAAACTTAGCATTGCTGGAAATGCAGAGATTTATCGCAAGATCAATGCTTGTTTTCTACTCTGCTTCTTCCCGTTTACTTTTACTTACGAGTCTGTCCACGTTTAAAGTTAGTACTTTGAGATCCTCTTTGGATCACTTAAACAGGCCGGTGCAGTTCACTTACGACAGTGGAAACATTTCGCTCAAAAGTGAACCAGACCAAACGTGCCCGGAAGTATCTCACAGTATTTGCATTTGGAATATATTCACAGTGATTCACTTTTTCCACATTTTGTTATGTTACAGCCTTGTTTCAAAAAAAGATTCTATTCTACAAACAATGCCCCAACTTGTCAGCTGGTCAGTTGCGTGTTGTGGCACCTATGGGCTCTAGGCAACCTCTCGTGGCAGCCTCGTACCAGAAGTGCACAAGTCATCTCACAGTTAGTTAGCCGTTAGCTCAGTTTTACACGCTAATTATCATCTAAATTAATACATCAAAAGTTTTACACACTCAAAAATGATTCTTAACAAGGCTTTAATCTCACCTAATATGCTCAACAGGTTAGCACCATTTGACACCCTCGTGATTATTCATTGTTTTATTTAAACTTTTTTTCTACATACATGAAGTTTGGGCTTTGATACCACTTACTCTTTTGGTCAGAGTTCCACATACTGTTTTATAAATGAGAGCCCAGACATGTCAGATCTTTTTCTTGATATGGCTGTTGGTCATTTCTCACCTGAGCTGGCCTCAGAGAGAAACTCCTGTTCCTAAATGTCCTGGATCAGTGTCCTCTTTGACCTCATTGTCGCTCTTATAGTAATAACTAAAATAAATCCTTTTACACACCTAAAATATTGCATTGTGTTAAGTAAACCGTTCATAATAACAATCTTATACCACTTTATTCATCATTTTAAGTCTCAACTTTTATTTGGTGATTCAACTGTTGACAGCATAATCCGCTTTAGCTTTTACTATTCGACTATATTTTAAACCATTAATCTATTTGATAACATAGACTTTTTGTGACCATTTTGACATTATAAAGGCTTGCAATTTATCTTTGTTATAGCGCTTCTTCCAAACCATCTCTAGCATGGTAATCATTTCATGTAACCAATGCATTTGCATTTCCTTTCTCCTTAAGAGACACAGAACTTGGCAACTCTCTGACACACTGGGATTGTTGTTGCCAATTATGCATTCAACATTTTAATTACACACAGACTGATCAATGTCTTATCATGTCAATACAGTGTGTAGTAATTTCAACAAAACCAACATTGTGTGATTAAGTTTATGCAAACGAAAAATATTTGGTAAACATGACAGCAAAAGCACCTTAACTGAATAATTAAAACAGGTATTTGTTCATGCTTTTATTCTATTTGTAAAGTGCATATAATGCATTTTTATTGTCTGTTAAGGACTTCACCAACATTATTTTATTATTATTATTAGTTATTATTATAGTTATTATTATATCATTAGTGCATGTTATGGAACATACATGATATACATGTTGTAAAAAACACTGGATGGACTAATTCATCCGTTGTCCCACATTCAGTCTCACAAACACACTCTCATTCATTCACCAGCATACTTGGACACTGGAGGCAAGGTGGGTGAAGTGTCTTGCCCAAGGACACCGAGACAGTTGTACTACAGCCCCATTGTCGCCCCTGGAATTCAAAACAACTTTTTATTTATTTATTTATTTATTTAAGAATAGCCCCCTTGAGATGACCAATATCTTCTTCAAGGCCATCCTTATTCCTTGGCTGGAAAATCCAGAATTAAATCTCTCTGTATTTTATACAAATCAACATCAGTTTTTTCACTGCATTCATCTCTGCATCTCATTTAGATAGATTTAACTCATCAGAGACAAACAGTGTCCGTCCATATCAACACAAACATGGCTACTTACAAGGAACAAAGAAAGGAACAAAATATCACAATGGACTGAAGAACATCGGGGATTTCTGCAGAATCAATGAGTGAAGCGCAAAATGCTCTAAATCAGAGAATCAAATTCAGAAAAGGTTTTCTTGTCAATGAGCAAAAGTCAGAAACAGAGGTGAGAGAAGTTTGATTTTGTTGTAAATGATACACTGCCAGGCAAAAAAAAAGAAGTTTCCACAAAAAAAACCGCTCACACACTTAGCCTTGATTTCGCCCGACATTCGCTGTGGCATTGTTTTCGATAAGCTTCTGCAATGTCACTAGACTTATTCCCATCCAGTGTTGCATACATTTTTCACCATGATCTTGTATTGATTATGGGAGAGTCTGACCACGCCACAAAGTCTTCACCAGCTCATCCCAAAGATTCTTAATGTGGTTTATGTCTGGACTCTGTGCGGGCAAATGTGAAAATGTGTGAAAATGATCCTGGCTTTGTTATTTTGCAATATGCCTGTGCCATTAGGGAAGAAAAAAAATAATTGATGATATAACCAGTCAGTACATTCAAGTAGTCATCTGACCTCATCCTTTGCGTGGACCTGACCAGCAACCCCAGATCATAGCACTGTCCACATGCGCACTAGCCATGATTGGTGCATCCCTTCACCTCCCTCTCTTCTTACCCTGACGCGCCCATCACTCTGGAGCAGGGTAAATCTGGACTCATCAAACCACATGACCTTGTTCCATTCCTCCAGAGTCCAATGCTCATGCTTGCTAGCAAACGGAAACCTTTTTTTCTGGTTGATTAGTGGTTTTCTTATAGCTACACAGCTGTTCTGTCCCAATCCCTTCATTTCCCTTTTTATTGTACGTCTAGAAATGCTCTTACGTTCACGGATAAACAAACCTGAGTTCTACTGTTGTTTTTCTTCGATTTGACTTTTAAGCGATCACGATGACTCAGTATTGTTTTACGACTTGCGATTTGTTCTTGGAAGATGATGGTTCCCAACTATCCAATGAGTTTTTAAGTATTTGCTGGACAGTTCTTAACCAAATTTAAGTAGTTTCCGCAATCTCCTTAAATGTTTTCTCTGCTTGATGAATACCAATGATTTGACTTTTCCACGACCACAAGATGTGTCTTTTGACATGGTGGTTTAAGAAATGAGAAGTTACTAATTGCATCAACTGGGGTTAAATAACTTGTTCCCAGCTGAATGATTTTTTTGCCAGGCTGTGTACATGACTGCTTTGTTTCCCATGCGTCGCGGAAATAAACACATTTGATTGCACAGTTCGATTTGAGTTTGAAGCGTAAGGGTTAGTTGGGTACCGACTCCAGTGCCCTCTCTGTGATGTCGTCTGGGATACAGAGGGAGCTGTAGGTCAGAGATGAAAAGGACCTCTGCAGGATTTTGATCATTCCGTCTCCACCAGAAGATGCACACTATGACGTACAACAAAGTTAACATTTGATAACACTTAGCAAGGTATTTTGGCATAGTCACCAACTTGTGTAAAGGCTCCTGTCTTTGATATGAGCAGAAGTTGAGCAAAGAAGTTTATCTGCAGAGTGGAGCATGTGTGCGGGATAAGAAGCTGAGGGGAGAAGAAAGCCCACAGGATATAAAGTATTGAACATATTCAACACTATCCTTGTAGAGAGGGTGGAGCATGGGCAACATTTCAGCCAGCAGGGAGTGCGCAACAGGTGTGCATTCAGCTGGTGTTTCATTCAAATCTGCATTTATTACAAATACTACAAATACTCATCAAGACGTTTTGCCTATTCATGATCACTTTTAGCAAGAGCCAGATTTATAAATGTGTAGAACTCAATTCGGAGAGATGCACATATCAATCTAGCGTTAGCCGGGTTAGTGCTTTACATAGCTTATGTAATATTAGTTTGAATAAAACTACTGTCTACTGTACATGTGGCTGTCTGCGATGAAATATTACACTTTGTGTTGATCCTCTCTGAGCCACCTGCTCCTGGAGCAGACCACGACACAGAGCTGTTGTGCTGTGTTCCTGTAAACATGCAAGAAACTACGAGCTAACCCATTAAGTCTTTTGGTTCAAAGCATACCAAAAGTTCAGAGCCTAATGTGTCTACTACAAAAGACGCCAGCTCAGGCTGGGCCAAATGGGTGTCCACAACATTCACAGGACGCACAGGCGTCACTTGTCTACAGGTACCAACACGCTGGTGATTTACTCATCAAATAGCACTGATTTCATGTTTCCTGTTGCGTGTAATTTATTTTTTATAGGGCTGTGTAATACATATGGAAACTGAAAAGCACATGGCTTTGTCAAAGTCGAATAAGAGTGATACCTTGCATCGTCATCCTCGCTGCTCTTCTGCACGTTTTTCTTCCTCAAATTTTGTCCAAACTGCAACGAGTTCATGAAAGGCACATGTATCATTCAACACACACAGTTAACGGATGAGCAGAAGAAGCACATTTTTGCTAAAATTGCTAAATCACTCCAACAAACTATTTACATTTGGTCAAACTTCATATTATCAAAAGCCTTTTTTCCATGAATAATAAATAATAGTAGTAGATATAAATGCCTTATCTATAATAATACTATACAATAATAGTATTGATGTATATATTTTACATTATGTTGTTAATAATATATATTTATTATTATGTTAAAAAGAAAATCAAAAATCCTGATCGGAGCAGCTATGTCTATCCAGTCCCTTTAGTTTCAGCTCTGTCATTCTGCAGAAATACAGCCATCATAAATGCTATTTTTCATTTTAACATTGATATGTGACTAAGTCTGCAAATGGACAAGTCAAGGCATATCTACAAGTGCCATTTACCCAGTGGAGGCAGTGCACGCAAACTCTGTGGTCTTTGTGAAGGAGAACTGGGCCTCACTTGGTGGAGAGATGGACCTCACTGTTTGGATACAGTGAGGTACTGTCAAGATTAAGAAAAGCATCCACGGTGAAGCGTAATCTTGTGTTAACTCCACACGCACCACACGCACTTCACACTATTCTATAATTTACCTGTAATCATCCCCTCGTTCTTTCAGCTCTTGTTCCTGACCAAGTCTACCAAGCTGGTGAGTGTCGTCAAGGACTCTCAGCACTAAAGAAAAACCACAGTATTTACTTTCAACATTTTGATATTTATTTTGTGTTGACCTTGGTGTTGTTGATCCACAAATCAGGAGTCTTGTGCCACCACGAGGGTCGACTGTTTGTCCAGCTCAATCAGCACGATTTTAACGATGTCAATGTCAGTGCTTACAGATCATTTAGATGTCTGAAATAGGAACAAAAGCATGATGTTTAGTAACAACCAATTTAACTGGCTATATTAACAGATTGAATGAGAAGGATTGGCTTGATATCGTTTTTTTTTTTTCAGACAGCACGACTCTTTATTTGTTTGTACTATTGGTTTTGCATGTTTTCAATGTACAGACTTCCTGTTCCTTTATAGAAGGATGCCACAACCTTTAATCCTGTTAGTTTGTTTGGTTCGGACACTCTCTCTATTCTTTTCTACTAGTTTGATGTACACCTTGTTAAACGGTCACTTTATAACACACCATCTTCAGACTGGGGAGAAACTAAATCTGTTTAGAAAAGTGCCCTTTAAATGATTACATTGTTAGAAATATTATTATTGTAAAACAAAAGATCTGATAAAACGTGCATATGTCTTACCTGGTATTGGTTGAAATGTTGTACTGAAGATCTTCAGGTTATCAAGTCTCTTTTCATACACAAATCAAGGGGGGTGTTTTAATCTTTTGGCTTTGTAAGAGCAACTACTCGTAGTGGAGAGTGAACTGACACTGTATAAACAGTGTCAGTTTTTTTTCTCCAATCATCAGGATTGTTTGACATTAAAAAGAGAAACAAATGCGTGTGTAGAGCCTGCTGATCTACTGTGTGAAGTGCCACAAGGCTGTGTCCTCGGCCCACTCCTATTTCTTTTATATGCCAACAAACGGAGCTCCTTCATCAGATGTCTGTCCCGAATAAAGCAGTGGCTGGGCGATAATAGCCTCCAGCTAAACTCAGAGACCCTCATTGTTACATCTGATAGTGCTATCCCCAACATCAAAAAGCACTTAGGTGACCTTAGCTCTTCTGCAAAAGCTTAAATCATAAATCTTGGAGTGACGTTTGATGGGGATATGTCCCTTGAACATCATTCAAAACAACTAATTACGGAATGTTTTTTTCAATTGCCCAACATCTCAAAGCTTAGATCTATGGTATCTAAAAAATAACTCAAGATGATTATCAATGCTTTTGTCTCCTCGCGGTTACACTCCTGCAACAGCCTCTTCACCTGCCTCAACAAGAAAGAGTTGGCTCATCTGCAGTATGTTCAAAATCCAACTGCAAGGCTCCTGACTCATACTAACAGGAGGGCCCACGTCACATCTATTCAAAAAAATCTTCATTGGCTCCCTGTTATGTATCGGGTCCACGTCAAAATCTTGGTTTTGACCTTTCAGGCGCTATACGGGCAGGCACCTGACTATATAACTGATCAAACCCTATTGCTCGTCCAGGAGCCTCAGGTCCTCTGGGCAGAATTTGCTGATGGTCCCTCAAACTTGTTTTAAAACTCAAGGGGACCAATCTTTCAAAGTAGTTGCATTCCGATCTCAAGCAGTTGTTCTTTATACATCTACAAGTTAGCTTGTTTACAAATGGGTCCGAAATCCATATTTATTCAGTCCCTCTTCAGCAACTTACAATCTGACTAAGAATGTAAAAAGAACATATACATATGCACTGTTAGAGATGTCGTCAGTGCAACCTGTATGCAAACACTCAACAGAACAACAGAACAACTGAAAATGCAGTGCTTTTATGTTCACTCAAGGTTGGCCAGACCACGCATAAAAATAATAATAATAATCATACTCACTGCAAAAGATGCAATGATGTTTTAGAAAATCGACATGGTGTTGAAAAATACATTGTGTTTAATATTTTATATGTTTTTATTTACAAATAAATGTAATTGGATTGGATTTTATATTTTTTACCATTTGCTGAATGTCTATGCCCTCTCTCTTTCCCCTTTTCATACTATAACTATTCTGTCAAATAAAGCTTTCAGACCAGAAAAAAATGAAATAAAAATCGAATTCAAATGATTTTTTTGAGCTCAGTGGCCTAGGTTCGGCTAGCAAATAACTGAAACGGCGGTAAAATGCAGCCTCAAGAAAGACACGAGTGCCAATTTCCAACTGATTGCCCTGATAGCTTAATTGTGACAAAGATGGGTACAGATTTTAAGGTATCCTGGAGGTCCTGATCTCATACAAAGGCTTACAAGTTTCCGGTCAAAGCTTTGCAGTGGTTTGTGGATTCAAACACATTGCAACCAGCCCCAGGTTTTCATAAAGTAAAGGAGAGACCGAATGGGCTGTACAAATACAGAAAAACTTGCTGAACTTTTTATTGGACACTTTCATCACTTCAGTCTTTATCTTGGAACTGTTTGATAAATGCCTTTTTTATTACATTTCTAGTGAACTGAATATTGAACCGTTAGTCATGCTATTGAGTTAAACATTGGTAAATTAAATATAACTTATCCATGCTGCCAGGATAACTTTGCTTGATATTTTAGTTGTTTAGTTTAGTTATGTTTACTGATATAAATACACATCCCTACTTTTAACAATCCCCTTGCGACACACTCGGTTTGTTTATTAACACTTTATTAACATACTCTTGCTTAACCAAACCAAACAAAACATCTCCTAAAAGCGCTCAGTGGGCAAGTTTTGTTCCAAGCTTTTTCATACTCAACTACAACAACTCATGAGCGGCACAAAGCTGTATCATCAACTTCAATAAATTGTGTTGCCATTTTTTTGGAAAGTTTAGTGGAAGGAAAATTGTGATGGCGGGTGGGTGGTGTCATGGGTGGTGTGATGGGTGGTTATTATTGATGGTGGTTAGAAGGTGGGGACACAATAAAATGTTATTGACAAAAATTGTAACCCAGGTAATAAATAACAAGTTTGGAGTAGCTTTGTGAATGATAAAATAAAATAAATAAGGTAACATACCACACACTTTTGTTTCTTTTTTCAGAAATGTATGAGTCTAAAATGGCCTGTAAGTATGGGCATAAAAATCTAGAATAGCCCACGCCTGGCCCAAAGTAGCCCTATAAGTGCTAATAAGTAGAATGGAATGGCCCAGAGTGAAAAACACTGCTTTTAGTTCTAACATAAAATGGGTCATGGTGACTTGCTCTTGAAGTCCACTGCCCTTATAAAAGAGGCGGATTTGTGAATGTCAGATGAAATGCTAAAGGTTTATGTGAATGAAGAGTCACTCATTGCTTGTTCCACAGATGTAATGAGAAGATGGTGCCTGGCATGCTGGGTAATGGGGGCCCTTTACCCTGTAATTGAGTGACCCGCCGAAAGGAAAAGTTATGAATAAGATTAGAATAAAAGTGATGTGAAATGAATGGCTGAAGGATGAGACAAATTTTCCTAATAAAGGGCTAGGAGAATTGACAGATTTTTTTCATTTAGAGTTGCAAGACCAAACTATCAGATCCCATCATTGCTTAGCTGGTACTTCACACAGAGTAGGCTTTATTTCACTCCTTTTATAATTATACTGTATATAGGATGTTTTACTTTAAATGTGTATGTCTATAAAACATGTTTTATCATTATTTATTGCTGTTATAGTTTCATTTTTTAAGGCGAGACCCTGCTGGTGAATAGGGAAAAAAATGAGGTATCAATTTGAAATGTTTTCATTCCCCAAATTTTTTTTTCAATACATTTAATACAAATCTGGCTTTGAATTAGATTAATTTTAAACAAACCCTTCTGTACGATGTGTTAAATCCTTTGTAACTTTTGGTGTACGTAGGTGCTACATTTCTCGGGATAAAATTTCATTTTGAGAGAACAATGTTTGACTGTACAATGTCCCGTAAAAAAGCTTTATTAAAGAGGTGTAGAAGGGGGCACCTGTTTTTTTTCCAGGTGAAAGCTTGTATGTTTAGAAAACAAAAACAGGGAAAGATATAAAGTTTTGCCTGTAGTGTCTAGCCTCTGATAATAATAATAATCTGATGATAATAATAATAATAATAATAATAATAATAATAATAATAATCATAATCATAATCATAATCATAATCATAATCATAATAATCATTTGTGTTAACCTAATGCAGTGCAGCTCTAAAGATTTCAGGCTTTTTTCAATGTTGCTTTTTTGCTTTCTTCCCCCCCTTTTTGTCAGTTTGTTTTCTCAGCATACAAGCTTTCACCTGGAAACAACAACATTATCCAATCTGCTCCTAAATATGCTTTTTTTAATTGAATACACTTACAATGAAAAAGATTGAAAGTAGCACAGACCAAACTTTACAGTCTTGTAATTAACAGCTTCACAGTTCCTGACAGAACTGACAGATCGTGCAGAAGGATTTTTCACATCTAATTCAAAGCCTGATATGCAAAAGTTTTAATTCCAAATTTTTTTTACACCAAAGTCCCTTTGGTATGTTTTTATCTTTATCTAATATCTCAACATTTAAACTTGGATCTTTCCATTTTTGAGATGTTGATGTTTTTTGTATGTTTTTTTGTATTTACTTGTAATACATTTTCTGTCACATTTAAACAGAGGTTTCAAATTGACATATCTACATTTAAGATTTGTTTCTATATTCTATATTCTATCTTGACTAAGTCATGTGCATGTATATTTGAAGTAACACATTTGTAGCTGTGACTTTGTATTTTAAGCAGTAATATACTGTGTATTTTTTGCACCAAAGTAAAGTTATTGCATTACAAAGCGCTCTATATCATATGCAGGAGGGACGTCTTATTAAGCCGCCCATTGCCTGAGGCCACATCCCGGCTGAGTTTTTAAAGCATAACTTAAGCTAATTTATTCAAACGGAGCAGAAAGGGAAAATTCATAATCATTATTAATATGGTTCTGTTCTTTTACGCTGAACTGAGCAGAGTTATTTTAGCAAGCTAAAATGTCACCAACTGATTTATGTGGCGGAGAGTTCAGCCATGGTTGCTGTACTACTGCACATATAGGCACTCATTTTAGACTTTTCACCACACGACTAAAAACTTAGCCTCTTTCCTGTGTTGTGGACAGCACAATATTCGCTCGTCCTAAAGAGGATGTTGCCTGATGATACAACTGCACATCTTCTGCCCAGATGTTCGTCATATTTGTCATTCATCACAGATAATGAGATAAAGTGACCCCTCCACATGGACAACCCCACAAGGACAATGTGTAGGTATAGTATGAAATAGGAACACAGGAGTAAACACACTTATCTTGTCTTATTAAAAAATAATGAATTACCAGATATTGTGACTATTGTAAACTTTCAAATAAGGGTATAATTGATATTTCATTATTTTTTTTATTTTTTTTAGGTGACATTTCACTTTTGTCTGATGATTAAACCTCAACGAATAAGTTTGAAAACATGTTTTAAAGAATTTCTGTTGGATTGATATAATGTCTGAATATTGTTATCTGGATACTCCAAAAAATGAAATGTCAATATCGCTCATCCCTACTTCAAAGACATTTACGCATTGCCATTTACCCCCCAAAAATTGTCAAATTTAGTCCTCCAAAGTCTAAATTGTGTTCCACATGCGTTTACTGACGGAGAATTGGTTGTGGGCCTCTCTCTGAAAAAAACTAAAAAGCAACTGTATTAATTAGAAACCCCTACAAGAAGACCATCTACATGTATTTAAAGGAGACATATTATGCTAAATCAATTTTATTCAGCTTTTAACCTTGTTAAACAGTTTTTCCTCATAATTTATTTACCGTACTTTTCGGGCTATACAGCGCTCTGAATAAAAGCCGGAACCAACGAAATTTACAAAGAAACAAGAACTTGTACATATGTGGGCCGCACCTGTCAATACGTTGTAACAAGAGATATATTTACATACACCAGTTGTCTTGTGAGCGCAGGTCTCCCGCTCTAATTAGACTAATTTCTCAGTGAATATGAGTTGGATTGTACTAAAACACACAGCATTTTGAAGTTTAACGTACACAGAACACACACAGCTGTCCCATCTGTCCTCTCTGTCCTTGATTCCTCTGCGTGAGCTGATTTTCCTGTGTCTGTCTTTGCATCTGGTTCGATCTGCTCCTGAGCTTGTGCTTAGCGAGCGAGTGTTTTAACATTTGTGATATGATATTTCATTAGACTCAGTTCTCCGTGAATATGAGTCTGATTGTAATAAAACACACAGCGTTTTAAAGCTTAAAATAAAGTGACTTTAGAGAGTTGTGAACGTGGTAAAGAAAAACTGCAGCGCAAAACAGCGCGGCGTTCAAACAGTTAAGTTAAGTACAAAGCCACAGCTCAGTTTGGAGCTGATCATTGGTTGAATTGGCCACACATATGCACACATAAATTACATCCAGACTAAATTTGAACTTTGGACCGGATGGAATGACTATGCTGGATTACATGTTTCGGATGGCTAACTGTGAGTATGTTGTCTCTCTGTCTCTGTGTTCCTTTCATAAAAAAAAAAAAAGATACAATGAAAATAAAATAAGGAAAACACAAAAAATGACTAAAAAGAAGTGAAATCATGTCCTCAGCCTGGGCTATACACTGTATATGCTATTCATCAGTGCACAGAGCAGAGCCAGACATGAAGCAGTATTTGCCTCTTAACCTTTAGGTGAGCTATAAACCTGCGACAGACCTGCTCAAAGAAGTGATGGATCTAACCCTGACAATTCTGATGGATTCCACACACTCTGAAGATAAGATGAAATACCTATTCTCTTTAGATAATAATCTCTCGTAGCAACATATTTTTCTCCTCAAAAGCAAATTTTCAACTTGTTCAACTTGATAAGTCGTTTTATCCAGTAAAAGTGCACTATGTAACTTTAAAGGTGGAGGGTCCGCCACCTGCTTGACTCTGCGGAGAAAGCAGGTAGGCGACCATCCACCAGAAAGTTACATGTGCGCCTTTAACATTGGCAATCGACAAGTAAGAAAATTCAAAATCAAATTCTACATTTTTTTGGAAGCTGATTGATCCAGATTAGCTAAAAACGTAGTAGTTATAAATAGCTAAATGTATTAAGTTCAAATTTTCATGTATTGCTATTTGTAATAGCAATATAATTTCAAATTGAATATCACTTTAAACAGTGCTGCTCCTAATGAACCGTCCTTGTGGTCGGACTTTCTCACAGCCGCATGAGCAGATAGAGGTGTTACATTCCAATGCACAGAACTCCTACATAATCTTTTGTGCTCCAGTGGTTTAAAGAAAGTGTCTAAGATGACAATCACACCTGTCTTTCAAGGAGAAAAAATCCTCCAACACGCGTTTTATTTCCCAAAACCATGCAGTGGTCAAACCACTTGCTCTTTTGGGTTGTTAACAGTGCGACAGTGACAAAAATGTATTTGGAGCGGATTTCTTACCCCATAGAATATGTGTTTAGCATATTTAGCATAGCATATATTTCATATATGATTCTTTTATATATACTGTATTATTTATGGAGCTTTATGGATTGCTAACAAAACATTAATAAAGCTTAACCATGGGACAAGAATAATTTCAATTTTTAAAGTCGGATTGCAGATAATGACTCAACCACAAGGGGTGTGTGCAGAAAGTTACTCTGTAATACAATTTTTTTTTTATTTTTTTTTTTTTACAAAAACTAACAATGCTAGGCCTTAAATAGGCATTCTGTCTAAACCCTTTGACTTCATTTTTGTGAAGTTAGCTTCAGTTTTGATGAATGAGTCAGTCCATGCCTGCATTGATATCCAAGATGGCGCCGCAGACGGATGCCCTGGCCTTTCTGTGCTCTTTGTTATGTCTGATTATGTTCGTAAAATTGTGTGTCTGCGTGCTCTTACACCCGTGAAGAGCTCTTGTCCAGGCAGGAGGCTACGGTCCATCCGGACCAGAACCTCCCGCCACAAGAATAGTTTCTTTCCCTCTGCTGTTGGACTCATGAACACTTCAAAACACCTGTCACTTTAACTGCAGTATTCAACCACTCACTGCACTGTCACTTTCTGCACTATAACTTTAAACATAACTGTAAACTTGTGTACATAGAAATGCCTATTTTTATTTTTATTGTATAGTAATTTTAAATTGTTTCCTAATGCATGCCCTTTTTTGATTGAATATATGTTGTTTTATTATTACTCAGTGTTTTATGTTGCACCTTAAGGCCGAGACAAGTTCCTATGTTTTTGAATTTTGTTCATTGACAATGGCAATAAACTCTTTCTGATTCTGATTCTGATGCCTCCAAGAACATAGCTTTGTCCTTCATATATTAATCTATTTATTTAAGAAAATCGAAGCGGGATTTGAACTTTTTCCTCGGTCTCGGTGCAGAGCTTGTTTCCAGTTAGAGCAACTCATACAAAAGAGGCCAAGACTACTGATGCTCAACTTCACAAAGAGTCCACACGTTTGTTTGTAGCCCGGAGTGTTCAGGAACAGCTTTAGTTTGAATTGGGAGAAATCTTAGTCAGGTGTTTCAGGGAAAATCAGCCCGAACATTAAGGGTTCTTTAAAGCAGCTCAACAGAAGGAGCCCTGGATTTAAAACACCATTTGTTTAAATTAAGGGCAACTTCTCTGGTGAAGAGTCCACCACTTGCTCATTTGCATGCAACGTTTTTACTCTGCCTGGAATGTTCCACAATATGGCGTTAAAACGTGTCAGGGGTCTCATTTATAAAACTTTACATGGAATTCTGACTAAAAGTGTATGTGAGGACAAAACACAAACTTCCTCAAACTTGCTGATGTAAATGAGAATCTCTCTTCTTTGAGTTCAGTTCTGGCTCATATCAGAATGACTGGAGCGCACTTTTTCCAAATTAAATGGCTTTTTATATTACAAATCTGACGTGGAAAGTCCCGTACGAGAAATGTTTGAACGTACGCACACTTTATAAATGAGACCTTCTGAACTGTGGTGAGGCGACCCTGCTCACAGTACGTATGCTTTTTAAGTATTTTTGAATTCATGAACAATCTAGTGCAAAATCTAACTCTTAACTTGGGAAATAGAATCATATAACAAGACCAGCTACAAATAGAATACTGTACATAGAGTCACAGAGAGTGTCAGAAACAATTAATGGCAGCTTGAGTTGATTTTCCGAGACTTATATACAGTCTACAGCCCTGTGCCATGGTTCCGATTTAGAAGTCTTAATTGAATCCCCTCCACACAGCTCGCAGATGCCCACAGCCGAGCAAGCCTGCAGATCAGAATGAAAGGGGTGCGTCCAAATCCTGTCAAAGTGGTCAAATCCTCTTTGTCCGTGCGAGTTTAGCCCCGAGAAAGCCAGTGTCAGTCAGGAGACGCCAGTTCAGGAATTTGACTTGAGGTAAGAGCCTGCTCGAATCCTCCCTCTATCCTCTCTAATCCTTATTGATTAATGGCTCTTTAACCCGGCAGACTTTCAGACAATTACCATTCCACAGATGAGCTCAAGGGTGAGATGATTTATTTTGGTCAATTTTTTCCAACTCACAGTCATGAATAAAAAGTGCTTGTAAACAAAAAGGGAAATTCTATTCTTTGTGTGGTTTTATAGAAACTGGGCATTAAGATGGATAAGTGTAGTATTGAGTGTGGCAGATCGTTTTTAATCTAGAGGACCTGCTAAGAAGTGAGAGAACCAAACCCTGGTGTGCAGCAGAATTCAAAGGCACATACATTTACACACAAGAGACTCTTATGTGATGTATGAATACATTCTTCCAATGTATATAAAAAGAAGGAGCTTTGGCTGCAGTTTTTGTGCTTCAATATGCTCACCAACGTAGTCAGACCTTTTTTTTGGTAAATGAATGAATTTATTTTGAACATCAAATGGCACAAGCATATGTCAGTGGCTGAGAAGATGAATAGGTACTTGAAATCTGTAATTCAATTTCCTCCTATTTCCATCCATCTTATCCCTCTTTATCCGGGACCGGATTGCGGCGGCAGCAGTCGAAGCAGAGAATCTCCGGAGCTCCCAGGCCAGGGAGGCCTGGAGGAGCAGTGGCTCTAGTCTGAGCCCTTGTGACTGAGCTCCTCACCCTATCTCTTTCTTGAAATTAATTTTGACCACTTGTATTTGGTCATGCTGTATACCCAGAGCTCATGACCACAGATGAGAGAACGCATGTAGATTGACCGGTGTCACTGCAGACGATGCACTGATCCGCCTGTCAACCTCACATTCCATCTTTCCCTCACTCGTGAACAAGACCCCAAAGATACTTGAACCAGTTAAGAACCATGACCAGAGGTTTGGTAGTTTCCCTTGCGGAGAAGGGGGATCTAAGGACAGGGGACCTTGGGACATTGGTCTAAGGACACGGGATGCTGGGACATTGCCAAGTCCCTATGAACATTGTTTAATCTGTTCTCACTGTCGTCCTTCGAGGCAACCGCAGTTGTGATTTCAAGCGTTATAAGAAATAACTTGAAACTGAATTGAATTTGAGGTGCTGATTCTCATCCGGACAATTCAAATATAAAAAAAAAAAAAAAACAAATCACTTTTCAGGTTCAATTTGGAACATGTCGGACCTGAACCTAACTTCAAAACGCACAGGGCCAGATGCAGGTATTTTAGAGGGGAATGATGCAGCCTCCTCCTTCCCACCCTCGACACACAATGATGTAATCTGATTTCCTTGTGTGAGATATTGCTACCTCACCAAAGCACAAGCCTTTAGCTATCAGAAAAAAGCATACAGTTGTTGAACTTGGATATATTGACATTTACTACTTTTATATACGAGTGGCAAGTGTAGAGTGGTAAAACTTGCTCCATAAACCAATGTTGACCTGAGTTTGACTCCTGCTCTAAACTCAAGGGCCTCTCAATAACTACAAGTAAACTGGAGCAGAACCGAGAGCTTGTCAGTGCTCGCAGAGCAGTAACAGCTTGGCTGTTAGTGTTACTGCAATGGACACGCAAGTGTTTTCTGTTAACTTTGTGCAATCACCAATGCGGTCACCTTACCTGGCACTGAAAAGAAAATAATCAAACTAGTGGATAGGTTGTTTTTGTCCAATCGAAAGCTTTTTTCTGGTATTATAGTTCTAGTTAGTTTTTCATTTATTTTTCGTTTATTTTTTTACATTTTGTTCAATACTGCAATATTTATCAAATACAACTTAATAATAGTCTACTGACTTCCGGTTCAAAACCATGCTTAATTACTACCTTGTAAGGGAAATTAATTATCTTGCATTTGACCCATTCTTCAGCGTGCCCTGGGGCAGCCTGTCAGGAACAATGAGCTGCTCAGGGCCATATCCAGATCTTGAGCTTGGCTTGGGTTAATGTGGGAAACTTCTAGCCACTTAGCCACCATGCTGCCACTAAGTCATCACAACAGAGCGCGGACAGCTCCACCTACGGATACTTGCAGTTCAGGGCAGTGTGCAGTGTTCTTTTCAAATAATGTTCCAAAATGCCTGTGACAAACAAACAAAACAAAACCAAATAAATCAAAGAAAGAGGTATCAGAGCAGTAGGTGTGAAAGGGGGAAGGTAGAGTAGAGTAATGGCACCAATTGTTTTCGTTCTCATTGCAACTAAAGTGTGTGTGCCATTTTGACACATTAAATTAGCTCCCTAAATAGCCAAATGTGCACAAGTGAATGCACAATTTAATAAAACAGTGAAAAGGTGAGCAAGTGGATTTAGCTTAGCATAACTTTCTTTACATGCATTTTCTAAGCAACAATACTTAAATGTGATTAGACGTCTCAGTAAAAAAATCCTTGACTGTATATTCTTAAAAATACCCAAGTGTAATGTAATCTACGCTGCTGAGTAAGCTCTCACACACTCCTGGGTACACCTAGGGCCTGAAACTGCTAAAGCAGACTCTCCAAAGTCAATTCTCTATTTAACCGGGGCACTTAAATTTATGGCCGATGTGGTGTGAAGCATAAAAATACGTCTTACCCCTGAGACACAAAGTCATATAAGTTAGAGCAGACAGTGGAGTGTAAATCCTAAACAACTCCTCCAGTCTTGTACTGAGGCAGACACACAGCATTTATCAGGGACAAGGAGAGATCCCTCATATTCAGAACACAAAATATGTTAGAGTTCAAATAAAACTGCATAATTTATGCCATAAACGTAAAGGGTTGTGTAAATAACATAATCTGTCACAATAGGTGCCGTTAATTACCCTTCCCAGCAAGATGAATTCTCTAAATATTTGTGAGTTCACAAACTATTGACAGGCTCCGTCTGTTCTTATTGGGCCTGAATCACCTGTAGTTCAGAGATTGAAACAATCAAATGGCAGCATTGTGGTTTGGGCTGCCAAAATGAACCAAAACAGACATGACAACGCCGACGGACGTACTTCAGACTATTTTAGCATGAATATGAACTATTTCGTTTTTGAAAAATGTTCACGTATAGGTGCTTTGTGCATGTGTGGATGGGAAAGATGTTTTTCTTAACTGGACCTGACCAAAGTTTGATTTCTCGACTTGTTTCTCTGTTGTGACGCTGTGACCAATCACTATGAAGTATTTGCTTGAACGTTCTGATTGCTTTCAGCAAGAGCCTTCCCAGAGTGAGACCCATATCAATCCTACTTGAGCCAGGTTAGTTGTTAATCATCTAGTGTGGAAAACGTTTGCCTTGGATACTTCACGACAATGTCAAGCAGAATTTAGCAGAGCTTAATGATTCCTCCATTTGATTTGTAGAGAATGTTAAAAGATGGCGACACCTTACTGATTTGTGCTTAAAGGTGACAAAGAAAAAAGCTAAATAGATATCGAATGATAAAAATATTGGCAACAATTTTACCAGCCTTAACAAAGCATGAACAAATAATTAATGATCAACAAATCGTTTTTTAAGAATGATTCTTAATAAACTGTTCATTATGAATAAAGTCTTGGCTCATGCTTTACCTTGAGTGTGCACAAGGTTTAATTATAACACATAGTTCATTCATTTTATAATACATGTATACACTAAATATTAACAATAATACTACACACAATAATACATTTTACATTCAATTCAATTCAATTACATTATTTACACAAAAGCAAAAAGTACCTTATAGCACCCATAACTCTAACCACCCACGCCACGCAGTTAGTGAGCACACATGCCAACATAAGTAATGCTAAATAACAAATGCACTGGTCTCAAACTCTTCAAACTATTCATGTGCCCAAGCGGAGAAAGTCCTGCAGATACTCATTAACTATCAACACCATCCTGTTCCCAGTGGCAGAGGAGTTAGAATTCAGCGCTGGAGGCATAGCTTCAGGGCTCAGACAACAGAACACCCCTGACCTCACATAAATGACAGGGTTAAGGGGGAAATGCCAATGGCGTCAGACCACAACAAAATATGAATGATATATAATTGGGTATATGATGAGCAATTCATAATAACAATAGTAGAGGGTACTTCAGCCTTTGCATGATAGATTGCTTTATGACATCACTGTGCTTTATAACATCACATTTCCTTTATAGATAAAAGGAATATAAAGGAATATAAGCCACGGTAAGAGTCAGCGACTGCCATGGAGGGCGGTGACAACAGCAAAAGTGACTCCAAGAGGCACAACTACAGTGGGCGGTGATGTGGCACTGTGGAAGCCAGCTGCCGTGGAAAGCCAAAGAAGAAGAGGAAAGATGCGCCTTTGCCGTTGGCTGCCGGCCGCCAATGCGCCTTTGTGGTTGGCTGCCGGCCGCCGATGCGCCTTTGCGGTTGGCTGCCGGCCGCCGATGGAAGCACCAACAACAACTAAAGAATGGGGTCTAAAATAATGTCTAAAGAATGGAGGTAAAGGTAAACATTAGCCGACGGATACCAACCGCCATAAAACACACACAAAGAAGAAGAAGAAGAAGGTTGAAGAAAGACTTCTTTCTCGCTTTCTCTCTCTCGTCTCTCTTTCTTTCTCATCTCTCTTTCTCTCTCTTGCTCCTTTAAAAAAAAAAAAATAGTATAGCGTAAAACACATACTTTGAAGACATACAACTTCGGTAGTGCGGTAAGTAACACTATGATGCCAACCGCCATAAAACACCAAAGAAGGTAGTAGAAGAAGAAAGCCAAAAGACACATCAGACAATCAGAAAAGAATAGGAAAGGAAAGAAAGAACTCGATCTGTGAGTACCCGTTGAGGTTCAATACAGCTCCTGAACCCGTCCTGTCTCCACCTATCCGAATATCCTTGGGCCTTAAGTAGTGCTCTGGCCAGCAACTCCAGAGCAGTGGCAGCTGTAAACCTGAACCAGCACAACAAAACAGTAAAATGAAAATACTGAAAATGTATAGTCAGAATACTATTATTATTCTCTGGTATAGCTGATGATACTTGATCATGTAAACTAGACTTTAAACTGTACAAAGTTAGTGAGAGAGAGAAAAAAAAAACAACAACACTTAATAAATAGTGCTAAATAACTGACTTTTTATGTATTTTTTTCTCTCCTAAAAAATAAAATACATAAAAGTAAAACAAGACAAAGAGAGAGAACATATGTACAGTTTCATATCATCCTAAATATGTAGTCCAGCATTGTCATTCCATTCAGCAAAAGTATAGAAAATCTGCCTATTTTCAAATTTAGTCAGAAAGTATGCTCCAAAGGTATCCATTTATTGTGTCCATGGCAGGAGTTTTGAGGTCCCCAGAAAAAAACAATTAATCAACAATCAACAATGGGTCACCTGGCAATCACAATTTCTCCTGCAACTAGTATTCCTAGTTCCCTGTGCATAGTGGGTACTTTGGCATGATATTATGAAATACCATGATATATTTTCCAAACAGAATCCTTTACAAACATGTGATTTCATGGTACTCGTACTTATTCTCTCTGCACTGGCTTCTTGTGGCTCAGAGGATAGACTTTAACGCAGCTCTGCTTGTGTACAAGTCGCTCCATGAACTCGCACCAAAGTGCAGCTCAGTTAGTGCCACATGAACCATCTCTGACTCTGAGGTGCCCAGTCAGGACGAGCATGGGGAATCAGCGTTTCAGTTTTATGCAGCTAAAAGCTAGAACAGTCTTTCTGAAAATGTGAAACAGACTTCTAATCTGACAATGTTGAAATCTAGGCTAAAAACAATTTTCTTTCATGTCTTTATCTTTTTTGTGATTTTAATGCATTTTTTCCTGTCTTGTAAAGCACTTCGAATTGCCTTGTGCATGAAGTGTGCTCTACAAATAAACATCCCTTAATATTTAGTAGAATTTTATAGATGTAGATATTATTCCCCTTGAAATTTCACCCTGCATGTCATTGAATCTATGGTCAGATTTAACTATTTCCAACGTCTGCTGCTTTTATCTATCACCCAATCATTTCCGTCCGTACCATGTGTTTACCACAGGAGAAAAACCATCAGCTTCTCCGTTTCCCTACATTCATTTCTTACTTTCATTGGTGCCCATAAACCCCACAGATATTTGAATACGCAATTAGATTTAGGTTTAGATCAGCTGTTCCCAAGCCTTGTCAAATACCTTGGCAGTACAACCCTCGATATGATTGTTATATTTGAGTACATTTGTTAGCATTCAGATGGCAGATTACCAGTGGGGCCTGTTCATTGTAAGAAATGATTGAGTTTCCCTTTCAGTCGTGTTTCCTTTTGGCTTCCACTGATAAATATTCATTTAATATTCTGAATACATGAATAGGTGTTTTCATTTCATTCGCGTTTCGAGTTCGGTCCCACCTCTGTTCCAAACATCTCCATAGAGTGGATTTGAATTAATATGTTATACGGAAGTATATTCAGTTACGTTGTTCTCTGTAATTGACAATGGCCACTGTAAACATGAGGGAGAAAAACGTCCTCTACATATTTATCATACTTTACTCTCATGACATGATATTTGCTTTGTTCTGCCTTCTGTATTCACCTCTCATCCCTCCGCACACCTCTAGTCCAGCCTGCAATGGGAATATTCGGTGTTATATTATAATGGTACAGCATAACAAACAAAAAAGTGTATAGCAGTGTTTTATACAGTTGTTTATGTTTTTACTTTGCAATTAGCTTTATTCTAAACCAGTATAAACTTGATGAAACCTGTATGCATCAGAACTAAACTATTATTTGTCTCACAGTGGGGGAATTGCATGAACAGAATGTTAAACATGCAATCAAAAATCCCAGTGCAAGTAGCTTCAACACTATATTCAAGTGGCTATGGCTATTGTGTATAGTGTGTCACATTATGTTCCTATTATGGCACATGATTACTACATGTGAATGACACATGTGCAGTGTTAGTTGTGTTCATTGTACAATCTGACAGCAGCAGGAACAAAAGACCTACATTTATTTCTTTATTAATATTTATTTGTGTTCAGTCATTTTAGCCCTTATGATAAGCAATCATAAATTAAATGTTCTGACACTTTGACAATACTTTCAAGTCTTTGACATGTCTCCTCAGACTGGTCTTTACCAAATACTTCATATTTGTGTTGGCATGATTACCAGTCTACTTGTTCTTGCAGTATTTCTGCTTTGTAATCTACAGTCACCTCCTCATCTGTCCAAACACACGCTTTATTCCGGGTACTTGCCTCTTTCACCATTTGTAGTCCAATGGTTTGATATGAGTGACTTGACAACACCTGTCAAATAGGTTGCAGGAGGTCAGAGGTCATTCGGCGAGGCCTCATCAGTGTCGCCTAGTAGTAGTAGCCCATCGCTCCAGTATGATTAATTACGTTACCTGCTGACACGGCATAGGTACTACTATGTCTTCAAGGTTATTGATATTTCCATGTGAAGGAGGATCAGATTGCCATGATACAATTTAACATGTGAGCATCTTTTTTGGGTCAATGTTGTTGTGTATACTAAGCCTGAAGCTGCTCTCCAAACAGGGCGTCCGGCAGGAGATGGTCCAGCATTGATGTGAGTTTAGCCAGAACCCTTCTGGCTAGCTCTTCCAGTTGTGAGTTTAGCCAGAACTCTTCTGTTGCCCACCTTCAGCACTGAGTCCAGAGGACAGCCTGCATAGCTTCTTCCTCACCTTCTTTGTGATGCTGCTGCTCTAGCATCCATGGATCCATGGATAAACCGCAGAGGAAAGCCGTTGTGGTTGACGGAGCAATGCCATGTGATGGTAACATCAGGGAAAAGGAACATGAAAAACTATAGAAATACCAAGGGCTCCGAGAAGAGCTTGAGAAGGCCTGGTTTTAATAAAACAAAACTCAACCTCAGATCTTTTGTGTAGATACCTATTTATTACACCAAAGCCTCCAAACATTTTCAAAGGTTGAACATGTTCATAAGCGCACACACAAACTGGTGTCACATACTTTGCTCGATAGCGTTAATACTGTTTGTGGTGCAGCATCTGTCTGCTGAGGGAGTGTTACAGAAGGTCATTTTGACTGTCTATACATCACCACAGCATAGAGGCCACAGGCAGCGGCTCATGCACACATACATCAGGAGAAGTCATGCTATAGCAGCTTTCAATTAATTTGAACGTCATGCGTATTTTATAAATTTTTTAATGTATGACCTTGAGGTTTCAAATGGCATGTGAGTTAATGAATATGTGGTGACAGAGTACCAGGAGAAACAGTTGCATGTTATATGTAACTAAGAAGCATTTAAAGTAGACTTCCACTAAGGCATTGGCCCCGTCTTGCAATGGCAAATAACTAGACCTGAATTGGAATCTTAAAGTTTCTCAGTAAATTTTTTCCCCTTGTTGTTAGCTAAACTTTTCATTCTCATGTAAGGGAGAATTCTGTCTAAGAAACTTGACAATTAAAGTAAAAATGAATGTTGCAAATATAATTTCATAGCTCCAAACTTACAGATTCCCTACTTCACTTTCTCCTTCAAGAATGCTCCACATGTACGG
This sequence comes from Chaenogobius annularis, assembly GCA_015082035.1. Lineage (NCBI taxonomy): Eukaryota > Metazoa > Chordata > Actinopteri > Gobiiformes > Gobiidae > Chaenogobius > Chaenogobius annularis. Next base: position 1,946,744 of record BJKM01000034.1, read on the forward strand.
CAAAGAATGTATCAAGACAAGTTACAGGTCAGATCTCACTCACAGTGAGAATGCATGTTTTGGGGGGGGGTTCACTAAAAACACTTGAATAAATGCAAAATGGATCATTTACAACCATGAGACAAGCTTAGTTGTAATACTTCTCTCACACATCTTTCAAAGCTAACTCGCAGACAGATGGATGTTGCTGGATGAGGTAAATTATGCTTCTTCATAAACTCGTTCATCTGGGATTGGTGCTGGTAAATCATCATAATTGAAATGTCTTGAGGTGAAGACAAATTATAGCTGTCAGCAAGGGAAAAAGAATTGCATTTTTCATGTGTCTTGCGCAGGAGAGTCATGGACAAAGAACAGATTGCAGTCAATTAGCTCGACCATTTCATAGAAGGTGTACAATGTTTGAAGGACCACTTTGTCAAAAAAGACTGTTGATAAGTCATGTGCTAAATTATATGCAAAATTAAACTTAGATCAAAGTTTTAGTGTTAAATGAGACGAGCAAATTTGACTCAGAGCATTTAAAATGGGATCATTGTTCTCCCTCAACATTTGCTTATTCAGTTTTGCTTGATTCATGCATGCTTGTGTGATGCTGTATTGTCCTGCGCTCAAGGCTTGAGTGGCCTGAAAATATCTGTCTACATCTTTCTCATATTCAACACCCATGACACTGTACTTATGGTTCTTTAAAACGTTCTGGCTCTCAGGCGTATATGCAGAGCACAAAAATAGCATGTAGCAGCAGACATTGGTTTTGTGGTTTGCAATGAAAAAATCAAAAAGTCACATTATGTATGTGATCACAAAACAAGGATACCAATCATAGTATGGCTTAATAAGTTAGTTTTGCAATGTTTGTGAGATTTTATCTGATTGTGTCATGTATCATATTTATCCACTCATACAAAGGAGATTAAGTAATGGTGTCCAATTTGTCTTAAAGACCAAATTGCCCTGCCACTTGAACTTGTCAAGTCTTGCTCAGCCACTGTAAACAACACTGGAAATATGGCAAAATATGGTCTGTAACTCCAAGAACCAAGTTATGAAATGTCATATTTTCTTGATCTATAGATGTAAACAGCATCTCAATACATAAAAATAAGGCTTAAGTATTGCTTTGTACACAAATGATGTGCTGGGATGAGATGATATGCATAAGCTGTCAGTGCCTTGGGCAGATACAGCTCTGTGGTCATTGCATGTCAGGAAGAGCAACATGTCTCTTCTAAATCTTCTAATGACAACACTAATAGAGTTTAGATGGGCTGTTGACAGTTGCCAAAATGGATAAGAAAATCATACAGACTACTGGGAGAAACTGCAACAAATGTATTTTAGAGGCAGTAATTAATTTAGAAGAGCCACGTTTTAAGTGGATTCGAATAGAGTAAATAAACCAGACATTGCAAGAGGGAGACCTGTATTGTGGGTCCAGTGTGAGTCTTTAGATGCTTGGTTATACTGTATGAGCAACTATGGGAGCCATGGGAGCCATGAGAAACAATACCCAGCATGGGAACGAAGGTTGAAGGCTAAAATAAAGTAAGCGCAGAGAGAAGTGAGCCAACTGATAGAGGCTGAAAGAGGTGCAATGAAAACGCAAGTAACCAAGAGGTACAACCAGATGCCCATACCTGAAGCACTAAGAACTGCCAAACAAAGGCTCCGAGCCTTGGCCAGCTTCCTAAAAAGGTATTCAAGAGATAATGAAGCCAGACAAATAAACCAGCAAATAAACTCAACCTGCAAAAGTCGATGGCCGGGTAATAACAGCAGAGCAAACCCACCAAGCCTGGAAACTGAAAGGCAGTGGAAAAACATGGGAAAAAGAGGCATCACACGACAGTGATGTACAGTGGCTGGTGGCTCTGAGAGAGGACCACAGCAACCTCCCCGAAGCTCCCTCACAGTGGCAACATGAACTGGTTTTACTTGGTTCATTTTGGTTGTGGATATTTTAATTGGGAGGATCTTAACTATATATATATATATATATATATATATATATATATATATATATATATATATATATATATATATATATATATATATATATATATATATATATATATATATATATATATATATATATATATATATATATATATAAAAGGTATGTTTTTTTAATGGAAAATCTAAATATATAATTCAAATAATATATCTCAAGCACATTTGCATATTAAAAAGTATATAAATAAGCATCCATGAGACACCCGGTGCAGAGGTTGACCTGTTGTTTATTATGTTTCAGTGTAGCCTTTCTAAGCATCTCTTTAATGATAAATCAATACAGCTTAGCTCAGTCTGCTGCTCCACAATGCTTTATTGACCTACAGAAAAACCAGTCATTCCACCAGGCCCGCACAACAATTTTGGGCGAAATGATTGTATAGGAGAGAACACAGGCTCAGGTGAAAACAAAATGGCAAAAAGAAAACACAAACACAAGAAGACACAAATACAAAATAAAAAATTCTCACCAAACTAAGCAAAACAAAGCATGTTAGCATCAACTGTTTCCTGTTTATTGGCACTCACCTTACAATAGTGTATTTCCAGTACATAATGCATTCTCCAAACCCAACTCATTTCACAAAAAGACATTCAAATGCGACATAAAGGCGCAGCGAATTGAAACGATAAACTGGAAGTTGTGTCTTGTTTTCTAGCTTTAGCCACATCTCACAGCACCACAAACTTCTTTTTGTGTATAGCTGAGATCTGCCTTAGGAAGAAAAAGTATAATTCAGTTACAACTTAGATTTGATTTATTAAGAAAAGATTTGTTATGTTTGGGTGACGTCAGCTGCTCACTAAGCAGACCCCTGCGCGCCAGGATCTCTGCATGGAGACGACCGCCATTAACAGGAGCATTCCGAGATGCTCCAAAGTGAACCGGTCCGGGGAACCAGGGCCAGTCAAACCGTGGCTTTAGAAAAGGGCTGAGCATTATTTATAAAGCCTATGTGGGTTTACAGTCTATTTTAGTTTATTGTCATCCAGTTCATGCTGAATTCACTGCCCTGTCTTTTGTACTAAGCACAATATTACTGTCAGAAGTAAACTCGTCTCAAATATAAATGTATGGTGTATCTAGCGTTGTCATGGACACTCACCACACCAAAGGGGAAAAGGGGTGGAGCTGGGAAACTGCTTTTTCTTTCCTCATCAGATTGAGGAAGATTTTTGGATAAAAGTTGAAACGTCTTGTATTTTTTGTTTTCTGTTTTCAAAAAGTTGTAGTCAACTGAATACTTTTTTTTTACGATGGAGCACTACCTGGATTAATGAGGGATTACGGTAATGATGATTCTGTTCCTCAGAAAAGAAGACAAGTTGCAAACAGTTAATGGGGTTCCTCAAAGCAAAAGATAATTTTATTGCTTTTGAATCACAACTTAAGTTTAAAAACACATACCAACAATACTGTCATTATTATTACAAGACCTCCATCTAAAAAATACTTAAAAAAAAAAAAAAACATTTCACGAAAATTAAATACTAAATCCCCCTCCCCAGAAAAACCCCACCACAGAATTGCTGTATGTGCCCCCCCCAGAATATACGTGCCCATCAAGCCCCCATGTGTCTGCATTTACTCATGTAACAGTGGCGCTGCTGCTCGTTCCCCATGACGCCTGTTCCATTAGCAGTGTTTTTTGACTGAGGCAGTGCACTTGGCTTTGAAGGAACTGACTTTGGAGGAACCCATTCAGAGGCAAGGTACCTAGGCTATGGGAAACACAAAATAACTTTAGCGGCGAAAACTTCCCTGTTGACTCACAAAGCACTTGCTGGGCTCTAGTAACGTAGTAAAGTAAAAAAGACGATTGATTGTTTGCTGGACTCTTCCTGAAAATATTTGCGAGGCAGAGTGGAACTGAAATTAGCTGCAATGCGAAGGAACAATAATCTCGTAATTTTCCCAGATTAAACTATTTAAGGCTCCTCAAAGATGCAACTCGTGGCTCTAATTAAGCAATGAAGACTTGCTGAATATGCGCTGGGCTTTAGTTTGTCCTTTCTTTGAAAATAGTTGTGAGGAAGAACTGTTTAATGCGTTGTTGTTTGTCTGCTCTGTGCGCACAGCTGGACACTTGCCCTCGATTTAGCCATGTTTCACATCATCAATTTAATTCAATTTATCACCCAGCCCTACTGCGCAGTTACACGGGAGGAGCTCGGATTTGAGCCGCTGTTCTTCCATGAAGAGAGGAGCCAGCTGAGGTGGCTCGGGCATCTGTTTCCGGATGCCTCCTGGACTCTTCCCCTGGGTAGGCATGTCTCACCAGCTGGAGGAAGTTTGGATGGATGGCTTTTTTGTTCAGAATGGCAAGAAGGGTGTCTGTGCCATATTTCATTAATGTCAGAAGTCTAGTTTCAAAACCAGACTTGGACAGACTTATCCATGAGACTTATCCAACGGCCTGCTCACTGGCCTCTCCAAACAAGCTGTAAAATTAGCTGCAGTAAGGAACGCTGCTGCCCGGGTCCTGACAAGAACCAGGAAGTACGATCACATTAGTCCTGTGCTCAGACCTCTGCGCTGGTTTCAGGCTCAGAGAATAGACTTGTATACAAGTCTATTCATGACCTAGAACCAAAGTACATCTCGGACATGTTAGTGCCATATGAACCATCTCCGACTCTGAGAACCTCAGGGACCGGCCTCCTGCTGGTGCCCAGAGTCTGGACTAAACATGGGGAATCTGCGTTTCAGTTTTATGCAGCTAAAATCTGGAACAGTCTTCCTGAGGATGTGAGACAGGCCTCTACTCTGGCAATTTTCAAATCAAGCTAAACACAGTTGTGTTTAGCTGTGCATATGACGGAAAGGATTTTCTTTGCACTCTTCTCTTTTATGTCTTAAACTGTGTTGTGATTTCTGTCATGTCTTTGTGATTTTAATGCATTTTTTTTTCCTGTTGTGTGAAGCACTTTGAAGTGCCTTGTGTATGAATTGTGCTCTAAGAATAAACTTGACTTATTTGTCTATGTCAAAGTCAATGTTTTAAGTCATGTAACCCATTTTTTGTCAAAATGTTTGTAAACCAAAACCATCATTCAAAATGTTTGTAAACCAAAACCCATGTAAGTCAATAACAATATTTGTCAGGTTATTTATTATTTGTCAATATTTGTCAGTGCCAAATTTGATTTGGTTAGGTTGAAGTACATAATGCAAATGTTCAAGGGGGCGCTGCAGAGCCTTTATAAAATATGGCTATAATATATTGTATATCATTGCGTTCAGCTCTTCATTTCGCACAAAACGTATATTAATGCCGGAAAATAGAACATCTCACGCCAGAGATACGCAAGTTTTAACACTTAAAAAAACATATATATTCAAAAGAATGACCACTAATTGCACATGGGTGTAGTTCATTTTGAAGTATGAGGTGTGAAAATTTGAAAAAAATGGGTTCCGCCTACAATGGTAGACTCCCTGTGGGGTTTAGGGTGGGGTCATTGTATAATTTTTTACTTGTCCTGACATGACTTATTTTTGCACCAAGTTTCATAAGTCTTTGATGAAATTGCTGTCATTGCTGTAATGTATTTTGAAAATTTAGGTGGCGCTAGCGAGTCATTTTACTATGTTCAGGGGGTCAAAATTGGGATGGTTTGTGGGAGAAAAAAAAGAAAAAAAGAAGAATAACGGAAACTCTTTTTTCGTTACAAATTATTTCAGTTGTCTATGACAAATAGTCTTTTAGGAATTATTAAAAATCAAATTTGGAGAGGGCGCTAGAGAGCCACTACATTTGCATATCATCATCTTAGAAATCTTCCCAGACACTCCAGTAACATTTTCCAATAATTTTTTTTTTTTTTTTTAAGAAACTTGGATTTTTGGGAAATATTCCAAAAATTGCAATTTTGTTTAAAATTCACTTTGACCACACCCAAAGGGTATCAGCTTCAAACTGATAACATTTCCTTGCTCATAAGATTTCAAAATAAATTTTTTACATGTCCTGACATATGTCATATATTTGGAGTGGGGGCTCCCTTTCACCCCATCTTCATCGATTTTTGAGGTAATGCTACAGAGCCGTCTTTTAAAAATTTTTCATGGGGTCTTCACTTAAAATTTTCAATACCACTCACGGGCATATTCGTCCTTGTTTACAACTCAAATTTTGTTATTTTCTGCCCCCCAGTTACAATTTTAATAAGTCCCTCGCAGGACGATTCTCGTCCTTCGGCTCGGGTCTAACAATTCAAATAGATACAACACAGCACAGTGTTATTCTAGATGTGCAGCAGAGTTGTGCTGCGCAGACAGAGAGTGGCATGAAAGGCCACAGCTGTGACTCAGACTGTAGGACACTTAGTACAGCCCAGAAATGTCACATGAATGACCAGTAAACTCTAAATGACTTGGAGGAGGTACATTACAGAACAAAGTTTTTCTGCTGTTCACACAAGGTTAATGTAGGTGCATTATGTAGCGGTTTTGAATGGCCACCAGGAGGTGCGGAGTTTAAGGACAACAGCCATTTCCTTTTGACTATGCCTAATGACTGATGAAATAAGCTAACAAATGAACTAACTAAGGACCATTTTTTTAAGGACCGTAAAGATGATTAAAAAATAAAGAAAAAATGGAAAGGTCGATGCGCCAAAAAAAAAAAAAAAGCTGAGACAAATGTTTCTAAGGGGACACAATGACATCTAAAGTACATTGTAGAACATCTCTCTGATACAATACAAAAAAAAGTGTGTTCTTATTTTGCTGCTATTGCCAGGGAGAAATGCTGATCACTAACGTCGTACCTAATTGTTTGTACTGCTTCCCTGTTTTCCAACTTTACAGAGTAGCTCCACTGTCTCCCACGGACAGATCAGCTCCTCTTGGATTGTTTTTGGCTTTATGTACATTTTGAATTATTTTCCAAATGAGAACTCCTCAGAATAACCTACACTTGGCCTTGGATTGAATTCAAAACTTGTTACTATTCCACCATTCCATAATCTTGCAGGGGGCTCCGACCTCCACAGTTAGAACGGTCCTTCAAGTAAAATCGACTGCAATGAGATTTCAGCTAAAGGAGGCACATTCTCTTCCCCTGGGGCGTCCAAAGTAGCCTGAAATCAAATGTGCCAGATAACATAGGGACAGACTGAGGAGCGGGCTGTGGCTCAACTAAATACATTTTAGAGGTGTTGGATCTGGAGCCCCGACTTGGGTTTTATAACAATTTAATTAGATGGAATAGGAGTGTAGTTTGGTTTGCAATGTATAAATGCAATGTATAAATACTATTCTGACCTCAGTCCTACCAAAAGTTAGTATCAAAAGTTATCCACTCTTTCCCATTCCATTGCTCTGACTCACGAAAAAATGTAATCTATGGCCAGCATGGTATCGCTGTAGTATCCTGAGTGAAAACAATGCCATTTCTTCCAAGGGTGAAATATAATCCCAAAGTACATTTAGCTCATTGCTGGCATTCAGATGACACCATAACATTCAATACGGCAATAATATTTAGTACAGATGGGGGGGGGGGGGCAGCAAATACAACTATTGTGAAAATGCAGATGAAATTACACAATGGCTTTGTGTGAATGTCCCCCCTACTCTCTAACCCCTCATTCACTGCATAGTCCTGTGTAGCACATTCATTCACAGAGCGATTCGTACACTTAGCTTACTACTTTCTCCTCGTCGCGGGTCATGTGACTCTGGTGTTAAAGAGAAAAGAATCTGTTCGACACACGCAAATAGTTATGGACAAATAATTGTATGAACTGGACTGGATGATTCAACTTTTTGCCTGTGATGGTTGTGGTGATGTTTTTTACCGCTCAAGATAAGCTTATAAGATAAGTTTATTTGAGGTGGTTTCATTCATAATTAACAGTTGTTGTTTTTCATTCTCCCAATGCATTGTGGTCCAGTTACCAGCATTGGAGACTACTTTTCAAGGTGTATTGTGAATTTTGAGTGCACTAGTTTTTCACCTGATGAATATTCAAACAGCACTACACAGGAACAGGAATTGCATTCTAAATCTGAAAACCACCAATTGTGTCAAGTTTGTGTCCACATTTTCTATCATTGATTGTTTTTAGTAGTTTTTTTTTATATTTGGACTGCTCTTTTGTAGTTTGGAGCTTTTGCTAATTGACTAATTCTTGTGACATGATGTGCATAATCTCCATATAGTCTCATTAGAATAGTTTAATATCACATCAACGCAACAAATTACATATTATCAGTGCGGCATCAGCGTTCCACAAGAGGGAAACGGGATAAGAAGTTGCAGTGGAAGTTGGACTGTGACTGTCCCTCTGCATCTCTTTTTATTTTCTTCTATGATTTGAAATGTCCTTGGTGTAGGTCGATTCAACAGCTCCGGATGGTTCAGGTTTCCAATTAGAGCGTTGAGTCAGTGGAGTGGCTCTCAGTGGTGTGACAGCAGTTGTTTCTTCTGTCTGAAAACAGTTTGTAGTGTCACTGTCTGTCAGAGCGGCTGAGACAATCTGCCTTCAACAACTGCCTGTATGTGTGTGTGTGTGTGTGTGTGTGTGTGTGTGTGTGTGAGCCAGTGCGGACACTCAAACGTGCTGCTATTGAGGGGGTTTAGAGAGGCATTTATGTGGAATGCAATGGAATTACATTTGAGGACTGTGTGGACAACTTTTTTGATTGTCAACACCATGGAGATGTTGTTGCTTTGTCTGTGATTTTCTACAGTATGGCACCAAACGTATATTTTGCCACCAGGTAAAGTTACGGGTCGGATCTGTGAAGAAAAGGCCTTGTTAACTGTTTGAAATACTTTATCCACCAAGAGGAGACTGAAGGCTTAATCTGAGAATCTTTTGTTTCAACTCGGCCCAGGACCCCCAAAATCCCCTTTTGAACTAAGCCTTAAATGGAATTTTGTGCGTGAAAGAAAAGTGGTGTTATAGTCGCATTGCACACAAATAACTCAGAGATGATGTAGGGGTTTATGCATATATGTTTCCAATTATTAGAAAATGTACTGAAAAAAAGATTTGTCCATGAGAGTGCCAAATCTTCTTCACAACATTGTGATGCCACAGCATGGCATTTCTTTCCCATGTGCAAGTAGAAAACTTTTAACTTTATAGCATCACATTAAGCCCAATATCAGCTCCGTGTCTCAAACAATTCACCTGCTATAGCAAAATTAATATTCCATACCCTGAAAACAGACAGAAATCTCAATCATTTGTCCCTTGAAAGCCTTGAAAAAGTAGCAGATTTTTAGGAAAATAACTCAACTTAACCTTTATGATCTGTTTATATATTTGTTTGCACTTTTAAATTTCCCCTGAAAAAAATAAAATCTTCTTTGTTACCCTAACAGCCTTTAATCAAAAAAGAGAATCCCTCTTTAAACAGAACTGGAGGTTTAAGGTTAAATTTACCGGCGATATATAACAGCATTCTGAAGCCATAGTGCGGCATCAGCCAATGCAAATCAGATACTCAGGTAATCAGTGATGATGGAGCTGCAGTCAACTAGCAATAAGATTTATATGGTCCATTACAGGGCTGTTAGGGTAAAAAAGAAGATTACATTCAGGGGAAACTTCAGTGCAAACAAATAGTTAAAGAGGACAGGCTATTATCAGGAGGTTTCGCCCAATGGGCAGGACTCACACAGCTCAGAGTAGGATAAATATCAGTTCTCAGACTAGATCCACAGATTGAGAATGACTCTTAGATGAGAGTCGAAGGGTCGGGTCCAGATGACGAATCTAGTCACAATCGCAATACTGTCAGATATCAGAAACATTGCAATTAAGATTGTTTTTTCCAAATCGTGTTGCCCTACCAGTGGCTTTATTTACTTGGCTGCTACAAACAGTGAACACACAAAAAACTTTTACAACAAAGTTCATTAGCACTTTTCCGACCCTCTGAAAGGTTTTGTCTTTGTGATGTCTTGCGCAACACATTTCTAAGACTTCTTTCTTGATCATTATGCACAGTTCCTATGAGTGGTTCTGTTGAAGGAGCTTATTTTTCTCTGACCTAACGGTTCTCATCACTCATCACTGCGCTCATTAGGACGGGTGGTAATGTTGCATGAAGGCGCGCCACCAGCCTGCACGTCTATTGTGAATCAATGAAGCCCCCCAAACAACACAGAGCTATAGGTTACACGACTATGCAAATGGTAAAAACACAAACTTCAAATGCAGGCAAAATCTTCAGGGTCAAAATGTGCTCTACAACGCATAAACTTCAATGCGGTATAAATATATAAACAAATAAAGACATTGTTCAAAAAGACTACAGTATCTGCGTATCGTAAATAACTGAAACTGGTATAGGAGTATACGAGAGGATTTACGGGCTCTCACTTAGCCCTTCAAATGTGAACAACAAAGTGGATGGAAAATGACAAATCTTAGGCCTACTTCATAAGATTTAATACATAAAGATGTATGTTCGTCAAGGCAGTTACTGTGAAATATCAGAAGAGGAACAGAATCACTCCGACAAGCCTTAAAACTTAAAAGTCTCTTCTCTGGGTTTCAATATTGGCCACTCTAGACTCACTGTGTTACGTGTAATAGGCTTGTCACTGAGAATTATTGTCCCCGGCCATATTTACTGCCCTGGATAAGGACAGAGGGAGTGAGGAAAGGAGGGGTGGAGAAAGAGAGAGTAGGAGAAAGAGAAAGACGAGACCCTCTTATGTCACTAAATGCCAATGTTTAAGGCTTTATGGGGGGAAAAAAAGGCTTAAAGACAGTAAGCTATTTATCTTTTATACAGTCAAGGCAGAGGGATTTTAGAGAGCTCTAATTTGTAGACCTACAGTAATAATTAAATCTACATTTTAAAAATACAATATTTAATGATAGATAATACAAAACATGTATAAAAAACGACAACTGTGCCATTTTACCTGCGTTCATCTCCATCAAATACTAATGAAATGCATGTTTGTCAGGACATTTACAGTAAGATATTGGAAAAGGAACAGACATTCACTATGTAATGCTGTCAAATTATTTCAGGATATCGTCCACAGAACCAGAATGCTCAATATTGGCAAAATGATTGTTGATGAAATAGAGCTCACTGTGGAGACCATTTTCTTCTCTGTCTCTCACAATCCAAAGAGGGTTCCTCCTTTCTCCAGTCAAGGCAGCATCTGTGTGTCTCCTGTTTTAAGTACATACAGCATATGGAGCCTGGACAGAGACAGATGCGTTTGCGTATGAGGACATGAGCTGTGCTGTGTGGAGCAGGTGCACTATTCAGCTCACAAGACGGAAGCCATAATTCACGGTCAACCTGGCTCTGTTTAGAATAACGTTAGACCGTGAAAACCATCAGGGTAAATGTAAAACTGTGAGATTTTAGAGGCCCTCTGAGGCACCTGACTTTTATTTCCTCTAACTTGGGACAACGCCCTTCACACCCTGTATTGTATTGTATGTGCATTGTAGTAAAATTAGTTTTGTCCTATATTACCTACATTCTCTGAAGTGAAAGACGGGACTAAGTGAGCAGAGTTCACCATTCAAACTGAAACAAGTTTCTCACTAATGGCTCAAAATCAGGTGCAGGATCCCAAACTTTTTTGACTGCCATTGTCAAAAGTTGGATCACGTTTCCTCATCTACATCCCTTTCCTCTGGTGTGCCACAAGGGTCCATACTTGGCTTAGTCTTTTTCGTAATGTGCTTTTTCCCCCCGCCCATCATTGCAAAATTATGATTTAACAGATGTCATAGTGTCATATGTAAACAGCCAATAAAAGATCATTAAAAAATGTGTTCATGTATGTAATTATTATTTTATGCCTCCTTGTTAAATTTCCAACTAAATATGTAATTGTACTGTCATGTGTTTTTATGCCTTATAGTAGCTTAATGTATTATTAGACCTTTTGTAAATGGTGCTATATGTTCTTAGTGTTGAAGATGATTGTCAGTCTTTTGTTGTTCTTGAGTGCTCCATAAATAACGTACATCTTCTGTGGACTTTCCTCATCCGCCCCCAAACATGCATAAGCTCCATCATTTATTTGCAATTCTTTCCCCAACTCCTGTTCGAAGTTGCCATAATGTTCAGAAAGCATTGCTCTAACTTTACTTGTATACTGCATGACTGTTTTGAATCTCATAGAGTATGCTTGGTCTCACATACTGTAAACAACTGCAGATTGAGGTCATTTCACTGCCAGGAGTGGATTCCTAATATAGTTTGGCGCTGGTACCGGATAGTGCTCTGTGAGTACCCAGGTATGCACACACAGCTCTGCAATAATGAGCCTAGCCTTCACATACAAGAAGGGGCTGCCAGCCTGACTCCTGCCAAAGACGCCTGTGCAGCTAGAGGACAACATATTTTAGCTTTATAAGGAGCGGCAGCATCTCTTTTCCATTCTCCTTCAATCACACAAATCTGCTGGACCTGAGTAACCAGACATATTGGAGAGTTGGGGATTTAGTAGTTGGCAAAGTAATTCCAAGCAAAAAAAACTCTTTGAAAAACAGCCAAGAACAGACAGGTATTGCTCTGACATTTAAAAAGGAGAATTCATATGCTCATGTATTATATATAGGCACATATAGTGGTGTGGAGGGCATTGCGTCGCTGTCCTATTGTGTTTATTGCTGGTGCAGCCGAACTGATCACAACTGCTCAGTAAATTCTTGTTCCTATTCAGGATTGCAGTGGCTAAGTGTTCAGATTGTTTTAGTAGTTTGAAACCAGTGCATACTCTTGTTGTGTCCTTGAGCAAAACACTTTACCCGTCTTGCCTGTGTGATATGATGTGTGTGAGTGATTGGTGGTGGTCTAAGGCAGTGGTTTCAACCTTTTTTTTCTTGAAGCCCTTCCTGTGTGAACTAAAGACTCATTCATTTATTTATTCAGACCAGTGTACAATAAAGCTGCAAAGACAAATACATTTATATACATCGAGTGCTCACAAACGTGTGTTTCTACAAGCAACTTTTAAGTATTATTTTTTTAAAGAAAGGAACGAGGGAGACTTTTGAATGGCTTCCGGTACAGTGTTTTACGGTCGTTAAGCTCTGACAGAGAAGACCACCAGACCAAATATAGTTCTTCTGCGAGGAATGATGCAGTCTTCCCTTATTGCTCCTCTGGTCACTCTGCCCTCTCTATTTAAAAATAATAAACTGATTTGTACCATTTAATTCACCCCCCCATGGTGGGAACCACTGGTTTTAGGCCGGCTTGTTTGGATAGACAGTCTGGCTTTTTTTGTTTACTCGATGTAATCCCTCATTTGTTAAGGAGTGGTCCATGGTAGAAAACATTTCAAAGGTGGTCATCTGGACAATGTTTTAGAACTCAAGATGTTCATACTTTCCTCTAAAAAGAATTATTAGAATAGATGAAATATATCCTGATGAGATGGAAATAATGTGTAAATATTTATACTGTATGAGAGCATCAGTCATTTAACGACTTTAAGAAAGCAATAAGGCAATTATTTTTTATTTTGTAACAAGAAGTAATTATTAGAAATAATTCAAGGAATATTATGATTTCTAAAAAATATTCTAATGAAAATTGTCGCTTGTAGAGGGTGTTTGGAGGTTGTTTGTGTTTAGATGAATGGAGGATCAGGTTGCCCTTGTGCCCCTCGGTGGCCGAGTAGATAGCACACGTGCGCTCGATGTGAGCCTGCAGAGTAGCAAGTTTGAATCTGGCTCTCGAAAATTTGCTGCAATGTGCTTCCCTCACTTACTTTTTCAGCTTGAGCACATGAGCGAGATTCGGTTTAATGAGGCACAGATCCAACACGTTCATTTGAAATCTCTTCATTTTGTAACAGACAGCTTGCTCTGAAGGGTCCCCCTGTTTGAATAAATGAAATACTGTCTGTGCCAGATCCAGGCGTGCGCACTCACAGATGCAACCAACGTTTTTTCCACAAGCATGATTTATTCTGTCATTTTTAAAGTGAATTTGAGAGGGACGAGTCGTTACAATAACTTTTATTTGCATTTGTCATAAAGCCTTTGATGTGACTCCTGCTGCGTGCAGCGTCTGCCCCTCCCTCTGTCCAGCGTGCCTTGGTCAAACCCATTCATTATCGTCTCATATTAAGGTAAATCTCATAAATAAATCACTTAGCATGGTCCTTTTATGAGGTTTTGGAGGTGTGGAGAGGGCGTGACGTGACGTCGGTTCATGTACGCAGATTCCAGCTGCTCTAAATGTACCTGGAAAAATAAATGTTAATAAATAAATAAATAAATAAATAAATTAGCTCTAGTTTCTGTTTTCAGCTGCATTTATTCCATTGTATCTTCCATCTTTAAATATATATATATATATTAAAAAGAGGAATAAAAAAATAAGAGTAGCAAGCAGGTTAGTGCAGAGGAGCACAGCAAAACACACAATAAACGGTGGTGACAATGGTGACAATGGTGGCAATAAACATATGTTAAAACCTCAGGGAAAACACAATAAACAATTTGTCTTCATTATGTGCAAACAGCAAGAATACCAGTGAATGATTATGGTATATTAAGAATTAACATTATGACATTTTCAAATTCGATTTATGTAGCCATGTTTGTCCTTAAGGGGGACTTCAAAGTATTTTGCATCCGGGGTTAGCAAAGTCACTTTAATAAAATGCCATAATTGTTGCAGTCAAGTGACATGAACATAAGGTTATTGAAAATGGTTATGCAGTGCGTGACGCAAGCTGAAAGACAAATGTGTTAGACTTTTAACACTGATGTGTTAGCTATGGAATATGTTTGCTCCTAATCTAAGAATACTTGTGATTGTGAAAAGGAGGAGAAGGCCAGAGCGAAGAGCCTCATGGCTCTGCTGCTGTGGTGGAAGACGGTAATGAAATGTCTCTTGAAGCTTGCAAGATCCATGTATTGTTTGTTCTTTGGTTTTTCCGTTTCCGTTTCTTTCAAATCCAAAATAGAGATACAAAATTACACAAAAACTAAATTCAAAAGTTGTCAATTCTGATTTGTAAATCTCATATTTTGATTCATCCTAACATTATCAGATGATTTATTTTACCAAGAGTGGATTCACAGATAAGATCATAAGATCAGGTTGATTTTGGGTGTCCAAGGCTCATTCACCTCTTCATGGGTCTGTCTAATGTTACACCAGAAACACTATCTTTTCTCGCCTGTTCATGTTCTACATGCACCTTTTTTGACTCGCGCTCACTCAGATGTGTTTGGATGTGATAGTGTCAAAAGAGGTTAAAAGGCTTCTCGGCTGTGCAGCGTAGCTTAATACAGTTCACTTTAATATGTGGCGGAGTCTGAATCCAGTGCTTATGTTGCTCTCCGCGTGACCCGGCCCACAGTGGACTTCTCTCTCTATCAGCTCCACTCCTGGTAACGCGGCTCAGCACTGACCCACGAGCTACTGTGGTCCAGAGCTGGACAGGGGGGCGCTAGAAGAAATGTAATTGTGTCCTTAGGCAAGACACTTTACCCACATTGTCTAGTATGGATCAGGTATGTGAGTAAATGGTTGGTGGTGATCGGAGGGGCCGATGGCACTGATTGGCCAACTCTCTTCCGTCAGTCTGCCCCAGGGCATCTGTGGCTGCAATAGTAGGTTATCCCCGCCAAGTGTGGAGTGAATGAATACTACAATGTGCAGCATCTTTGGGTGTCCTGAAAAGCACTTTATAAGTAGTATGTATTATTGTTATTATTATTGTTGGTGGAAGTGACCTCAGTCTGTTCGGGGATGAACCTGAGGTGCTGCGTGCATAAAAGCCATCTCCAAACGAACGCATACAATTACATTTCTTCGCGCTCTGTGCTGTACACACAGTGACAATTTCAAACACTTTTACCCCAACACCGAGTTACGTAGTGTGTCCAAAGGGGCTCGAGGGCTGTGCTGTGCTGTGCTCTACTGTGAACTGGGGAACGTGAGTGTATCAGAGGGTATACCAAACTTTACGTGCCTCAGCTCCGCGATTTGAACTTTAATAATAGCAACAAAAACTAACAGCAGGTGTAAGTGACATTATGTATGTACATTAATAGCCCATATTATGCCAAAAAGGCATCTTGAAAAGCGCCTGGTGTCAGCTCACAGCTGATTCTCGTGTTAAGTTTCACTTTTGTTTCCACATATACGGCCCCAATGCAAAGCACGTGCTTCTGTTTTTACGACATGTTTATCAGGATCAGGATCAGGATATATTTTATTGCCATTGTCAGTGAACAAAATTCACAACAGAGGAACGTGATTTGATGTCTACTGGGGAACTTGAACTCTTGGAAAAGAAAAAACTGTTTCAGTTTGTTTAATACACAATATACAACGCATATCATGAATACAGTACACGTGGTCACGTGATATTGTATATAAATACGTGGTATTTTTCAGTAGATATGGGGGATGGGTCACAAACAAGAGAAGAAATAGCAAGGGGGAGAGAGATAAGGTGGAAGGAGAAGGGAGATTGGGCATAGGAGGGGTAAAAAATTCTTTGATACATTTGATTGATCAGTAATTTGTCAGATCAAATTGCCCAATCATTTTTGGTCCTCCGTTTGTTTCATTGATGAGTTACTCCATCTTTCAGCAAAAACTTCACCGGTCTTGATGTCTTCCCACAATCTTCTGCACATCTATAGTCCGGACTAAGATGTTATGGTTCAGTTCTACTAGCTGTGCCATACTGTGCTCGAGTCTCTGTTCGAGTCTCTGTTCGAGTCCTTTCATTCTTTCACTCAATTCCACAAACTTCTTGCTGTTGTTGTTATCAGACAGTTGTTGGATGAATTTTTCTCTCCTCCCAATTTTCCGATAGACCAAGGCAAATCCAAGCCCAATTAGTAGGAATCCCGCTATCATAAATCCAAATACGAATAGGTCCTCCACGTCATCTACGAGCAAAGGCTTAATGCATAGGGGCAAACAGTTATTCCAATAATCTTCCAATACTTTCATTTTGGCTGCAACCGTACGCAAACTCTGTTTGGCTGCATCTTCTAACTGTATTTTAACCACGCCAAATTTACTTTATGCATTAACCTGGACGGAGGTGTAGGATCAATACAGCTAAGTGCTACTCATGCCTGTTTTGGGTTCAACGTGGACAACAGACTGTGATGTGGATTTAAGCACAGCACGTAGACGTTGTGCTTTTGGGTGGATATCAGAGCAAATCTGGACCTTCAGTTCTTCTTTAAAACTAAAGAATACTAGGATTTGGCAGATTGCTGGATAAGAAGCTAAATCTGAGATTAGTTGACAGTCATAGATTATAAAGGCTGGTTTATACACAAGCTTTAAATCAAAGTTTATATGCAGCACAGCTCCTCAATGCACCTGACAGCCAATCAGAAAGCTCGTGGTGCTCTCTGTAAGGACAGGACAAATGCTGTGTACCTGCAACTCGGCCAAAAAGTCACTTTGCGTCCAAGTGCTGCAGACCGCAAGGGCTGCGATTGTTTGATCTATGAATACTATGTAAATGGGATATGGAACTTCTAAAATTCAACACAGAAATATCTGCAACAAAGGCAATGTTATTATTTATCTTTCTATTTTATACATATATGAAAATGTAATTGTTTGTATTCCCACAATGCACTTGGAACCTGATATGCTTTACAGAAGTTTGACAATCAAACAAACCAGCCTAAAGGTTCCTTTCACATCTCTTAAAATATAATATTAAGAGATTAGAATTTTATGCCAATCACTTTTTGTTCACTTTATTTTCTCTATCTGTGTTGAACTGGATAAAAATTAATTTCCGCTAAGAACATGTGAAATGCTTTTTTTTTGTGAACCATAATACAGGTACAAAGATATTTATTGGTACAAGAAAGGCTCACTATATAAATTGTGGAGAAAAGATCTTTTCTGAATTCTCTTTGTTTTTCTTTTTTTTTTTAACGTTATTTTTTTGCATCAAAACACTGATTAAATAAATGCAAGATAGATCACTTTAATGTCGCACTGTGTAACATTCCAGACAAAGCAATACATTTTCCATGGAGATTAAATTTTTCTACATCAACCTGCCAATGGGACGACAGATGAAAATGCGCCTGCATGGCTAACTCTGGCACATTTACATGTTGGACTAACACATGTTGATTAATGTGCACTGCCCAATATTAAATAAAATAAACATAAGTGGCACACGCATACAAATTATAAAACTGTATAGTGCACATTTGAATTAAACTCATCACGCACACTTCTGCAAAAAGGAGAGAAATTTGATGAGAAAGTAAAGTTAGGATTTTTAAAGGCATTTTTTAAATGATTTTTTTTTTTTTTACATGAGCAGTTTTTGAAAGTTTTACTGTATGTTTGTTGTGTTGTCTACCCAGAGGTGTAGGAGGTACATGCAAGGAAGAAAGAAACCGTCATCAGTTATATAAGAGATGTTTTCCTTGAAGTAACAAGCTGTATTTGACAAAAATAAGTCCCCAGAGGCACTTTCATATCTACACTTTCCGACTCCCAAAACACTGTTATTATGTAAAGAAACTGTCAAAATATCGCTGAATTTTAGCATTTCCAAACAGCAACTAGATGGATGACAGTTTCTCTGCAATGGACAATGGTATTCTGATTTAAAACAAAAACACACAACTTCCATAAAGAGAGTAATTTGCATGTGCATAAAGCTTGTTGCTGCATGGTTGAGAATGGACAGCCTGAGCACGTTGGCCTGGGGTTATTCATAGTGTGGTGGAGGAGGACAGGACTGTTGTGATGTGGGAGAAAAGTGACAGGAGGAACATCAGGGGGCTGTAGAGCAGGAGAGCCAACATAAAACAGCATCATGTGTGCGCAACATAAACATGATGCATTTTAGAAACCATAACTCTCAGAAAAAGAGGCAGTGTAAAACATGTAAACATTTTAAAAATTAAAAATGTTTTTTAATGAAATGTCATAAAAAGCAATTTGTTTTTTACAACTGACTCTATCTATTTCATCAATAATTTTAAAAGTATGGTCTGTGCGTACAGCAATGTGCACAAAAATGATAAGTTAAGTTAAATTCTATTTAACCCTTTGCAACGTGCCACCTCATGGATAACCAATGTACCCCCACACACTTTGATACAATCTTTGCATGGCACAAACAGCGATAGTGTTTTAACCAAACCAAGAAGAACGTTCAAATAAAAAATGTGTCAGAGAAGTCAAAGCGCACCATCCGTGACAGTGTCCAGGTTCACAGTGCGCATGGGGACTAGGCCCACAAGAAATCACAGACACACATAAGAGTGTGTCAATATTACAGTGTAATGTAATGCATGTGTAATGCCCTCAAAAGTGTTCTTTTGCCCACAAGTCAGCAGAGATGCAGCAAACAGATACAAGATGTCGACAAGAGACAATGAGCACATGCCAAAGTCTGTGTGTGCATGTGGACTGGAGGGACAGACATACATGACAATGAGTGAAAACTTCATGACAAGGCGTAGATATATTATCTGAAGATTTAAAACTTCAGTCCCTTAAAAGAAACAGTCCCAGAAAGGCCTCGGAGCTGTGGGTCAGGTGGAGAGCGTGTCCAGCACTGGCGCTGAGGAAAGAGACATTTGTGATTATTCAGGAGCTATTCAAGGAGCTGCAGTTTGTGGAACAATAGTCATCTAAATATCATTTATGTTTTAATGGTCTTGTTTACTGTAGACTTGTGTTGTTTTGAAGATGGGAGTAATGAAAAAAGAACATTACCTGCACTGCCTTTTCCTTGACTCTCACATATTCCACTGGAGCGGTCCCGGCAGCAGTCCATCAAACCGCGCTTTCATGTATCCACGCCACGTCCTTTTAAAGTCCTTAAAGTGGTGGAAATATACCCCAAACACAGAGATGAGATGCGGTCGTGGACCACTTATTTCTGCATGGCTTCTATGCACCACATACAGTATGTGTACCTTAGTGGCCGTCCGTTATTGCGCTTCAAACTCTGGGTATTGTTCCTGTCCTCTTCGGGGGCGTTGCTTAGGCCTATTGTTAATGATTTCCATAAGGATAAGTTCTCCAACACTGAGAGACATTCATGGGTCTAGTAACTTAGCATTGTTCCTATTCCTATACCCAGTATTCACACTTTCTCAACATTCTATGCTGATTTATGCGCTGTGACTGCCCACTTGTGTCACCCTGGTTTTTATGGGGCTGCATGTGTGTGGGCTGACGGGGGAGAACATTTGCAGTCCATAGAACCAACCAGGGCTCATGAGTGACAGTCAAGGAGCCTCGCTGTGAAAGCACTCCCCCTCCCAAACTTGTCTCATATTGGATGGTACACATTAGCAGGCAGAGAAGCACACCTCTTGAGCTGGTCTGCCCCAGGAGAAAAGGAGGGGTAAAAGGGTCACAGTGCATACTTTCAATATTTCACCTACGATAGGCTGCTGTGTGTGGGAGTTCAAATCAAGCGCACCACTACATTCAACAAGGTCGCATCAACCGTGATCCATTTGACTGTTGTTGACATCACCCTTAAATATATAACGCCTCATTGAAATGAGAATGCATTTTATGAAGAGCGCCATTAGTACAATACTAAACTACTGTATACTAAACATGTTTTAAAATAGACTTTGCTGCTGGTGGCCTAAACGTTAGGTTTTTACACCGGTTTGATGCACAGATTCATAGGGTTGAAATGATGCTGCATGTCTCTTTTCTTTTCTCATCCTGTTTCACGCTCTTCTGTCCTGTGCAATAAAACCATATGAAACCTTAAAGATTCAACCATTTTGAGCACACAGAACCACATATTTTTTAAACTACCAATTCAATGTGTGTGCGGGACCACATTTTAACTGTGTATTAGTGCTGATATGTTTGCGTTCTACATTATGTGGCTTTTCAACTGTCATGAATTTAATGGTAAAGATAAAGGGGAAAATAAAGACAAGACGGTGGTCCGTGTAATGGTGAGGGTTGAGGCTCTCCATGGGACTGGAATTAATTAGCTCAGGAAAAGGTCACTCCATCTAAAGAACATGTCCAGAGTGAAGCCAATGACCTTTTCAGCTCTTACTTTCGAAAATAATAAGTCTTAAAATACCTGAAAGGTGTGACGGAAACCATAGCTTCAGCTATTGCAAAAAAATAAAAAAATAAATCCAAATAACTTTATTTAAATTTCAGTAGTTTGTTCAAAATTTGATTATTTTCCCAGAATCGAAGCTGTATTTCTTACTGACATAGATCATCATTTTTATTTTAAGTCATTGTATATCAAAACTAATAGACTGACCCATACAAGCAATATTTAGTTAAATCAATCAAACTAATAAACTCACAAACAAAAAGTCTCACACATAAATCAAAATCAAATTGTTCTTGAAAGAAAGTTGTTGTAAATATCTGATATCTGACGTCATGAAGGTCCCATCTCTTTTTGTGATCAACTAAACATTCATTAGAGAACAATAAACTGTAATGTTTAAATTCAAACTGGACATTTTGGAACTGACTAATTCTTGGACCAGAAATGAGGAGGAAGGGACTACAAACACTGGTAGAAGCATCTATAGTTCTTAGTAATCTGTTTTGCTTCAGTAATAAGTTTGCTGTCTTTACATTGAAGGCCAATAAGAGTAGCTGTATTGATTTAATAATTTATTTCAATGTTTTTTGTAAATTAGTACATTTTGTGTTTTCTTCCAAAAAGTAAAAGTGGAACTAAATGAGATCACTGCGCATTGTCTATCATGGGATCCTCTTACAGAGACCAGAGGACTGGGTGGACATCACTGGCACTGCCCTAAACTTGTTAAAGTCCTATCTGGAAGACAGGAAGTACTTTGTTGAAATAAATGTGTCTCAGACCCATGGATACTCAGACCGAATTGCCCCTACCTGTGGGGTGTCCAATCCTGAGACCCCTTCTGTTCAAGTTAGGTCAGTTAAAACAAAAATGTGTCCTATCACAATTATGCAGACGACACTCAAATCTATGTTTCACTGACGGCAGGTGAATATGGACCAGTGGATTCACTCTGTCACTGCATCCAACAGATCAGTGTGTGGATGCAAAACAACTTTCTCCAGCTGAACTCAGACAAGACTGAAATCATCGTGTCTTGGCCCACAGAAACAAAGAGAAAGTGTTTGCAGTCACCTCCAGTCTCTCCCTCTAAAACCTAGATCAATTTAGAAATCTGGAGGTAACAATGGACTCAGACTTGAACTTAACAGCCACGTCAAATCAATAACATCAGAAGCTTTTTACCATCTAAAAAAAACAGACTTGGAAAGACTTATCCATGCGTTTGTCTCCAGTAGATTAGACCAATGTAACGGCCTGCTCACTGGCCTCTCCAAACGACAGCTGCAGTACATCCTGAACGCTGCTGCTCGGGTCCTGACTAGAACCAGGAAGTACGATCACATTAGTCCTGTGCTCAGGTCTCTGCACTGGCTCCCTGTGGCTCAGAGAATAGACTTCAAAAAGCTCTGCTTGATACTAGTCTCTCCATGGCCTAGCACCAAAGTACATCTCGGACATGTTAGTGCCATATGAACCATCTCGGACTCTGAGGACCTCAGGACCGCCTCCTGCTGGTGCCCAGAGTCAGGACTAAACATGGGAATCTCGTTCAGTTTTATGCAGCTAAAATCTGGAACAGTCTTCCTGAGGATGTGAGACAGGCCGCTACTCTGACAATGTGTAGAGCTTCACTGACAATGTGTAGAGGCTACACATTGTCAGTGAAGCTCTACACATTGTATAAGCTAAAACCGTTTTGTTTAGCTGTGCATATGACTGAAATGATTTAATTTGCACTCTTCTCTTCTATGTCTTAAACTCGTGTGATTTCTGTATTTGAATGCATTTTTTCTTGTCTGAAGCACTTTGAATTGCCTTGTGTACAAATAGTGCTCCAGAAATAAACTTGCCTTTCCTTGTCAGTTAAAAAAAATATATTTTATTTCAACCCAAAAGAAAAAGCCAAAAGCCACCCCTATTTAAATGTTCCGTCTGAAAAAAGCTTTTCCAAAGCTGTGCTCGTGTTCAAAAATGCATACATGTGAATTCAGAACAATGCACAAAAAGGACGGCTTACACGCCACATACTTACTCTTTTCACAGTACACCAGAACACCAGTTTCACAAGGGCCAGTTGAGTAATAACTAATTGCAGGGAGCTGCTGGCTGTTCACTGGAGCTCTGCTGTACCCATCAGTGATGAGGCCCAGTGCACTCCAAGTCTCAGCCTCAGATTGGATTAGTGGAGGTAGAAATACCCAGCCTCGCAGAGAAGTGACCAAATTGAAAATGGACACAATTAAACTGGTGGCTACATGCAATCTTGTCCCTGACTTGGGGCTGAAACATGAGCAATGCATTGGCAATAGGAGAGGCCATTTTTGGGGAAGTCCAGTAATAAAGACGGCATTGCAATTCATACCAAGTTTCTGCAATTAAGGATGATATTCTGGTTATCAAATATCAGTGATATCGGAGGGTTTCTCCAGATATTGCTCGGATATATAACATTGAGCAGATATTTGCCACCTATATTTAGTTTTTGAACAGACTCATAAGTATAAATACAAATAATTAGGTTAAAAAAATAATGTATATCCCACATAAATACATTGTGTTTTATTTTTATAAAAGTGAAAAATTTAATTGTGAAATTTTCTATAACTTAACAAACGTGTGGCCTTATTATCGGTATTGGCAAATATCGCCCACAACAGTAGGACCTATGTCGGTATCGGCCCAAAAAAATTCATGTCGAACCATTCTTATCTGGAACAGCTAATGGATTTGATGAGTAGTATTCCTATCATGGCATAACCAACAAGCATAATGAGCAAAATGTTGGGCAGAACCGCTGTATTTAAACGTTTAACTTTGTGCCAGTTTTTGTTCATTCTAACCTTTCCACCAGCTCAATTTTAAACTATAGGGATTCCAAAATGTTGTGATGTCACATCAACACAAACTAGTCCTAGGATAGAGTGCATTTAGAAAAAGAGTAAAAAAGAAAATGTAATGTTTTTATTGGAATTTGACTAGATTATTAGATTCATTTGACCCATTTAGGTTTTGCTGTGTCGATAATTGAAATGTGTAACCTTGTGATGGTTGAATGTGAGCTCTGAACATTGGGCCGAGGGCAGGGAGAGGGTGCGAATGAGAGGGATGAGGTAAGCCTGCAGAGGACAGCCATAATGTGTGCCCAGCAGACATTAGTCACTAAAAATCCCCAGCAGTGGACCACGGGGAGAACTTGACCCTGGATACAGACATTGAGAAGTCTTACATACTTGAGAGCAAGGATGTTCCAAAGATAGAATAAAAAGGTTTATCTGAACTTTTTAATTTTGATTTCATTTTAGTTTTATTTGCCTCAACTGATTCCTTATATTGCTTGTGTGTCTAATTCCGTTACATCACATGTAAAACACTCTAATGTCCTTCGGTTCAAACAGTGTAGATAAACACACATCAAAAATGCTTTTTGCTAACTAATGAAGACGACTGAAAATTGTGTTTGAGATTGAAGCTTATAGAGCAGATAGATGCTGAGCGCTATAACAATATCTCCCTCTAGTGACTCACTCTGTGCAGTACAACATATATATTTTTTCCCAAGCCCCATTGGCAGATTTGCAGAAGAATATTAAAAAGAAACAAATTAAATGTTTACACAAACGGGCTTATTATTCACATCCCTATAGTGTCACTGATTTGAAAGTGCATTAACTTGTTACACTCATTTACATGTTGGACTAACACATGTTCATTGATGTGCACTGTCCCATATTAAATAAAAGAAACATAAACATATAATAAAATCCCTGTTTAACTGTATGAGTCTGTGTTACATGGTATTAAAAAGAGGTTATTCACTTACATCGTTTTTATAAAATCATGACCTTCAGCATGTCCACTCAGTGAGAGAATCTGATAAGATTTGTTTATTTTTCTTTTCTCTAAAAAAAAAAAAAGCTGTGGAGCTATTGCCTGTAAATTTCCTTTCGTCTTCCATTTGTCCGTATACATTTTTTTCTCTTGTTTTTCACCGCTGGCTGCATACGAAAACATATTTGAAGAAGCAGAGGGACATAGAATGGTATTTAACATTAACAATATACAGTGTTTGTAACTGAGGTTAGAGTGGAAGTATTTATATAAAAAAAAAAAGCTCTGATTATGATCATTTAGTCTAAGCTTGAGGGCCAACAAAACTTGGGCCAAGGGCCTCATTTGGCTCCTAGGCTATTGGTTAGACATCACTGGCGTAGAGATAAAGAATAATAGTAATTATTATTATTATTATTATTATTATTATTATTATTATTATGATTATTATCATCATTATTATTATTATTATTATTATTATTATTATTATTATTATTATTATTATTATTAGTTTTTTTTATTTGTTTTTATAATAATAATAAACACAATTAACCTTTAATAAAATGGATCCATTAAAAGTGAATTATGTTATAACCATTATTTATTCTTCTAATAACTACAGAAAAGATGAGTTCTGGTACAGACTGGACCGATATCTTGGTAACAATATCTGATTCAGCAATTTTACTGGATCCCCACTGATATCCGACACCAATATCTGTATCTGTGCACCCCTAATTGTAGCCAGACAGAAGCAAGGCTGCCAGTCTGTGCCATCGGCCTCATCAAACTATCACCAACCATTCATGCTCACATCACTCATACTAGGCAATGTGGGTTAGTGTCTTTTGAAGACACGACGACAGAACTTGGTCTCAGTAGAAATCAAACCTCTGACCTTCAAGTCGGTGGACAATTGCTCTAACCACTGAGCGTAGCCTGCAGTGTTTCTGATGTCAGCAGTCAACTAAGTACTATTGTGTTGTATTTGTTAATAGACTGTATCAGCGTTTTCACATTTTAGACGTGCATATATAATTTTGATACTCACTGTTAAAATTCCAGCACTGTGATATCATGGATGTGCACAACATCTCTAGCTCCACTTTTGCTTTTGTTCCAACACCTCTTTTTTATGAGACCAGATGAGGAAGGGAGCTGCCTTACATTTTTGTGTTTTGGCTGCCACACAAGGAAATAATCTTTCCAACTGGGGAGACTGTTCAGCCACCACCCATGTCAAAACTTCCTTATGAACTGTTAGTGTCCTTTTGTTTCACTTAACAATATACATCATTTGAACATTTCCATAGAATTGCGTTTTAGGAGCAAAACAGTTGGCTGTTAAAACTGACTGTCTGTTTGATTCTCTTTAGAATGTTTATGTTTGGATGTCTCAAAACCTCCCTCATTTAATTATAATTTTATATTCCTACGTATATTATATACAAATGCACAAATGTTTGCAAATATAAAAAAAATATAAATATATATTTTCAAACACTTTTTATCACAGTCATAAGCATATCAAAGATAATAATTACTAAGATAATTTAGTAAAGGAGGATTTTCTCCCATAGACTTCGACTAATGCTAAATAACCGTCATGTTCATTTGTAATCATTTGTCTCCCTTACTTGGTACGGATGTGCTTTCAAAGATAATAAATCACGTAGATTGCACCCTAAATCTGGAATATTCAGAGATCGGATTTACCTGCACCTTCTAATATCATCAAAAAGTGTCACTGGGGATGTTTGGGAGAAATAAACATTATTGTAAAGCCCTGTTTACTGATATTGATAAGTAAAATATCTTGATAAACATATTATTGCTCAGTGTTTTATGTTGCACCTTAAGGCCGAGACAAGCTCCTATGTTTGTGAATTTTGTTCATTGACAATGGCAATAAACTCTTTCTGATTCTGGTTCTGATTCTGATTCTGATTCTGATTGTTCTTCAACTTATGTGAAGTTATCGTATTGCGTGTCAGTCGGTTAAAGCCAATGTAATAAACACATGCTACACATTTGTATCATTTTATTTTGTCCAAGACTGAGATAATAGGTCAAAAATAATTTTGCCACATTAAATGATCATATTTTTACAACGAGAGAGGAAAAAGAAATTATTGGGAAAATACACAAATTTGTATACACATGGATTAGATCAGTTTGTCTTCAATCTTGCTTATTGCAGACACACACAAACAATGACAGTTAATGTATGGACAGGAACAAAATCGGGCCATACATTTGTACATGTCTAGAATACAAGTTGGACCTGAAACTGAACTAAAAGCTATGAGAAAGCACTTCATAATTTAGTCTGTTAGCACTGATTCGCATGTATAAGTAAGACAAAAGCACATGGTGATTCCCCCTTTATTAACATTTCATTTTTCACATCATTTATTTGAGAAAAATAATACATAATACATGGCATAATACATGGCATTTAATGTTGTACAGAGCCCAAAGGGAATAGGCTGAAGCAAAAGCTTATGGGTGCCTACCCCAAACAAATAAAGTAAACTAAAACAAAAGCGCATGGCGAGTCCTGCTTTATCAACATTTCATCTTTCACAATTATAATATACTTGTACTTTGCAATAAAAATAATATGAAGACTGATTGTTTCTCATCCTTAAAGACATAGAAATTAACTGTGCACCACAAAGCTAACACACAATCACGAAAACACCAGCTATTAATTTAAACTAATTTCATAAACCCGATCGTTTGCATGTATGTATGTGTTACCAACAAATATTTAAAGTGACACACTATTCTCCATACATTCTGGCTTCAAATAAGTGTATGGCAAATCAAGGTTCTTGTTTCTGCCATTAATATGTGTATCTAGGCCTTTGAGCTCCTCTTGAAACGTCTTCAACAGCTCGCATGGGACTTTTTCAGTAAAGTACTCCTCAGGGTGATGTCCAAGAGCAACCTACGAAGAAGACATATGACTTATTATTTTCAACCAATATCAAAGCCATGAACTGTCTCCCATCCCCCCCAATCTTTCATTTTAAACACCAAAACTCACAAAGTCAGTGGACTGCATGCTTAGAAGGCGAGAGATGGCCACTGTGTGCACAGTGGTGCAGACATTAGGAAGGGTCTTCAGCAGTGTGTCTTCAGTTGCTTTGCCCTTCTCAGTTGGTGGAGGGAGTCGAAGTGAAGAAGGAGCATTGGGCATCCAGCTATCAAAGTCAAACTGAAACATGGACAATAAATACCGGTAATTATATTGCATTTTCTTGTATAATACATAAAAACATAAAAAAGTGAACAGGAGACACATTACGTAAACTGTGTAAATAATAATAATAATACTAATAATAATAATAATACTAATAATAATAATAATAATAATAATAATAATAATAATAATAATAATAATAATAATGTTTATATAAGAACATTAAACAACAAATAATTCTGGGGGGGGAAAAAAATTATTATATTTTATATTATTTTTATCTTTCTTAATGTAGTGAGGTCAGAGCAGACTGTGCAGGAGCAACAGGGAAACATAGGCACAAGATAATTTACTGCGTATTGTTATTTACGTCATGCTGAAAAATGCAGTGAGTGTGGAAGTGAACCTGTTCATGTCATCAAGTCTAAATGCACCAGAGATCCGTCTAGTGACGTCACAACATACTCCCCTTTGTTATTTACGGAAATTAGAGACACAGGAACAAAACTAAATACTGTTAATAATAGTGACAGTAAAAATGTTCTTAAGTAAAGGTATTAAAATACACCTTCAAAATCTAAAAGTAATTTGCACAGATTTTGAGAACTATTAAAAATTGTGATCTTAATAAAGACTGATTATCGATCATAAGAAGCTGTATTTTCCTGGTCACATTATATGTATGGTCTATTTTTGTTTTCTTAAAGCTTAAAACTTTTACTTTTCAGTTTAGTTGCAAAGTAGAAGAGTAGAAAGTACAGATTCCTGCACTCAAATGTAGTGGAGTAAAAGTAAAAAGTATCCACTGTAAAATGTACTGCAGTAAAAATACAGATACCTATTTTGAGTTTGAGTTTGATTTCTTCCTTGTTCTGCATTCCATTATGTACAAAGATTTGCATAAACATTGCTCTAGATAGATTTAAAACATCTTCATGACCACAACATTGATAACCATCCAAATAATATTTTTATGTGAACTGACCTGTCCATTGTTGACAGCTGAGTGTTGAGCAGAGCAGGTGAAAATGACCATTGTGGTAAACTTTACCAGCTGATCGATAGTACTGAAGCCATTTGGGATTCCTGAAACCATGCAGGTTATTAGTCTTTCCTTTAGCAGCTCAAGTGCTCTCTCATGCCTTACCTGTGTTTTTATTTGAGAGGAAGCCATGATTAAAAATGTCCTTGATATAGTTCTGCATCTCATGGTCTTTTTTTACTCCATCATCATTCTTGTAGTAATGTTTTATCACTCCATCCACAAACCTTTGAAAACATTTAGATTTAACCTTCATGTACTAAAAGAATGTAACAATATTCAGCACTTTTGTATGATGTCCCAAAGCCTGAGTCCATCGTCTCTGTAGAAGTAGTTGGCCACCGACTCCACTTTTCTCTCTGCAATGTCGTCATGGATACAGAGGGACTTGTAGGTGACATAGGAGAAGACCCTCTTCAAGATGGTGATCATACCCTCTTCAGCTGGAGCTGCATACTATAAAATGTAAATGTTAGTGTATGTGATAATTGTGTGTATTGTTTTCACGTTTTTTTTGTTTACCATTGCAAAAAATCCATCTTCTGAAATCAGTTGCTGTCTGGCCATCAAGTTGATATGCAGAGTGTATCGAGTGTGAGAAACAAGAAGCTAAACAGTTTCACATTAGAGTAATATATTTAGATTATCAACAGTATTACAAGACAGGACAGATATCAAAACTCTCCGGGTTTACCTTGTACAGAGGGTGGACCATGGGCACGTTCCTCAGTAAAGCCACTGTGAAGACCTCCGCCAGCAGGTGGGTGCGCAGCAGGTGCACATTCAGCTCATGTTGGATAAAATCTGCACCTCTCACAAAGGTCTTGGCCAGTAACCAGTCGTACTCTGAGTCAGCGGGGACAAAGATGGGGTTGTCCTCTGATGGAGTCTGTTGGAGCTGTGGCAACAAGACAATCACTTAATTGAGGGAGTTTTGTGCACCTCAGGGTGAAGCAGCTGAGGTCTCCCACCGACTCACCTGAATGGCGATGGGCTTCAGCTCGTCATCAGGGGTTTTGTGAAGGAGGACGAGAAGGAGCTGCCAAATACTGCTTTTTCTCATTAATCCTACACATTTTCACATCCTCCAGAAGTTTGTAGTCACATAGGAATATATTACCACCCTAAAGTATAGAAAATCCGACCTTTGATTATTATGTATTTGACCATTAATCAAATCAGTACTTCTGCGAGTCATACAATATATCTGCTTTTCACCTGGGATTGTATATACAATACAAAAACTAGAAGCATAATTGATTTTGTGGGCAGATGCATGTTCATGTAAGTTAATTTACCTTCATCTCATTTGCCAGACTGGCCCCGCCCTCCAGACTGACCATGTCATCAGTGACAGGGAAATTACTGGGCAGAGAGGTGCAGCGTCGGATCAATATGGGGTTGAGGCCATTTAAGTACTGGTAACCAAAGAAAGCATCTTCTTTCCAGTGTTTCTGCACATATTCTGAAAAAATAAACATAATAACATTAAAAAGTTGGTCCTTTTATATGTCTTCTTGATCACTTTTCTGTGAAATACCTGATGCAGCACTTTTGTGAGAACTTAATGCTTTTGCAATGGCATCAACGTTTTCCCATGACTCTTTATAATTCGCCAGACCATTTAGATTCATTTCTATCAGCCTAAAACAAAACTATATGATAACAAAGGCAAATATTACAAAAACGTAAACACATCAAAGAGGGACTTTATATTTACCCTTGAACTGCAGTAAACTTGAATTGTATATCTTTAGTGAAAGAGAACTGAACTTCATTGGGCAAAGAGCTTACATCGTCTGCGTCCATGCAGTGAGGAAACCCATTTCTGTAGGTTTTCCACCTGGAACAAACAAGTGTTGTTTGGTTAATGGGGAAGTCACCAACCAGTCTGGGCTTGTACCTGACATTGAACTGGAGGAATGCCTTATACCCCATGCAATTAATTGTTTAAGCAACTATTTGTGGTGGGTAAAAGAAAAGATAAGTCTGAACGATACCAAAAGGAAACATTCATATTTAGTTGGATCTGCACTATGTAGCGACAGACAGTTTAATCCATTTACATCAGATTTATGGACACAACTGTCTGCGACTATCCAAAACTGTTGTTTCTCTGTCAGGGTTTGACATCAGGATGAAAGACAGAATTAACTTGATTTTTTTCTTAAATATTTTCTTCACTCATTGTCCAAAATCAGCTAATATTGTTTTTAGGTTTTCTTTTTTTTTCTTTTTTAATAAACAGAAAATATGAATTTCTCATTTTCAAGCAATGTATGTACTTACTTATATTCCAGTTGCCTCGCCTTTAACTCCATCTCCCTGTGGTCCTTGCAGAGAGGATGCTGCTCATCAAAGGCTCTAATTGCTGAATTGATTCACAAACATTGACAAGTATGGTGTATATTTGCTGTATATAACACAAATAAATAGTACACAAATCAGCTGAATGACTACTCACCTCTCCCCTCTCTGAACCTGTAAACTTTACCCTCTTTGATCCAGTGGTAAATTGGAAACGTGTATTCACATTTGTCTGGACCTGTCACTACAATTTTGTCAACAAATGTGGACCTCTTAGGAACAAGCGGCAGCTGCCACTTGTCGAGTTCAACCATCAGTATTTTCCCAATTGAATCAGGGCAGTTCAGTGTGAATGTAGATTCCTGAAATAGCGAAATGTGTCCATGAGATATGATGATTAAAGAACAAAAAAAGTAAATAATAACTTTTAAATGCGACTTACCCCTCCACTGAGAAGATGCCGGACTCCACTGAGCCAGGTCTGGTCACTCTCCCCATCTTCACCCACCAGTTTGATTAAAATGACATCGAATACATTCAAATACAAAAGCTTGCTTGTATTCAATTTGCCTGTAAATGTCTTCATTTTCTAAACCTAAATATTCAGAAGTTAAAGATGGTGTTTTAAGAATCCTGCCTCTTGGAGAAGATGAGCACCTGTTGATCTAAACTGATCAGTTTCCAGTGCAGCGTTGTAATTTATAAACAGAGCCTATAGATGTGGGTGGAAAACATGAATGTACTACACCCTTTCTGAAAGACAATTTCCTTGTGTGGAAGACAAGAATGTAGAATCAGTATTCATAGCATAACGTTCTTGGTTTCTGTGAGCGAAATCAAAAGTAAAAATGTCAAGACATGAGACAATCTGCACCATAAGTTCCACCTCTTCTCTTGAGGTAGAAAATCCTCTCATTCCAAAGTGAGTGATGAACAATGCGTTAGACGGTGTGTTGGTTTTATTGGATGCATATCCTCTATTTGTCAACTCTTTCAACAAGACAATAAATAGCTTTTTTGTGTGTCCATCAAGGCTTGGCTTGGGGAGCCATGGGCATACCCTTATTTATACACATAGAGTCATTCATATTCTCACAATTTAGTTTTACAGAGCCAGTTAAGAGACTTCAGTGCATTATTGAAAATAAGAGGAGTTTCTTTGCAAGAGAGTAACTTGTAATATGTGTGCATCTCTGCTCTGGTCTGAAGTTTGGTTTAATATGACTCCCGTTTGCATTTCAGAACGAAAGAGGAACTAGGAACAGTTTGTCACCACTGTCACCATTTGTGGAGTAACACCACTGCTAAAATGGAATACACAGTAAATACTCTCACCTCTGTGATTGGCACCCTGCTGTGTGGTACACGTACCACAGTTTGAGAAACACTGCCTTATAACGTTCATTATAGTGGTGACTGCCAAACTCATATTCAGAATATATTGAACAAAACCAGCCCAGGACTCCACAGGCTGGTGTACTTTCCCCCATGCTCTTCTCCCTTTAGACCAAGCGCTGCACCTCCAGCCACGAGTCTGTGAAACTCATCACGTTTGCGGACCACACCCCCCACCATCGGGCTCAACTGCTTGTGTGCAGAGGAGATGCAAAGCAACAGCAGCGCCAAGTTTCAACAAACAGACTTAAAATCTATCTTTTGACCTAGTCAAAAATGTTATTAACCTTATGTGTATTTTAAATGTTTGTATATATGTATTATTTAGCTTTAAGTGTGCTTTACACACCTTAAACCTTGATATTTATATTGATGTCAATTAATGTCAATCATCCCTGGTGCAATATTTTCTGTCCATATGACAGCTGTAAATAAGAGTGTTGTTATTATTAAGATTATAAGAGTTTTCTTTTTTCTAAGTTATCTGTTTTTATCATTATACTTCTGTACCTAATCTGTTTTTGTACCTAATCTTTGTTGCAACACTCTAATTTCCCTATTGTGTGACAAATAAAGGTGATCTTATCTTATCGATCTTTTAGAGAGTTTTTGTTTGTAGCTAAAGCTCTGTTCATGTTTCTAATGATTAGACATTATTTAGAAATACAGGCAGTCATTTAACAACAGAGCGCTTTTGTAATGAATTTATTTAATCCAATCAGTCTCGATCTCAGGTATCGAGGTGTAGCTCATTAGGCCTTTGCCCCTCATGCGGGAGGCCAGGGTTCAAAGCCCCACTTTGCATGTATGCTTTTTGAGTGGGTTTTTTTCACTTTTGTGTTATCCACTAAATATTCAATACCCCAAGTCTGCTTGCCCATCTATAAAAGTCACCGCACAGCCACACTTTGATTTGACCTGAAATAAACTGATTTTTAAGACAAGGTAATTCCCAAACTCCTTTTTCTTTTGATAGTTTTTTAAGTTTTAGTTTTGAATCTTGATCATTATTATTATTATTATTTATCATTTTTTCTTATTTGGTATATGCTGTAAACATGCAAGACTGTAGCTAAGGGCTAATTTCCATTTGTTATCCCAAATTCCTTCCCACAATACTCTCATCCATACACCAGCATACATAGACACTGGGGACAATGGTGGATGGTGTTACCCATGGGTACGAGATTTTATTGCCTGGCCATATACAATTTTGAGATTATTTTATCCCCACTCATGAGAAATTGGAATAAATAAATAGAAAAAATTGAGCAGAACATTAATTTTCACAGTTTTCTCAGTCGCTGCCTCGTGATTGAGCTTATTAGTGATTTTTGCCAAAGGGAAGGGGAGTTGATAGTAACTCCTCTCTGACCTGGCGTAGAATTCGTTTTCTACCTCGTCAATCTCAAACTGTGATAATAGTTGCCCTCTGTGGATCTTCGAACACTAAGCTGCTTGTTGTTTCGCTGTTGATGTGGTTTGTAGATTTTGAGGTCACCACTTCTTTCGCTTCCTTTACAGGTAAATCCTCTGACTGGGGCTACTGGAATAACTGGATGTTGAATCTGCTATTGTATCTGCTCATAGGCCCGGGAAAGTTATAAAGTAAAAGGCTTCAAACAAGGAAGAGATTGTTGGCAACAGTGTGAAGGTGTAGAGCCAACTTCCTCAAAAAACAAACTACTCCTCAGATAGTAATTGCTTCATTTCAAATGAAAGTGAAAAAAAACCCCGTACCTGGTTTGAAAGTGTTACAGGGTACCTTATTTTCAAACCACGAAAAGGAGGAAGTATGTGCAATATTTAAAATATACACGTTACATTCCTTTCCATATTCCATCAATTTCCATATGCAAATCTCATTTCACCGACTTTCTTCATTTTCTGGTACACTCGGCCTACCCTTTCAATATACCAGTCCTTCTGACATTTTTTCTTTACTTTATTTGACAATAGCTTTGTTACCTCGGACTCCAATATGTGTCGGTACCCATGCAAATACTACAACCGGTCCCATCCTCATCAGCCTGAACAGAACTTTCTGGTCTACTGCCTGAATTATTATTCAGTAAACTGGCTAACGGTGCACTAGAGTAACAATAGGTTAGTTTGAGATTAAATGTTTCGATCAGATTTGATGTGTTGATCTGAACGCGGCCCACAAGAGTCCCTTTTTATCCGACTTGCTATGAGTAGCCCTGGGGAAGACCCAGGACACGCTGGAGGGACTATGTCTCTCGGCTGGCCTGGGAACGCCTCGGGATCCCCCCGGAGGAGTTGGAGGAAGTGTTTGGGGATAAGGAAGTCTGGGAGTCCCTGCTTAGACTGCTGCCCCCGCGACGCGGCCCCGGATAAAGCAGAAGAAGATGGATGGATGGATGGATGCTCTGAGTACGTCCGGACAAAAAGCTTGTGAGATCCAATTTGCATAATGTGCCCCCTTTATTGACGTATCACAGAGCTTGACCAATTGTAAAGCATGTATGTGAAATTGAACGAGAGCACAATTACATTTTTTAGTAATCACAAAACATGAATACACGAGATTATCTTAATAACTCTCCCCAAACTGGAGATGGCTTCAAAGGGATATACTATTCTCAACTCTTTTCGGATCCAAATATGGGTATTTTAGCCTGTTTTCTTCCAATTTTCTCCTGTTCCTTTTGTTAATATCCTCGTGTAAGTTTTCCAGTTCACTTTGGAAAGCTTTGATCACGTTCAGTGGAGCATCTTCACAGAAATACTGATTTGGGTACTGGCCCAGAGGCACCTGAGAGAATAAAATGCACAGCCAATCATTATGAAATAGAAGATGTAAGAATTACAATTGAAAAAAGTTTAGTTACAAAGTCTGATGATTGTTTGCTGAGTAGATATAAAACTGCCATTCCATGCACAGTAACATTAACATCTGGTAGTGTCTTCAGCAGTGTTTCTTCAGATACTAAGCCTTTCTTGGTTGGAGGAGGTTGTTGTAAGGTGATGGGAGTGTTGGGCATCCAGGCGCCATGGTCAAACTACAATGCAACATACATAAGTCACATATTCATGCAGCTGTCACCTTTTCCAAATTGTTCTGAAATCTATATTTAGGAGACATTTCTGGCTGCAAGGTGGATTTACATTGGAACTCACCTGTGAATTGCTAACAGCTGCGTGTTGAGCCGAACAGGTGAATATAACCATGGTGACAAACTTGACCAAATCATTGATCATGACAAAGCCTTTTGGAAATCCTACGATGATAAAGAATGGGCAATGTGTCAAAGATGTATTGTTTTGTACTTTTTCATCGGCTTGTTGGACTAACCCATGCGCTGGGACAGAGGGCAATGTTCACAGATTTCCTGGATCCAGTTCTGTATTTCATCGTCTTCTTGTACATCACTGTCGCTTTTGTAGTAGCAGCTCAGCATTCCATTCACAAACCTTCAATTACAAGAACTCTTGTGGCTATCATGTTGGCATCACATATTACTTAAATACTGTAAAAGCACATGAATAAAATCTGTTTCTCCAAATATATTTCTGTCTATTTTTATCAGAAAGTACACATATGACAACCCTCTTTTATGGGTCCATTGTGTGCGCTCATTGTTTTATTCTCTGTGGAGAAAGAAGTGTGCTATAAGCATGCACAAGGTTTGTTAGCTTTACTGTAATGGCAACTCTCTCTGGCCTCAGAGAGTGGAGAAACTCATTGCGGAGAATATTTAGGATGTTCAGAAGGCATTAGTTAAAGCCTCAACGTGTAAGATTTCAGCCAGAAAATAGACTTAAATAAACACAATTATTTAATTACAGGTGTTTTTATAGTACTGGAAAACATGCCCTCTTGATGTGAAGGAGCTTGTTTCGCCAGAAACTTGACTTGTAACTTTTCTGGTGGAGGATTTGCCACATGCTTGTCTCCATGGAGAATGTTCTAAAGTTTGGTTTCAACTTTCCATCTCCATGGATGCAGGTGGCAAGCCCGCTACCAGGAATCGTACGTGGTGCTGCTTTAAGTGAGCAATATGTGTGGATTGCTGCAAAGAATTTAAAATGAACTAGTTCGTGTTCACATTTTTAAGACAGTAAAAAGCAGGCAAAACACCTTGTTCTTGCCTGATTGGGTCAAAGGTGACCTCAGAATGAGCAGTTAGTTCTGAAACTCATCACACAGTGTTAAAAAAGCTTTTTAAGCCTTAGTGTTTATCCAGATTGAAATGGTCTTACATCGTTTTATCAGAGCAGACAGCATCATAAAACACGCTTGGTTTTAAGATGGGTGTCCACTGCATGATTTTGGCCATCTGCGATGAAATATTAATAATTGTTTGGAAAATGTTGAGTCGTGGTTCAAAAACGTGGGTGGAACATCTCACAGTGAGCGTGTCTAATATTTATCAGATGTGTAAGAGTGAGCTCTCCTTTCACTGTGTCTACAAACAATCTCTGTCAAACATGTGATAAACATTTACAGCTGACCATACTTTCGTACCTGTGTATGATGTCCCAAAGCCTGAGCCCATCGTCCCTGTAGTAGTAGTTGGGCACCGACTCCAGTCCCCTCTCTGTGATGTCGTCTGGGATACAGAGGGAGCTGTAGGTCAGGGAGGACAAGGACCTCTGCAGGATGGTGATCATACCCTCTCCACCAGAAGATGCAAACTACAGTCATGATTACATAATTAAGTATTTTAAAAAGGACTTCTGATCAAATAATTGTTCAAATTTAGAACTGACCTTTGTAAAAACACCATCCTGTGATATCAGTGTTTGTCTGGCCAGTAAGTTGATTTGCAGAGTGTATCGAGTGTGTGGAATGAGAACCTAGATGGGGGGAAAAGTCTTTAGGTTCTGTACCCAGATTTGAACCTTGAGTAAAGAACATGAGACCACGAGAGAGAAACCACGAGAGCTAGCTATGGAGCCCTGAAATGCCACAATCTTTTTTACAACAAACTCAACAAGACTTTCAAGAGCAACTGCTTTGAGAGACCTGTCAGTTACATCACCACAAACCGCCACAGCAAGAGTGAGCCATAGGAGAGAGTTTCCACAGTGCACATGGCTCCCCCTGGAGGCTGGCTGTGATACAGGACACAGCAAATACATAATCTATTACCTTGTACAGCGGATGGGCACTGGGCACGTTCCTCAGTAAAGACACTGCGAAGACCTCCGCCAGCAGGTGGGTGCGCAGCAGGTGCACATTCAGCTCATGTTCGTTAAAATCTGCACTTCTCACAAAGGTCTTGGCCAGTAACCAGTCGTACTCTGAGTCAGTGGGGACAAAGATGGGGTTGTCCTCTGATGGGGTCTGTTTGAGCTAGAAATGTATGATATAAATACAGTGTAGCAAATCAATTGCATTTTTATCTAAAGAGTAAATTTATTTATTTTTTGGTTTTTTTACCTGAATGGCAATAGGCTTCAGCTCATCGTCAGGAGTTTTGTGAAGAAGAACAAGAGGAGCTGCCAAATACTGCCTTTTCCCATTGACGACATTGGTCCTCACTCCATCCAAATTCTTGTAGTTACACAGGAAAACATTGCCTTTCTGTTTAATGTAAAGTTTAAACGTGATTGGAAGAGTGCCATTTTTCTTTTTAGTATACAAAATAATAATTTAACCACTATGCTCTATCTTCATGTAATCACAGCAATGTTATTTGTCACAAACCAAGAAGACAGTTAGTTGGCGTTAACAGGAATCAGGACGATGAAATGTGCTTGTAAACTCACTCCCAAGAAGAGTTAAAATGATAGAAATGTGATGAGTTGGACTTATAGTTATGCATCATTTATAACTCTGTCACAGTTGGCTTTACGAGCTCTACCTTCATCTCATCCGCCAGTTTTGCACCACCATGGAGATAGGCCATGTCATCAGTGACAGGGAAGTTACTGGGCAGAGAGGTGCAGCGTCGGATCAACATGGGGTTGACTCCATTCAGAAACTGGTAACCAAAGAAAGCGTCATCCTTCCAGTGCTGTTGTACATACGCTGAAAGATATTATTATTTCATGCATAATAATAAGATGTTGCTTTAGAATCACCAGACACTTTTAAATGGGCTTCATATATAGTTTTTACATTGACATTGAAATGTACAAACGCCTTATTCCGGAAGCCCGTCCGGGCGCCGCCATCGCAAGTAACCCTTCTTCCGGTTGTACTCCACAGAAAATAAGTTCTGTACTAAAATGCTGTTTTCGGGCCGTCCAGGGAATTTGTGCATTGTTGACTAGTTGGTCACATGAACAGCGGATATTTTACACAAATCAATCTACTTCAAATCTACTCAATCTAATTTTAGCGGTGAGACTTTTCCCTCGTTCTTTGCTCGACCGGAAGTGCGATTGCAGCGGAAGTGCCGATCCATGGCAAAAAGAGGAAACGTGGGCGTGTAAGGGGCCATAGGCAGAAGGGCTGCACAATTTAGGAAATTATTCTAAAAATGATTGCTATTTTGCAATTATATTGTGATTTGAGCAATGTATGTTTTAACAATAGGTTTCTGTTTCAAGTTCCCATTTTGAAAGCATCCAGGAGAATTAGCAAAAGTCTGAAATAGGCCTATAAACTGACAAACTAAAAAATATGACAAACTATATATGTATTTCAGAACAGCAGAAACAGACAGGATATTTTGTTGTTTGAGTGAAATGTATCTGTTGAGGAAAGGGATGGTATTTAAAAAATACCAACCATCGTGATTTGCTGATTGTGTCCAATCAAATTGTAATTGTAACACTCCAGTGTTTATAGACAAAACGCTGTTCTATTCACTGGTACCATTCCACAAGTTAGAGCTAAGGCATTTTCAATCAACCTCTTGGTTACTGGCTAAATATCTAGTCAACAATTCTACAAAAGCAACAAAAAAAAAGAAAAATCACTATTCATTTTAAGTGAAGTTAAGTTTAAGTGCTACAATATCTTGGAACTGTATACCTGATGCAGCCGTTTTGTGAGGTTTAAAAATACGATCAATTTCATCATAGTTTTGCCAGTTCTCCTTGCAATTCTCCAAATGGGTCAGATTTATTTCCGCCAGGCTGAAAAGACATGTACTTGATATAAATGATCAAATATGGTCATAAAACATCAGCATGAATAAAATGAAGTAAAGTAAAATCACCCGTAAGCAGCTGTTAACTCAAACTGCATTTTCTTTGTGAAGGAGAATCTGACTTCACAGGGCAGTGAGAGCACATTGTCTGCTTTCATGCAGTGGGGCAAGCCTTCTTTGTACACATCCCAGCTTGAAGATACAACAGCCAAAGACAAAGGAAAAGGAGATGTTTGATTCCTATAGGTACTTTTGTTTGTCGAACTCTTTAAAAAGGTGAAATTGACTCTTCTTTTTAAGCCATAGAAAACAGAGAAAGCCGAGTACTCTGAGGTTACTAGTATACAGACACAGGAGGACGCACATGCCAACAAAAATAAATCTATCAAAGGAAGGATCTTCTTACTGTGAGAGTAAAGAACAAAGATCTATGTTTCCCA